>JARQOC010000006.1:254482328-254858117 GCA_033576535.1 Allobates femoralis
TCTCTGACATGATCACAGGTCCTTCTGCCCCGATGGTGTCGCATCCTGGGAGCCGAGGAGTTTTTCTTTTTTTAAACACACAGGGAAGAGAACAGGGGACAGGATAGGGATTAGATCAGGATAGAGGAGCGGGGGAACAGAATAGAATAGCGGGGGAAAGAAGATGGAGGAGGCAGGAGCAGGGAGAGACAGGGGACCACAGGATCCACATGGATCCTACATAGAATCAGATCAGATGGCTATTTGCCATCCGATTGCAGGGATCCGTGTGGATCCATGGCTGCCCGTGGGATCCTCCTTCAAACTCAGATCCCACGGACAGCCACTAATTCGTGATGTGAAAGCAGCCTAAAGGCCCAGTTACACACACAGATAATTGTGCAGAGATCGTTTGCAGATCTCTGGTTGCAGTGAAATCATGGACACATTGTTACATTTGTGCACAGCCACAAAATTGAACAATGTGTCCATGATTTCACTGCAACCAGTGATCTGCGAATGATCTCTGCACAATTAGCTGTGTGTGTGTAACTGGGCCTTTAAAGACACTTTTGAGTTTATAAGGTCCACACAGGCCTTGGATTACTTGGGTCTGCGTATCACAGCAGATACCCAAGCACTCTATAAATACAATTTCCCGAACCTCATAAACTCTATCTGGTCTTCTTGTGACAGCAACATGTAGCTACCGTGTTTCCTTGAAAATAAGACACTGTCTTATATTAATTTTTGCTCCGAAAGGTGCACCATGTCTTATTTTCGGGGGGTGTCTTATATTAGCCAAAAAAAGACAGATAAGCAGCCTCCCATTATCCCAGTACTGTATCCCACTGCAGCAGCCACCCATCCCAGTACCGTATCCCACTGCAGCAGCCTTCCATCCCAGTACAAATGACAACAGTGCAGGGTGTTCATTGTGAATATTTTTATTATTTATATAGCACCATTAATTCTCCCTGGTGCTGTATATGAGAAGGGGTTACATACAAAATTATATATAGTCTACAGTAAACAAATTAACAGTGACAAACTGGTACAGAGGGAAGGGGACCCTGCCCTTGTGGGCTTACATTCTACAGGATATTGGGGAGGAGACAGTAAGTCAGGGGTGCACCAGATCAGGTGGCAGTGGATCGGCAGCTCCAGGGGGCGGCGACTCGGTCATTGCAGGCTGTAAGCTTTCCTGTAGAGATGGATTCTCAGGTTCCGTCTGAAGGATCCGAGCGTGGTGGATAATCTGACGTGATGTTTGGGAGCAGAATTCCAGAGGATGGGGCTATTCGGGAGAAATCTTGGAGGTGGTTGTGTGAGGAATGGTAAGTGTGGAGAAGAGGAGGAGGTCTTGGGAGGATCAAAGATTACATGAGGAAAGATAGTGTATATGGAGTTTTACTGCCACGGTGTGGCCAAATGACTGCACTGCAGTGCGTTCATTGTGTATATGGAGTGTAACTTCCATTGTATAGCCCAGAGGTCGGGAACCTATGGCTTTTAATGGCCGCATCTGGCTCGCAGCCAAAGCTGTGTTTTACATGCTGCCGCCCTATGCAATTCCATGGGCAGCGCTCTGTCTATGCTGCCGTGTGGCAGCTGTGGTCCAATCCGAAGCCAGCAGCAGCTAGCCAATCAGTGCAGTGAAGTCACATGCGGGAATCTGATTGGCCAGCCACTGCTGGCCTCTGATTGGGTCCCAGCTGCTGGCTTCGGAACACACCGCGTATAGCGCAGAGGACCAGTGAGTATATGCGTGTGTTTTTTTTTTTCCCAGGCACCGCACCCCATGGTGGGAGAAGCAAGGGGCTGCATGCGGATGATGGGGGTAGTGCATGGGGATGATGGGGGTAGATACTGCAAAAGTGTTAGTCTTACATAAAATGCACACATTTATTTGTATTTAGTTTTAAAATGTAAACATATTGTACGGCTCTCACAGAATAAATTTTAAAATATGTCGCGATCGTGGCTCTCTCAGCCAAAAAGGTTCCTGACCCCTAATATAGCCAGATGACTGCACTGCAGGGTGTTCATTGTGTATATGAAGTGTTACTTCCACCATGTGGCCAAATTACTGCACTTCAGGGCAATCATTATGTATATGGGATGTTACTGCCACCGTGTGGCCAGATGAATGCCCTGCATAGTGTTCATAGCTTATATGGAGTGGCCAGATGACGGCACGGCAGTGATCATTGTGTATATGGAGTGTCACTGCCACCATGTGGCCAGATGACTTCACGGCAGGGCGTTGTTTTTTTCTATTATGTGGCCAGCGTGAACATGCACCTACTGCATGATTATATTTGAGTTCCAGCTTTGTTTTTTTTTCATTATGTTTTGTTGCAGTCCTTACAATCTAAGGTGTGGCCTGCCCTATGAGCTGGACATTATTTAAAGTGCACAGCTTCCTACTGTTGTTCTCTGTTGGAACCCAGGCTTACTCATTCCTTGCCATACACACGTCGAAGGACATATGGTAAAGTTTCTAATACTGCTACGTAAGGTCTGTCCTAATGGGGTCACCGTGTCGTGGTGGGACGGATTGCACATTTTGTATTGATCAAAATAATGTCACTAAGTACCCTATTATTATGCACGATAGCATTTTACTTTAAGGTATTTGCTCATTTTTTTCCTTGTTGCTGTTGTTTCTATTATGTGGCCAGTGTGAACATGCACCTACTGCATGTTTACATTTGAGTTCCAGCTCTGGTTATTGTTTCAGGGTGTTCATTGTGTATATGGAGTATTCCTGCCACCATGTGGCCAGATGACAGCCCTATAAGGTGATCATTGTGTATATGGAGTATTACCGTCACCATGTAGCCAGATGAATGCCCTGCATGGTGTTCATAGCGTATATGGAGTGGCCAGATGACTGCAATGCAGGTTGATCATTGTGTATATGGAGTGTTGCTGCCATCATGTGACCAAATATCAGCACTGCAGGGTGTTCATTATGTATATGGAGTGTTTACTGCCACCATGTGGCCAGATGGCAGCACCGCATGGTGTTCATAAGATATATGGAGTGGCCAGATGACTGCACTGCAGGTTGATCATTGTGTATATGGAGTGTTACTACCACCATGTGACCAAATATCAGCACTGCAGGGTGTTCATTGTGTATATGGAAAGTTACCACCACCATGTGGCCTGATTATTGCACTGCATGGTGTCCATTGTGTACATGGAGTGTACCTGGGCCTGGTGATTCACCTGCCAGGGAGTTTCAAACAAGTCAGAGACCCTGAAAGAAAAGGCCTGCAAAACCTTCTATGCCACCCGAAGGAAACTATTATCAGAAGCCACCAGTGAGGGTCTGGTTAAAAATCTTCGACTCTATCATCGCCCCAATCCTCCTATATGGCAGTGAAGTCTGGGGTCCTCACACCTACCCAGACTGGTCAAGGTGGGATTCCAGCCTAACAGAAATATTCCACCTGGAATTCTGCAAGCACCTTCTCCAGGTCCATCGGAGCATCTCCAACAATGCTTGTCGGCCGAGCTGGGCAGATTCCCTCTACACCTAATGGTCCTTAAAGGGTGCTGTCATTCCGGGCTCACCTACATAGGAGCAATCCAAGCTCCGATCACCATAAAGCCCAGATACATGTAGGTGAAACAGAAACACCAGGACCCACAGAACAGCCCAACCAAACCCAACACAACCAGAACGCTAATCACAACAACCTGACAAAAGCCGGAATCAGGAAGATGGTAGAGGAGGGCCAGGAGAGGTATGTCAGTGACAGGAAGAACGATATCATCAACTCACAGAAACTGAACATGTACCGGAGTCTACAGAGAGACTACAGACTGGCCTCATATCTGGAGAAACTCCCAGACCCCAGAGACTGCAAGATCCTGAGCAGATATAAACTCAGTGCCCACAGTCTGGCCATCGAATCCGGCCGACACAGGCAGAGCTACAAGCCCAGGGAGGAAAGACTGTGCCAACACTGTGATCAGGAGGCCCTGAGGACGAAACCCACTTCCTGCTACACTGCTCCAAATACTCAGCAGTGAGGTACACTCACTTCAGGAGACTCTCACATCTCTTCCCAGATTTTATCACCATGAAGGAAGAAGAGAAAACATATATCCTGCTGGGAGAAGAAGAGAGAGCAGTGGAGATAGCAGCGCGGTATGTGAGCGAATGTCATAGACTGTGAGAAAGAGAACTATGATATGCCATGGACTTCTATATACCCCACACTGGATCTGCCCCCATCCCCCCATCCACGTTCCCTATGCCATGGACTCCTATAGCCCCCCACCCTGGATATAGCCCCTTCCCTACAGCCCCTACCCAACATCCCCACAGTCAATATCTGTATTCTATTCCCTTTTGTACACTTGCTTTGGCAAAACTAATGTGTATTTAGTCCTGCCAATAAAGCTTATTTGAATCTTGTGTTACTGTCACAGAGTTTTGCAGACATGTGCTAGAGATTATAGGTTGGCAATCAGTGCTGTCTCCTTTTCTATAAGGATACAGGACTTTCTCTGCCTACATAGGAGAATAATTCAAGTTAGGTCCATCAGCTCTACTCACCATGTGAACTCCCAAATAAAATCATTTTGTCTATTAAATTATATTACTACTAGCTGTGAGCCCGATGCAAATGCATCGGGATTCTAGAATGTGCATTAATTTGATTATAGTAGTTATAGCTGGTGTGAGGACTTTTCGGGGGGGGTGTGAATAGTTTTTGGGGAGTCCCATACTTTTTTTGGGGGGTCCCATACTTTTTGGGGGGGGGTCACATACTTTTTTGGGGGGGTCACATACTTTTTTGGGGGGGTCACATACTTTTTTTGGGGGGTCACATACTTTTTTTGGGGGGTCACACTTTTTTTGGGGGGGTCACATACTTTTTTGGGGGGGTCAGATACTTTTTTGGGGGGGGTCACATACTTTTTTGGGGGGGTCACATACTTTTTTGGGGGGGTCACATACTTTTTTGGGGGGGTCACATACTTTTTTGGGGGGGTCACATACTTTTTTGGGGGGGTCACATACTTTTTTGGGGGGGTCACATACTTTTTTGGGGGGGTCACATACTTTTTTGGGGGGGTCACATACTTTTTTGGGGGGGTCACATACTTTTTTGGGGGGGTCACATACTTTTTTTGGGGGGGTCACATACTTTTTTTGGGGGTCACATACTTTTTTTGGGGGGTCCAATACTTTTTTTTTGGAGGTCACATAGTTTTTTGGGGGGTCACATACTTTTTTGGGGGGTCACATACTTTTTTGGGGGGTCACATACTTTTTTTGGGGGGGTCACAATTTTTTTGGGGGGGTCACATACTTTTTTTGGGTGGTCACATACTTTTTTGGGGGGGTCACATACTTTTTTGGGGGGTCACATACTTTTTTGGGGGGGTCACATACTTTTTTTGGGGGGTCACATACTTTTTTTGGGGGGGTCACATACTTTTTTTGGGGGTGCAATACTTTTTTTGGGGGGTCTAATACTTTTGGGTGGGGGGTCCAATACTTTTGGGGGGGGTCCAATACTTTTTGGGGCGCGTTCAATACTTATTGGGGCTGAGTGCTCGCAATGGCCGCTTATTATTAGCATTAATCTTATTATTATTAGCATTAATAGCATAATTATTAGCATTAATAGCATAATTATTAGCATTATTAGCATTATTATTAGCATTAATAGCATAATTATTAGCATTAATATCATTATTATTAGCAGTAATATAATTATTATTAGATTTTTTTTTAATTATTATTTTTTGTAATATTTTATAATTTTTAATTTTTTTTTTTATTATTTTTTTTATAATTTTTTAATTATTTTTAAATAATTTTATTATAAAATTTATTATTTATTTTAAGTGAGACACAGTTCTTCTGGTCCGCTAAAAGGGCTGGGCTGATTAGCATATATTTATTTTTTTTATTATTATTTTTATTTAATTTTTTATTATTTTTTTATTATTATTTTTTATTATTTTTTAATTCTTTTTAAATTCTTTTATTTATTATTTAATTTATTATTTATTTTAAGTGAGACACAGTTCTCATTGTGGTCCGCCAAAAGGGCTGAGCTGATTAGCATATATTTATTTTTTTATTATTATTTTTATTTAATTTTTTATTATTTTTTTATTATTATTTTTTATTATTTTTTAATTCTTTTTAAATTATTTTATTTATTATTTAATTTATTATTTATTTTAAGTGAGACACAGTTCTCATTGTGGTCCGACAAAAGGGCTGAGCTGATTAGCATATATTTATTTTTTTTATTATTATTTTTATTTAATTTTTTATTATTTTTTTATTATTATTTTTTATTATTTTTTAATTCTTTTTAAATTATTTTATTTATTATTTAATTTATTATTTATTTTAAGTGAGACAGAGTTCTCATTGTGGTCCGCCAAAATGGCTGAGCTGATTAGCATATATTTTATTTTTTTATTATTATTTTTATTTAATTTTTTATTATTTTTTTATTATTATTTTTTATTATTTTTTAATTCTTTTAAAATTATTTTATTTATTATTTAATTTATTATTTATTTTAAGTGAGACAGTTCTCATTCAGGTCCGCTATTTTTCCCATTGACATACATTAGCGGTGTGTCGGCGATTTTATGGCCGGCCACCTGGTTCTATTTGTCGGCCGTAAAATCGCGGACACACCGCTAATACATGTCTATGGGCAGTGAGCCCGATTTCGGATTGGCCGCCGACCAATCAGAATTCGAGCTCAATGAGGGGCTCTTCTGATTGGCTGAGGGCAGTACACAGCGACCAATCAGAAGAGCCGCTCATATCTCATTGAGATACAATGGCGGATTTGTCGTCCATTGTACCTGAATGAGAAGAGAAGAGGACGTCGGAGCTGGAAGAAGACAGAAGATCCCCGGGGCCGGACGAAGAGGACGCCTGGCCGGACGAAGAGGACGCCTGGCCGGACGGACGATCAGATGACTAAGAAGACATGTAAGTATGTGCGGACATGGGGGGGGCTGTGTGGACATTAGTGGGGGTCGGCTGTGCGGACATGGGGGGTTTTTCGGACATTGATGGGGGCGGGCTGTGCGGGCATGGGGGTGGGCTGTGAGGACATGGGGGGGGCTGTGTGGACATTAGTGGGGGTCGGCTGTGCGGACATGGGGGGTTTTTCGGACATTGATGGGGGTCGGCTGTGCGGGCATGGGGGTGGGCTGTGCGGGCATGGGGGTCGGCTGTGCGGGCATGGGGGTCGGCTGTGCGGGCATGGGGGTCGGCTGTGCGGGCATGGGGGTCGGCTGTGCGGGCATGGGGGTCGGCTGTGCGGGCATGGGGGTCGGCTGTGCGGACAGGGGGGTGGGCTGTGCGGACATTGATGTGGGCGGGCTGTGCGGACATGGGGGTGGGCTGTGCGGACATGGGGGTGGGCTGTGCGGGCATGGGGGTGGGCTGTGCGGGCATGGGGGTCGGCTGTGCGGACATGGGGGTGGGCTGTGTGGACATTGATGGGGGCGGGCTGTGCAGACATGGGGGTCGGCTGTGCGGGCATGGGGGTCGGCTGTGCGGGCATGGGGGTCGGCTGTGCGGGCATGGGGGTCGGCTGTGCGGGCATGGGGGTCGGCTGTGCGGGCATGGGGGTCGGCTGTGCGGACAGGGGGTGGGCTGTGCGGACATTGATGTGGGCGGGCTGTGCGGACATGGGGGTGAGCTGTGCGGACATTGCTGGGGGTGGGCTGTGCGGACATGGGGGTCGGCTGTGCGGACATGGGGGTCGGCTGTGGGGACATTGATGGGGGCGGGCTGTGCGGACATGGGGGGGGGGGGTGGCGAATTGTGTGTAGCGGGGAGCGGAGGCGGCAATGCCGCCTCGGCTCCATGGTCCCCGGGGAGCGAATTGCGGCTCAGGCAGCGACTCGCAATGGCCTCGCGGCCATTGCTCGCGCTACCTGAGCGGTAAATCGCTAAGGTTGTAGCCGGGGCTGTGGATGGATTTTGGGCCAGCGGCTCGCAATGGCCTCGCGGCCATTGCTCGCGCAGCATTGGGCGCTTCGCGCCCAATGTTAAATTCGTATCCACATGACGACATCGGAAAGTGCGCGTGAAGGGGCGCTTTTCCGATTCGCGATTATATAATAGATGGCTGCAAGAATTCATGTAGCTGCAAAATGGAAGTCCCTTTCTTTATCAATCCACAAGGTAAAGGACAGAATAAACAAAATAATGACTTATGAGAAAATAAGAAGCCACTAGATTAGACAGTCTAGAATCTACTTTGAAATCTGGTCTCAATGAATTGAACATCAACAAGACTCAAGCGTATCTCTAGTCCATGCCATACACTCATCCTAGTTGGCTCAAGATAAGGGTACCCTGATGATATACTAATCTTCCAAGAAAACTTTAAACAATAATTGTTTTGAAAGTATTCATGACTGAACTGGTGTGACAACCCCCATCCCCATTTTGCCACCTTAAATGGAGGTTTTTGCAACCTAATCTGAGAATAGCATAATATAGGACCCGAGATCCTGATTCCAGTGATGTGTCACTTACAGGGCATGTGCTGGAGATTATCATTAGCAGTCTCCTTGGCCTATATTCACAGACTGCTAAATCTGCAACAGAGAAAATTTATCAAAACGACAGCAAGCAGCTCAGTAAATGACACATCGCTGGAATCAGGGTCTCCATTTCTACATTATGCTGCTCTCAGATGGGATGGCAAAAACCTGGTGACAGGTTCCCTTTAAAGTGTCTTTTCTCTTCTTTTCTTCCTTCTCCTTTCTATGAACGAGTTAATGATTACAAATATATTAAGCTCAGTTTACTTTATCTTGCTGTAATACATTATTTTTTATTATGTCTGACTTATGTAATAAAATAAAAACTTTTTGAAACTAAAAGTACCTTGCTAGTAACATTGTGATCAGAATTATGGTTATATTGGAAGTCACTGATTGGGCAGTTCTGCTCTCCTCCCACATACAGCCAGCCATAAGCAAAACACCTCTAGGGCAGGGAGGGGAGGGTTTTGTCTTTTTTTTTTTTGGACTACATCCGATAACATTTTTTCCCCGATGCAAGCGCTTTAAACACTGCAAACATCCTGCACTGGGCTGAGCGCAGCTATGCTCACTCCATTGGTTAAGTTTGAATTTCGATCCAGAACACTGAAAATTTTTTAAACTTTAAAGTTTAGTTCACAGATCCCTCTACACATGAATCAAAGGCATAAAATAACACAAGCAATATTTTTTGGACGATAAGATGCTCTTTTCATCAGGAAAAAATATTGAAAAATATTGTTAAAAAGTGTGTGCCTTATAGTCTGGAGGCAGCTTTTATAATGGATGAGATCGCGTATAGTGTCCTTTCCAATCACCAAGAAAATTATGCTGTGGCACATTTCTGTCTCCTCCTTACCAACATTGATCAGTCTGATCGATGCTGGCAGCAGAGAGAGCTACTAGGATCTGTACATGACTTAGGCTGCATAGTTGCTGCAGGTCTTGACTTATTGAAAGACCGGTCATGTCGCGTAATCAGTCCCATGCATGGAATGTCTTGGTTTATACAGTTTATAGTATGCAGCAGTATGTATGTTGATTTAGCAAAGCTGTGTCCGCTGTGCATGAGTTAGTGTAGTTCAGGGGTCTCAAACACGCAAACAAAGCATGCCGCCCATGAGGCTTTGTGTGGCTCGCAGCCCCGTGGTCACCTTGATAATACTGCCATCCACCCGACGTGGTCTACAGTCACCGTGCCACCATTCATGCTCGATAGGTATTACTGGCGCCGTCAGGAAAAAGCACTTCTTGGATATATCAATCGCATCTGCTAGCCAATCAGAGGCCAGCAGCTGACGTCATAGGCCGATGTCAGCTGCTGGCCTCTGATTAGTTGGCGCCTGGCTTTGGTGTAACCGAGAAAGAGAGCTTGTCACTGTGCTGTGCTCGCAAATTGCAATACATATCGAGCGTGGATGGCAGCACAGTGAATTCAGACCGGCAGATGACAGCATTGTCAATGCGTCCATGGGGCCTGTGGGCTGCATATGTTGAAAAGATGTCGCCGAGGGTATAGAGGAAGGGTCTGCGTGTGTGTATGTGTGTGTGAGTGTAAGAGCGCAAAAGGGGACATCGCCAAAGGATCAGGACATTACTACAATATTGTGAGAATAATGGGGACATTACTACAATATGGGGAGCATGATGGGGACACTAATACAATATAGGGACCAGGATGGAGACATTACTACAATATGGGGAGTATGATGCAGACATTACTGCATGATAAGGACTAGGATGGGGACATTATTACAAGATGAGGAGGGACCAACAGGGGACATTTCTTCAAGGAGGGGACTAAGATGGGGACATGACTACATGATGTGGACCAGGATGGGGCATTACTATAAAATGGGGACCAGGATGGGAACATTACTGCAAGGAGAGGACCAGGATGGAGAGATTACTATATTGAGGGGACCATGATGGTGACATTACTACAATATTGGGACCATGATGTGGAACATTACTACAGGATAGGGATGAGCATTACTACAAGATGAGGTTCAAGATAGTGATATTATTACAAGGAGGAAGAAGGGGAACCAGGACTGGCACATTACCACAAGAGAGGGAACGGGGACAGTACTACAATACGGAGAGCACAATGGGGACATTACTACAATATGGGGAGCATGATGGTGACAGTACTACAATATAAGTGAAAGACAAAAGAAATATAGGGGGCGCACTAGTGCATTACCATTATTACCAAGTGGGAAGATTCAATTACGTAATCACTAACCTATTCCTGTTGTGCAAATCCTGCACAACAATGGTGTAGATTTAGAAAGTGGTCAGGGTCTCCTTTCTCCTGGTTCAAGTTCTAAGTCTGCAGGTCCTCAAGTCTCTGCAAGCTGCTCCAGCCGTGCACTTCAATAAGATAGGATTTGTGAATTCAATTTGCACGGTCTCGTGCTGAGCGCTCCAAAACAAAGCTGAGGACTCTGCTGACTGGAAAGTCCTTTTATTGAAAATCCTCCATCCGCCACGACATGTTTCGACGGTGTAGTACCGTCTTTCTCAAGTGGAATGGTTTCCACTTGAGAAAGACGGTACTACACCGTCGAAACATGTCGTGGCGGATGGAGGATTTTCAATAAAAGGACTTTCCAGTCAGCAGAGTCCTCAGCTTTGTTTTGGAGTGCTCAGCACGAGACCGTGCAAATTGAATTCACAGTACTACAATATAGGGAGGATGTTGGGGCAGATTACTACAGGATGAGGACAGTACTACAATGTGGGGATCAGGATGCGGACATTACTTTAAAAAGGATACCAGGGTGGGGACATTACTGCAATATGGGGAGCATGATGGGGATATTACTACAATATGGGAACCAGGATGGGGCCTTTACTACAAGGAGTGGACCAGAATGGGGTCATTACTACATGATGAGGACCAGGATGGGGACATTATTACAAGATAAAGACATTACTACAAGGAGGAGAACAGAAGAACTTTACTACATGATGTGGACCAAGATGAGGCAGTACCATAATATGGGAAGTATGATGGGGACTGTTATGATCCGATGACCTAGGAGGAACATAAACAGATTTCACAGAAGTAGCTGGCAACTGTACTGACCGCAGTCACTGACTACCGCAACTAGAAGTAGCCGTGGGATGTAATTAATCATGCCTTAGACACCTCGACATAGCCGGAGAACTAGCTACCCTTAAAGATGGAAACAGGCCAAGTCTATCTTGCCTCAGAGAAGAACCCCAAAAGAATAGCAAGCCCCCTACGGATATTGACTGGGAAACAGGAGAGGGAAAACACACACAGGCAGATAATAGAGTTTAGCAAAAGAGGCCACACTAGCTAGATAGTAAGGAAAGGATGGAATACTATTGTGGTCAGTATTAAAAATACTATCAAAAACCTCCAACAGCACATAGTACCAAAAAATAAACCTCAGTCTGCCAAGACTCGCCGCCCTCTATATCTGCAGGAACTTCTGAGAATCAAAGTAGAATAAATGGATTCTAATACCAGCAGAACTGGAAGTTGCAGACAACAGTCAATAGCAGTTCATACCTAGGAAGAAAACTTCCTAACAGAGCAGGTAAATAAATATGCAGACTAAATATTAACACATAACTCCGAGCAACACAAGCAATAAGCAGATCCTCAAACACACATGTGTGCCACAAAATAACAAAACACCATTCACTTAGCTTGCAAGGATTCATCAGAGCATGAAGAAACCAGGGAGAGATGTGAAAACCTCCAGGAATAATTACAACTGGCAGAGATTGATCAGCTCCAATCACCTATATGCTTCAAACCGAAGCAGACTGCCAATCATCAGGATCAGCTGAGAAACTCTCCAAAACACAGCCAGCTGCATCTCCAACAACAACCACAGGAGGGAGCTCACAACCAGAATTATTCTTCAATGAATTCACAATAGGGGACATTATTACAACATGGGAACCAGGGTGGAGACATTACTACAAGGAGGGGGCCAAAACTGGGACATTTCAACAAGGCGTGGACCAGGATAGGGACATTACTACATGATATGGACCAAGATGGGGCATTACTATAAGATGGGGACCAGAAGGGGGACATTACTATAATATGGAGTCCTGGATGTGGACATTACTACATGATGAGGACCAGGATGGGGACATTACTACAAAGAGAGGACCAGAATGGGGTCATTACTACATGATGAGGACCAGGATAGGGCATTAGTAAAAGATTAGGAACAGGATGGAGACATTACTACAATATTGGGGCCAGTATGTGGGACATTACTACAGGATAAAGACCAGGATGGGGCATTATTACAAGATGAGGATTATGATAGTGACATTACTACAAGGATAAAGAAAGGGATCAGGATTGGCACATTACTACAAGAGAGGGACTGGGCGTGGGATATTCCTACAAGACGAGAATCAGTATGGGAACATTACTACAAGAAGAGGAGCAAGATTTGGACAATGTTACATTGAGCAAAAAAATCTGGCATTACTAAAATGGTCAAAAAGTCCTAAAGAGAATGTGGCCCCCCTCTCAATTTTTTTTTATGTGCGGCCCATCAGCCCAGTTTGAGACCCCTGGTGTAGTGTATGTGTGCATGCAGTAAAGCTATGTGCATATAATAAGTATGGATACTAATAATAGGTCTATTACCTCGCTTTCACATTTTTGATATTCATCCCTCCACATCTTTACAATGCCAGGGAAGTTTTAATTAGTAGGAAATGTTTTTTCCTTCATCGCCATGACAGCACCACCTGAGAGATAGGTCCTGGCCATCCAAGACAGGAAACCTCTGAAATAAAAAGGCGGTACCTCTCCTTGACTCCAGTTTTGATTTCCTGTCTTAGAGGTAGGAGACCTCTGAAAGTGGTCCCCTGGCCTGACACTGTGGCTGGAAGAGCAGTTGACCTGCTGTGACTCCAGATTCAGATACAGATGTGCCTCCCAGGGGTATCCCCTTCGCGGTGGCAGGTGCAGGGCCTGGTAGGTGACCAGATGTGATCTGTCTTGGCCTCAGCGTCACCCAGGACGCGCACATGTATGGCTTTGCCCTGTCATGCTGTGTTCCTGGGTGAAGAAATTGAATTTTGCGCCACCGAACTCTACTTCTGGGAGCGGTGCAGTGAACCCGGAACTGATGCAAATCTAAGCTGTGTGCGCAGTTCCTTGTGAAGGTGAATTCCTGCTTGGCAAGCCCCTGGACAATATCCTGGAGAAGGCGAGCGACAAGAATAAGAAATTTCCGGCATTTCCAACATCCACCTTTAGAAGTACCGTATATCCTCGTGTACAAGCCGAGTTTTACAGCCCAACAATTGGGCTGAAAAGTCCCCCCTCAGCTTATACACGGGTCAATACGGTATGTGGTGTGTGGGGGCTGTGTCCGGGTGCTGGGGAGGCTGGAGGAGGCGGGGGGAGGCTGCTGATTGAGCGGCCCGTCACGTGGGTCCGCTCATTAGATATGCACGGCTCCCCCCGCCCATCACAGCGGCAGGGGGAGCCATGCATACAGCCCCCAGAGATATACAGCAGGCCCCCAGAGGTATATAGCAGGCCCCCAGTGGCACTCGCCCCCCACACTGTGCAGAGCTCCCCCGCTGCATTATCTTACCATCCAGCGTCTTCATCACCGCCGGTCCTCCAGTCCTTGCTCGCTGTGTTCGGGTCTCACGTGACCCGGCGCGATGACGTCATCCCACTGTGACTGTCGGGTCACATGAGACCGGGAACGCAGCGCGCGAGGATGGACTGGAGGACCCGCAGTGATGAAGACGCTGGATGGTAAGATAATGCAGCGGGGGCGCTCTGCACAGTGTGGGGGGCGAGTGCCACTGGGGGCCTGCTGTATACCTCTGGGGGCCTGCTGTATACCACTGGGGGCCTGCTGTATACCACTGGGGGCCTGCTGTATACCATACTGCTGGGGCCTGTATGCTTCACTGCTGGGGGCTGTATACCACTGGGGGGACCTGTATACCTTACTGCTGGGGGCTGTATACCTGTCCTGGTGGCTGTATACCATACTATTGGGGCCTGTATACCACTGGGAGGGCCTGTATACCACACTGCTGGGGGCTGTATACCTCACTGCTGGGGGTTGTATACCTGTGCTGGGATCCATCCTCGGCTTATACGCGAGTCAATAGTTTTCGCAGTTTTTGGGGGCAAAAGTAGGGGGGTCGGCTTATACACGGGTCGGCTTATACACGAGTATATACGGTAGTTCCTTTCGGAGGAATAGATTTTCAAAAAGGAAGGCTCCCAAAAGATCTAGAAACTCCTGGTATGACAAAAAGAATAGGAAGTCTGGGTTCCTGTTCAAGGTAGCTTCCCTTGATAAGGTGGGAAGAAGACTCTTCTCCTTACTCCCAGCCTGGTCCCATATCAATGCCTGCACAATTAGGTGCTGGATATCATCAGAGACGGTATAAGGCTGGATTTTACTTCTACCTCTGTGGGGTTCCTCATAATAACATGTGTTGGCAGTCCGACAAAGTACATACTCCTGACAGAAGAAGTAAACTCCCTAATGCGAAAAATGTCATCTTTGAAGTTCCGGTGAAAGAGAGGGGCAGGGGGTTTTACTCCCCTCTCTTTCTAGTCTCAAAACCAGATGAGGTTTACAGAACCATCATCAACTTCAAGAAACTGAACAGCTTTTTAGTCCAAAAACTTCAGGTCGGAGACAATGAAGTCAGCAATTATGCTTCTCTTCGGAAATTGTTTCATGGTAATACTGGATCTAAAGGTACCGTCACACGCCGCAATCTCGCCTGGAGATCTGAAAGGAGATGTGTCGCCACGGTGCAATCACCGTAAAATTGCCTCATGGTTGCGGGTGTGGATTGGGCGTTTTCGCGGCTATAAATCACCCATCGGCCGTCGCCTGATTCCTGAACAGTGCTCAGTAATCAGGCGCAATCGGCAAGGTGATATTTTCTGTTTTGGCGTGTGACAGGGCGATAGTGATGGAAAGTGCGCTTTCTATGATTTCCCGTAGGCGCGCCTCAGCGTGCTGTAGTCCGCGCCCTGTCTGAGTGATTGGTGTGGGCTACTGTGTTCCCATTGGCTGTCAGTTGACACCGCGCCATGGCAGCTCTGTCATGGCGTGGACCAATGCAGGCACATATGTCCATAGTGTTATTTGTATCTTACCGCCATCACCTACAAATGCACACCTAGCCATTCTTAGTGTAATCCACTGTACTGCACAAGACCGCTCCTGTGTGACACTTTGACGCCTCGAAAGTGTGTTGCAGGAGCCACAATTGACGACACGAGCATGTATTTCTGACAAACTTCGATAGACAATGGCGTCATGTATTATCCAGCCTTCCAGAGCAGGCTGACCAATCGTAACGCTGTTGCGTTGTCCAATGAGCGCGTATGGGGCGCGGTGTAAACCACTGTGGCACTCCTATCTCTTCGGCGCGCTGAACATGTACGCCCACATTGCCTTTGAGATTGCGGCGTGTGAAGCGGCGATGGAATGAGGCAAGATTGGTTCTGTTGTAGGTGAGGCGATTTCCGGAGCGACACATCGCCTTAGCTTCAGGGCGAAATTGCAGCATGTGACGCCGCCATCGGCGATCTGAGGCGACCACGAAAAACGTGACGCTCATGTTAGATCGCCACACATTGCCAGCCAAGATTGCGGCGTGTAACGGTACCTTAAAAGATGCGTACTATCATGTTCCAATTTATCAGGATCATCAAAAATATCTACGGTTTGCCGGGTACGTGAAAGGGGACCTCAGACACTACCAGTTTCAAGTCCTTACGTTCGGGCTGGCAATGGCCCCAAGAATATTCATAAAAATAATGGCAGAAGTGATGGCTCACCTACGAGGACAACAGATCCTAATCGTGCCGTAGCTAGATGACCTCCTGATTGTGGGAAACTCCTGGGAGTAATACACTACCCAGCTACAGATAGTACGATCCACCTTGTCAGACCTCGGCTGGATTATAAATCTGGAGAAGTCAACACTGGTGCCCACCACCCGTCAAACATTTCTGGGGTTCATGTTGGACTCGGGCGCCCAGCACTGCATCCTCTCTCTGGAAAAGCAAATAAAAGATTCTGGGCTTAGTCTCTGCAGCAGTGAACAATCCCCACATGACATTACAGAGGGCAATGTCTCTTCTAGGTTCCCTGGGCTCAGTTGCATGCAAGGTATCTCTCCAGTGGGCGGTGTTAAGAGAACAGCTTCGATTAGGTTCCTCCTTGGAAAGGAAGAGTCTTCTCTCATCAGACACCATAGACTCCTTGGGTTGGTGGCTTCACCAGGAACACTTACCAGTGGGGATGCCCTGGGTCCTTCCTGTAACAGACATCATTACTACAGACGCAAGCTCCTGAGGTTGGGGTGCTGACCTTCGGGATCACTCTTTTCAGAAGGCTTGGGATTCACACCAATCTCGGATGTCATCGAATTTGTGGGAACTCCAGGCTGTGAAAGATGCTATAGAAGGGTTTGTTCCTTACCTCCTAGGTTACCACCTGAGATTACAATCAGACAATAGAGTGTCCGTCACATATTTAAATATTTAAATCACCAAGAGGGCACAAGGTCTTTGGCCCTGATGAACCCTACTCAGGAAATGTATCACCTCTTACAGGAACATCACATACCACTTTCAACCCTACACATAAGTGGGGAGCTGAATTACAGAGCAGAGTTCTTCAGCCGGGTTCAGTTGAGACAGGGGCATGGGTCCTGGATCCAGTAGTTATTTCTCAGATAACAAACAGATGGGGAATACCGGAATTAGATCTTTTTTTCCACTCAGTAGTACAGGCAGGTGCAGAGGTTTAGTTCTCTGGATCCCAGGGACAAGCCCTATGCAATAGACTACCTTCAGATCCCATGGTCTCAGCCCTTCTCTACACATTCCCTCCTCTCGTGTTGATTCCAACCGTCCTGCGGAAGATTCGGGAGGACCGAGCCAGGGTCATATTGAGAGCTTCCTTCTGGCCCAGGAGGACCTGGTTCTTTTGGCTGCTCCATATGTCCACAACAGATCCCTGGACCCTACCAGTATCCCAGACACTTCTCTTCCAGGGTCCAGTTCGTCACCCACAAAGTCTAGGGTCTTCCACTGACGGCGTGGAACTTGAGAGGAGGCTCCTGAAGTGGAGAGGTTTTTCCACGGGATTGGTTGACATCCTGATTAGAGTACAAAACCTGTCACTTCCAACATTTATGGTAAGGTGTCCTGTCACTACCAATATGTATGGTAACGTGTGGAAAAAATTCTTGTCCTGCTCAGAGGCAAGCCCTGAAAGGTTAGGATATAGGACTTTCTGTTAATCGTAAAATGCAGGTCTCTGCCCTGGGAGCTTTATACAACTGTAACCTTGCTAGATCTTCTTGAGTGTCGAGGTTTATTCAGTCGTGTAAGAGAACTACTCCGGTAGTCTGCCCTAAAATACCTCTGTGGAATCTTAATCTAGTTTTAGATGCTCTGACCAAACCCCCATTTGAACCCCTTTCTGAAGCCTTTCCTAAAATTCTCACCCTGAAGGTGGTTTTATTAGTGGCATTAACTTCTGCCAGACGACTAAGTAATAATAATATTTATTCATTTATATTGCGCTATTAATTCCATAGCACTTTACATACATCAGTAATGCTGTCCCCTCTTGGGGCTCACAAACTAAACATCCTATCAGTATGTATTTGCAATGTGGGAGGAAACCGGAGTGCCCGGAGGAAACCCACGTAAACACGGGGAGAACATACATGTCCTTGGTGTCCTTGGAGGGTATTGAACCCAGGACCTTGGGACCTCAGTGCTGCAAAGGCTGCAGTGCCACTTGAGCCACCGTGCCGCCCCCACCTAAGTGACTTACAGGCCTTGTCACTTGTAGGGCCCTACACTCAAATTTTGGACAATAGAGTAATTCTTTGATTAGACCTCTCTTTTCTTCACAAAGTAAAAGCATTTTCAAAGGGTTCAAAAAATTGTATTGCCCACTTTTTGCGAAAATTCAGCTAATCTAAGGAAGACGTCTCCACACCTTAGATGTGAAAAGAGCTTGAATCAAATACTTAGAAGTGTCCAAACAATGGAGGAGTTCCCAGAAAGTTTCCTTTCAGGGGGCTTCCAAGGGTAAAGGGGTGTTGAAAGGTTCCTTAGTTAGATGGCTCAGGGAAGCTATAGCCTTGGCTTATTCCTCTAGCGGCGTTCCTATTCCAGATGGGATCTGTGCTCAATTTCTACTAGGGCAGTAGTGACTTCTTCGGCAGAGAAGGCAGATGTTCCACTAGAATTAATCTGTAGGGCAGCCACTTCGTCTTTTCCTAATACTTTTTTCAAACATTGCAGACTTGACTTGTCTTCCAATGCTGATGTGATCTTTGGTATAAGGGTTCTGTAAGCGGTGGTCCCTCCCTAAATTTCAGTTTCTCTGGAATCTCTCAGGTGGTGCTGTCGTGGCGATGAGGGAAAAATCTAAATTACTTACCGGTAATGGGTCTTTCTGGAGCCCCGACAGTACCACCGATTCCCTCCCTTTTTTCATGGTTGTGGTTCACATGTTGGGTGTTATAATATGATGTTTTTCCTATTGGTGGTAGTATGTGTACTAACGTTTTTTCGGGTACTCCCCTCCAAGCTGTGTAAACCAACTGAAGTCAAGGAGAGGTATCGCCTTTTTACCTCTCTCTCAGGTGGTGCTGTCGTGGCTCCGGAAAAACGAATTACCGGTAAGCAATTTAGATTTTCTGTTTTATGCTATCTAAACCTGGGATTCATCATATAGTAATGCCCATCCCACAGTCCGAAAAATATGGTAATTTATACTTAGAGTGATTGTGTTAACATTATTATCCATTGCATTCCTTTTATTTGTTACTTTTTGAAGTACTGAGTGACTGCCTATTAGAGGAAACTACAGTGACCTTTCACAACCTTTTTGATGTTCAACAAGGTTAGCCTTCCTCGTATAACATTTCCCACACTGAGAACAGGAAAATGGTTTCTCGCCCGTGTGAATTCGCTTATGTGTGACAAGGTTAGATTTCGATGTAAAACATTTCCCACAGTTAGAACAGGAAAATGGTTTCTCCCCAGCATGAATTTTTTGATGTTCATCAAGGTTACATTTCTTGGTAAAACACTTCCCGCACTCAGGGCAAGGGAATGGCTTTTCCCCTGTGTGAACTCTCTGGTGTTTAACAAGGTTATACCTCCAGGTAAAGCATTTTCCGCATTCAGAACATGAATACCACTTCTGTGCGGTGTGAAAACTCTGATGCGGGATTAAATCAGATTTCTGAGTGAACCGTTTCCCACACACAGTACATGAAAACAGTCTCTTGCCTGTATGATGACTCCTCTCGTGCCTAAAAAGTTCAGATTTTCTTGCAAAACATTTTTCACACTCATAGCACGAAAATGGCTTCTCCCCCGTGTGAATTCTTTGATGCTCAACAAGATTGGACTTTTTTGTAAATGATTTCCCACAATCTAAACATGAAAATGGCTTTTCACCGGTGTGAATTCTCTGGTGTTGAATGTAGTCACATTTCTGGGTAAAACATTTTCCACATTCAGAACACGGAAATGGTTTCTCCCCTGTGTGAATTCTCTTATGTCGGATAAGATTTGCCTTCTTTTTAAAGTACTTTCCACATTCAGAACAGGGATATAGGTTTCCAAGAATGTGATCTGTGCTTGTATTAAGAGAATGCGGCTCATCATTTGAGGACTGGAATGGTGGATCTCTACCGTGCAGGGCTGGGGACACATTTGTGCTGATATTTACTGGAATCTCTTCCTGTTTAAGCTGCTTGTCATCTTCTATATCTGTATTATCTTCTTCCTCAACAACTTTAACCCTAACATCAAGTAAATCTTCACCCTAAACGAACAAATAATCATATTATTTTCAAATTGTTTTCAATATAAGGAACTGTTGAGACTTCACTTAATAGTACCTGCTGATCCGATTGGACATCGAGATTATCTTCTTCCTCTGAATCATGGAGGGAAGAAAGAGAACTTGAACATATCTCTTGGAGCTCTTTATTTCTCTTCATAGATATAACTAAAAAAGAAAAAGTAACATATTGTTGGTATGTGATTATCAATTTGTGAGATGCTCAAATATAATCCCTCCACAACAGGGTGATTTTCCATTTTTGTTTTTTTCTCCGTTTCCATTATGCAGATACCAAAAGTATAGGTTTTTTTTTTTCAATTCAAAAGAAATCTGTCAAGTGGTTTTTGCTACCTCATTTGAGTGCTGCATGATGGAGACAGAGACCCTGAATGCAACAATGTATCACTTACATTACTGGGTGCAGGAAGTCTGACACAATCAAAGTTTTTAAATTTAGAAATGTAGCAAAGCTCAAAGAGCTGCCCCCACCCACACCAAGCACTGTATACAATGCTTATAGACAGTCAGAAGCTGCAAATCACTGCAGGTGGCATACCAAACTTTCAAATTGTACAATTGTTTTATTTATTTATTTTTTTTTATTTTAACGGTGTTCAATATTTCCCTGAGGGAATCTGAAGCAGCGGTCATCTGATTTCTTGTGCTATACATAGCAATGCTTTGTATAGCGAAAATCACAATCTCCTATAATTATCAACTAAACACTGGCTTGCACAGGACTACTGCAATTACGTGGGTCATCAGCAGAGCCCCCAGCTGTCACTGCAACCCATCAGCACCAGAGATCATGTCACAGGTGTGCCAATGAGCGGGTAGAATGATAAGTTCCCATGCCGGTTCAGGTTAAATGCCAATCACAGATGGACAGCGGCATTTACCAGCTTAAGAGCCATGGGCGGAGTTCCACTCCACTGAGTTTTAAGAGGCTGATGATGGCTAAGTATATCGCATCAATAACCAATCTCTCTCAATGGAGAAAAGGGGGAATCCTAAATCATATCCAAAAACAGAAAAACCCACATGTATAAAATATAAGTTGTATTACAACAGGTAAAACCAGAATATCAAAAAACATGTACACCCATACCACAAAGACAAAGATAAAAATGCATACAGTAGGATGCTTAACAGCAATTTGCCACTTCAGCCCTATGAAACTATGGTATCACCCTCCCTGACCATGGAGTTTTAAAAACCCTGCTGTCTAATGGTGTCCCCGCTCACCGGAGGCTTGAACCTTGAGTCCCCACCTTTTTAATTATCACACTAATTTGTGGCAACACCTCTACTCAATTAAAGATGTATTTACACCAGGTAGCGTTCATTGATCTGAAAGATCACGCATCCTCTTCTGCAAGGATAAAAAGCTGCTCCTCTCCAGTATCCGGAACCTATAGAGCAGGGTGGGGAACTCCAGTCTCGAGGGCCGCAAACAGTTCAGTTTTCAGGATTTCCTTAGTATTGCACAGGGATTGGAATCATCACCAGTGCCAGTGATTATGTTATCACCTGTGCAATACTAAGGAAATCCTGAAAACTGCACTGTTTACGGCCCTCGAGGACTGGAGTTCCCACCCCTGCTATAGAGTGTAGCATCCTGCTAAGTTAAGGTTTGGAGGGTACAGTAGTTGCTAGATGGATTTCCACTTCACCATAACTAAACTGAATCAGTTCTCCTCCTGGATGTTATTTCCTTTAGACATCACCTCAACGCTTTTCTCCCTTGTGATCAGGTTCATCAGGAGGCACGAAGAGTACAAAGGTCTTTAGACATCCATAGGTTTAATGCCCATCTAAAAATATGACAAAACTATGTCAATGACATTCAGTTAGATTACTGCCAGCAGTCTCACTATTGCTCCAGCCAATAACACCTACCATGATATTCATGAATGTAAGAAGGTTATATGCTGCATAAAACATATCTTCGTACAACCTCTGATCCTACTGGTTACCAGTCTACAAGATCACAAGTGTAAATCAATCAGTCAGCATCCTAAATCTTTATAGTCCCATATATAAAGAAAATAATTATTCCTTGATTGCTTACTGATATTAAGGTGATGTCAACCTTAACTATAGCACCATCATCCACCATTGGGCATCTGTTATATATACTTTAACAAAATTTAACTATTAATATTGTGCTGCCAAAACATAAAAAGCAGTCAAATCAAAAGGAACTGATCTTACCCTGATGCATAGATTATTAACACCACTTTCAACAAGGGGAACATCTAACAGAACACTTACGTGATCAGAAACAGAGGATCATATATGGCAAAACGTCAGGGAATAACATGCCCCCAGCCCCAGATTCCCAACCATCTCCCACAACAATATCCGTGTATCTTACCACTCTACAGATATATCTACAGATGTGGCCTTGTCACCCCTCAGGCTGGATAAACCCTGGTCCAACTCTGAGGGTTTTTATGTGCCTCTCTTAATTGCTCAATACTAAGGAGATGACCCTCACATGTGAGACTGCCCGGTCACTGCGTCTCCGTAACTTCCAGGTTCGCATAAGGTTGCTTTCACATCAGCAGTAATTTGCAATTTCCGGCAGATCCGGCAGATGTCGCCATACCTGCCGCGTAATGGCTGACTTGCAGCACGAATCCGGCAAGCTCCATTCATTCTTTATGGGACTTGTGGTCAGGGGGTGCAAGTGTGCTTTTGCCGGATCAGGCACTTGCCGCACCGCAAAAAAATGCTGCTAGCATCGGGATATTTTTGCCCGGCCGCAAGTGCAGGATCTGCCAGATCCGTCAAAACCGTACTTGTCGTACCTGGCAAGCCTTATAGAGAATGAATGGGGCTTGCCGGGTTCGTGTCGCAAGTCAGCTGTTATATGGCTGGTGCGGCGATATCTGCCAGATTTGCCGCAAATTACCGCTGATGTGAAAGCAGCCTAACTGGAAGTGCGTCACCTGCTTGCCGCGGTGCCATGGTAACCTTCCATATCGTACAGCGCATACCCATAACTATACAGGCCGCCGGGATCGCACCATGGCAACAGGTCCGCACCTGTAGAGAACGAAAGAGCTTCCTGCTTATCCTTCTGTTATGCCATTTCAATTTCTGCAGTTTACAGAGGCTGTACAGCACTGTGACTGGTACCCCTCACTTTATTAATGGGATAACAGTCAAAGACATGCCGAAGTTAGACCACATACTACAGGAGGGAGGGCAAATCGGTCCCAGATGATGGAGGTGATCTCAAAAGATAATATAAATGCGTCCCTGAACTTCAGAGGCACATACTCAGCAGAAAATAGGAGATAAGGGGCAAAAAGAGCAAGTCTCCCCACATCCAACCAGACATACTCATTCCAATATGTAAGGGCCGCTTTACACACACAGATATCTGTGTCCAACTTCTGAACTGATCTCTGGTTGCAGTGAAATCATGGACACATTGTTCCATTTTGTGGCTGTGTACAAATGTATGTCCATGATGTCACTGCAACCAGAGATCTGTTCAGAAGTTGGACACAGATATCTGTGTGTGTAAAGCGGCCCTAAGACTATTTCCAGGTTTAATTAAACCACCCTCCAACGGAGAATTAGATCTCATTTCAGCAAGTAATCAAAAAGACAGACCCTAATTAGGGCCCTCAACTAGAACATTGTCATTGACCCAAATATTAACAGAGCCTAACTCTGAACTTTGATAGTCCAACAGGGATCTTAAATTACCAATACAATGATTTAAAAGCAACTGGTTATTTTACAATTATCCATATCCTTGAACCATTACAATCATTTAAATTGGTATATAATAAATCTCAAAAACTGATTTCACATCAAAGAAAACATCCAAATGTAAGTACCTCATTCAGTCCTCTAGGTGAGACTTTATCCAACCTAAAAATCCATTATTGGGATTCACGTTGAAGGATTAACTTATTCCATTCACCCCTTCTTACGTTTTCCTTTGTCTCAACCACTCGGAAGAAGTGGCCGATGCCTTCATACTGCCACAGAAGAACGGGGGTGAGAGGAGTGGTGCAGGCGAGGGACTGGGGGGAGGAAAAGGTCCGCGGTAGGGGACGGGGGGGGGGCATGGGAGACAACAGAGATGGGAGTGAATATCACATTGACTCCACCGGCGTTGGACAATCCTGGGACCCAGTGTCCCTTGCATTAAGCCTGGCTGAAGCCACACACTCCCAGGGGCAGCTGCCTGATACCGAGGAGCTGATCAGACTCGCCCTGAGAGGGGCCTAGAAGAGGTACCCACCAAGGGAGGAAGTTTAACCCCTCGTGGGGGGCAGGATACTCAAGATGGTAATGTCAATCCTACCCCACAGCCATGTGCAGGTGACCCCAGCTTCATTCAATCAGCTACAACCCCAGACATTTCAACCCCAAGTGGGGACGTATGGGACACTTTTGAGGCCCGCATTCTTAACATTCCTACAAAGGAAGAAATGGTGGATTTTGTTACTAAGCTGGAGAATTCTTTTAAAAATGAAGCTGCAGCATTAAGAGGTTCATGACATATGACATAACATAACATGACAAAAGAGTTCATGACATATCTCACAGGGTCTCCCAAACTAACTCTACTGTAGAACAGCTGTCTAGGAGGGTCCAGGCATCGGAGGATCAACTGGCGTCCCAGACGTCCAACTATGACATCGTCTTGGACTCAATGGAGGATCTGGAAAATCGCGAAAGTTGCCAGAATATAAGAGTGAGGGGCCTCCCTGAGTCGGTCTCATCTGCTGACTTACACGTGACCCTTCAAGGTCTATTCAATACTATCAGAAACGCACCAGTAGAGTCAGTAATAGAATTCGATAGGGCCCATAGATCTTTGGGTCCGTCTCCTCCAGATGGCGCACTGCCGAGGGACGTTATTTGTCGCTTCCACGGATACCAAATAAAAGAAGAGGTCCTTAACAACGCCAGACGGAGAGATGAAATTAATTTCCAAGGATGCCAATTGCAACTTATGGCTGATCTATCAAGGAGAACCCTTCAAAAAAGACGAGCTCTGAGACCTATTTTGGACGTCCTCAGGCAACACCAGATGGATTATTCGTGGGGGATACCGCTTTCGTCTACAAGTTAGACATGGAAACCAACTGGTCTCACTGACCCACCCTAGGGAGCTTTAAAGGTTCCTCTTCTCTTTGGACCTCTCAGATCCGGGTCTCACGTTCCCTCAATGGCCGGGATCCCAAACCGCAAGCTTCTTCTCAGCCCATCCTCATTCTCAGCGAGCTCAACGCAGAAGGGGCAGAGGTGGTGGCAGATCTCGGAGACGGAGAAACAGCCCTGATGACGGCTGACTTTGGGAGTATTAATGGGCTGATCTGATTTCCCTTTCTGTCTTAATGAAAGGGTCTGTCTATTTCTGGACTGTAGGCTTGTGGTTGGTGGGCCTCAGGGACGAGACTGCAGCGTCCTTGGGGTCATTTCTGCTCACACCATGTTCTTTTCCTCCCCTCCCCCTTTCTCCCCTCTTCGCTCTGCCCTGGTCCCCCTACCTCTCTGCCTTCCGCTTCCTAATTCCTTTCTCCCCTCTTCGCTCTGCCCTGGTCCCCCTGCCTCTCTGCCTTCCCCTTCCTAATTCCTTTCCAGTTCTCTCCCCCTGCTGCTCCTTGTGTGTCCCCACAATGTAATGCTTCAATAGATCTGTGGTTTTCAGGGGTCCAGTATGCAACTTACTTTTGGGAATTTAGTCCCCTGTCCAGATGCTCGGATTCAGGACGATAAGAGTCTGTTCTGTACTATAACTAGACGTAATGGCTTCTGAATGCAGAGCCAGCCACGGTTCTAGCGAGTTAAAAGATGTGGTTATATTTTATATATGGGTAAGATTATGCGTTTAAGAAGACAGCTGACACAATAATCTCATGGGAGTCAGTGAAATCATAGCAATTACCCTTATATTGATATTCGGTGGTATATCTTTTTTTAGTTCTACCCTCTAAGTCTTTTAAAACAGCAAGATTGCAATTCTAGTTAACTATGATTTGCTATTGTTGGGGCTTATGGCCGGGGCGTGAAATTTCCTGGAGCCTATTATTTTAAATACTTTAAGTGTTTTTTTTTTTTTATTGACGGGGTTATATACCCATTCTAAGTAACCTGGTGACATTTTCTCTCTCAAACGGAAAGGACGCACCCCACTGGGGAAACCATTCTCTGACAAGGAGCGTGGTTATTCTGAGTAAGAATTTACCCCAAAATTTAGTTGAATGTAGACAGGTTAGACAGGGGTTAGACAGGTCTTTCCGTCTAATTCACAAAACCACGATTTGGTTTCCCATTATGTTTATACAGAAAATTTGAAAAATACATAGAACGGACTCTCGCCTCTCTGATTGACATTCTTTATGAAACCCGAGATTTCTTGAAGGGCGAGTACGAGACCGTTAGCTGTTGATGATGGCTTATGCTTTCTGTCTCTAAATTTTGTACCTGATTATTGTGCTTTTGTACTCTTTTGAATGTTTCAATAAAAATAGGTTTAACACAAATTTTGTTAAAGTGTTTATAACAGATACCCAATAGTGGATAATGGTGCTATAGTTAAGTGTGATATCACTGTGATTTCGGTAAGCAATCAAAGAATAATTCCTGTCTCTATATATGGGACTATTAAGATTTAGGATGTTGACTGGTTGATGTAAACTTGTGATCTTGTAGGCTGGTAAATAGTAGGACCGGAGGTTGTGCGGAAATACGTGTTATGTAGCTATGTGTTAAGGTTACGTGTTTATGTGTTATGTGTTAAGGTTATAACCTTATGACATTCACAAATATCATAGTAGGTGTTATTGGCTGGGGCAATAGTGAGACTGTTGGCAGTAATCTAACTGAATGTCATTGGCATAAAATCTGTTTTGTCTACTTTTTAGATGGGTATTAAATCTATGGATGTCTTTGTACTCTTCGTGCCTCCTGATTAACCTGATCACAAGGGAGAAATGCGTTGAGGTGATGTTTAAAGGAAATAACAACATCCAGGAGGAAAAACGATCTAGTTATGTTATGGTACAGTGGAAATCGATCTAGCAACTACTGTACACTCCAATCCTTAACTTAGGAGGTTCTATAGGTTCCAGATACTGGAGAGGATCAGATTTTTATCGTTGCTGAAGAGAATGTGAGATCTTTCAGATCAATGAACTCTACCTGATGAAATCCATCTTTAATTGAATAGAGGAGTTGCCACAAATTAGTGTGATAGTTAAAAAGATAGGGACTATAGGTTCAAGCCTTTGGTGAGTGAGGACACCATTAAACAGCAGGGTGTTTAAAACTCCGTGGTCAGGTAGGGTGAGACCATAGTTTCATAGAGCTGAAGTGGCAAACTGCTGTTAAAAGAGGACCTGTCACCAAACCAGGCATGGTGATCCAATTACAGCACTGGATGCAGCATGTCTGCAGCATCCAGACAAGGGGTCCCCCAGCACTTGAGCAGCCCTGCACCCCTAGATAATACACTTAAAAAACTTACATGCTCCAACCATTAAGGAGGTGGCTAGGGTCAGGAGCCGAATGGCAGATTCACACCCCCTGCATGTGTAATCTGCCCACCGCTGCCAATCATTCTCTCCCTCTTCAGCAGCATTAAACAGAGTTTTTTGTTTTTTTTTATCAGAACTTGCCATTTGGCTCTGCCCCTCTGGGGGTGGGGCTAAACAGACTTTCTGGGAGAGAAAAAAAACCTCTGTTTAAATGCTGCTGATGAGGGAGAGAATGATTGGCAGCGGTGGGCAGATTACACAGGGGGTGTGAATCTGCCCTTTGGCTGCAGCCCCTAGCCACCTCCTTAATGGCTGGAGCATGTAAGTTTTCTAACTGTATTATCTCAGGGTACAGGGCTGCTCAAGTGCTGGGGGACCCCTTGCCTGGATGCTGCAGACATATTGCATCCAGTGCTGTAATTAGATCATCATGCCTGGTTTGGTGACAGGTCCTCTTTAAGCATCCTACTGTAAGCATTTTTATCCTTGTGTTTGTGGTATGGGTGTACACGTTTCTTGATATTCTGGTTTTACCTGTTTTAATAAAAGTTATATTTTATACACTTGGGGTTTATGTTTTTGGATATGATTACTGAGTATATTGCATGACAAGTTTGCATCAAACATCAAATTAAAGAAGGACAGCGCCTTACAAGTGGGTGGTGATTTTTAAATCTTCATCTTTATTCCGTCTCCCATGCGACGTTTTGAACCAAACAAGTTCTTTATCAAACACATTACACAGTGTACAAAAAATTCCTTAAATAGAACATAACCCACCTCCTTGTTAATCACAAACCAATCTAAATTGAATATCCGCAATTACATATATGTTAGGTTCCCTGGCACCGCTCCTCCACTCACCTCTCCTGGGTCTGCATCCTCTCGTCCTCTACCGATCGGGCATCCAGCGTCCAGGCATGCTGTGTCTCGTAGCCATCGCCAGGTCCCCTTCCTGTCTGTTGACCACCGGGCTCACACATCAGCACAGTCATGAATCTAATCAGCAGTGCACTAGGTGCAGCCGCGCTACTCCCCTGTGAATTTAAGGGTACCTTTACACGCGGCAACTTTTCTAGAATTTCACTGGCAACTTACTGGTTGCAGTGAAATCATGGACACATTGTTCTATCTTGTTCCTGTGTACAAATGGAATAATGTCTCCATGATTTCACTGCAACCAGTAAGTTGCAGTGAAATCCTAGAAAAGTTGCCGCTTGTAAAGGTACCCTAAGGGCTCAACCTGACACTCCCCTTGACCAATAGCTGTCCATCCTCCGGTATATCAGGACACCTCCACTGCTGGGAGGTGCCTGATTATTGAGTTAGTTAAGCTTCTGCTTTGCTGGCTGTTAGTCAGGTCTCTCTGTGCTCTCCCCAGTAGAACCATTCCTGCTCTCCTAGCCTTGGGCCCGGTTACCTCGAATCCTCTTTAGCTATACCGTAGTATAGGCTAACTCTACGAGCTGCCCCCCTGGTACTAGCAGCTGTGGTATTTAGACCCCCTGGGTTTGCCCCTGACAATCCCTGTATAGGGGTTGGTTAAAGTAGGACCAGCTCACCCAGGGGAGTTCGGTACCACGGCCCAGTGGGTCCACTCTAGGGCGCCTTCCTCCGGAAGCTCGACAATATATAAATCACAGTTACGTACATTTAAAATGCCCCAGTAGACTCATATATGGATAATCCCCCTTTCCCTCTCCTACACCCATGATCCAATAGCTCATCAGAGCTATACTTACAGAGCATTGCTTCGATATTGCCCAGAATGTAAAATAATCAAAACAAAGGAGCCATCCAATCATAACATAGCTTTGCCGGTTGCCATGGAGCTCTCTAAGATCGCACGATATGTTCTATTTAAGGAATTTTTTGTATACTGTGTAATTTGCTTTATAAAGAACTTGTTTGGTTCGAAACGTCGCATGGGACACGGAATAAAGATCAAGATTTAAAAATCACCACCGACTTGTGAGGCACTGTCCTTCTTTAATTTGATTGCAGGAGGCGCATGATTGGTCTAAACGGACTAGCGGGTGTGGCAGGAGCATGAACAGTCATAGAAAGCTCCATGGCACCCGGCAAAGCTATGTTATGATTGGTTGGCTCCTTTGTTTTGATTATTCTACATTCTGGGCAATATTGGAGCAATGCTCTGTAAGTATAGCTCTGATGAGCTATCGGATCATGGGTGTTGGAGAGGGAAAGGGGGCTTATCCATATATGAGTCTACTGGGGCATTTTAAATGTATGTAAGTGTTATTTATATATGTAATTAAGAATATTCAATTTGGATTGGTTTGTGATTAACAAGGGGTGGGTTTTATTCCATTTAATGAATTTTTTGTACACTGTGTAATGTACTTGATAAAGAACTTGTTTGGTTCGAAACGTCGCATGGGAGACGGAATAAGGATGAAGATTTAAAAATCACCACCGACATGTGGGGCACTGTCCTTCTTTAATTTGATGTCTGTATGCTGTCCCAGGGCTGATGGGCGCCCCAACTAAGGGTAATTCTGACAACCCTATTCTACAATAAGGTGCTGCAAACCACTACTATATTTTTAGTTCAGGTGTGAATTTAGATGACCTTTCAGACTGCCAGCTGTTCAGTGTGTGCTTGCTCGTCTGTGCAAGCAGACTTGTGGCTGCTCACAGAGATGAAGCAGAGGTGAAAAATTATCCCTGTGGATTATGTTGGAGGGCTTTTTGTTTATTAAAGATGGGAAACAAGGTTGTCTTGTGTTTTAGTTCTATTAAAATATTTTTTGTCTATGTTGTGTTTTTTTTTAATGTTTTATAGAGATTCATGGTGGCGAGGTCTAATATTGGCCTAACACTATGAATTTCAGGCTTAGTGCCAGCTGACAATACAAAGCTGGCATTAACCCTTTTATTACCCAGCGTGCCACCCCCACCAGGGCCTCTGCAAAAGCCGGGTAAAGCTCCTGAAAATGGCACTACAAAAGAATGCACCATTTTCAGGGTCAGCTGCAGGCTAAGATTTTCAGCGAGGGGGGCCCAGAATGCTTGAGCTTTACCATGCTGACAATCCCAGCCTCCAGGTGCCTGGGTTTTAATCTTTGCTCGGTTTTCCTGTATTATGACTGCCAGCCAAGGTAAAGCCAGGCAGCTGGGGGTGGCAGACCGTAGCTGTCCTCTGTATCTGCACTGAGAATCAAAAATACTGTGAAGCACTATGTAAATATTTTTTAATTATTTATTTATTTTTACAGTACTATGATGTCAGTCAATGGCTGAGGGGCCCAACAGCCAATCACAGACGTTGTCACAGAGAATGGGCCTCTGTGATTGGCTACTGGAGTAACCTGACACCAGCTCAAAATTTCTATCATCTACCATACTAGAATGTATGGGCTGAATCCAGATTGCTCCAACAGCCAATCACACCCATTCTCTGTGACATCATCTGTGATTGTCTGTTGGGGTCCTTCTGCAGTGAATATCCAGGAAGTTAATGAGCGGCCCCGGAAGTAGACACGGTAAGTATAATGGTGTTTAATAACTATCTTATTTTTACAGCTCCCCTACCCCCAAAATGAACCCGAACTCTAACACAAACTTCCCAGGGAAGTCCATGTTCGGGATCTGTGCCTAAATACTAGGTGTTCGGTACGGACCCTGAACTTTACAGTTCGGGTTCGCCCATCACTAGCCTGGACTATTTTTAGAGTTTTGTCTGACCTTATGTACAAATTTTTAATAGAAGTAGGGTGTAGAATAAAGTTCTGGGTCTTCTGTATACCGTGGCAATTACTTACTTGTGTTGATTTCCACAGGACTTTCCTCAGCTTTACACTGCTGATCACCCATCACATACATCTCTTCTTCATCATCTTCCTCCTCTTCTATAACTTCTACTTTAATATCAATCAGATCTTCATCCTAATGAAACAAAAAAAAAAAATCACAAGAAATAACTTTGCCTCAGTCCTCTGATTCTGATTATATTCTAAAACGTAATAGAACTCAATGTCACATACCTGATGATCTTCCTCTGAACTATCCTTGTAAAAAAGAGGAGTGCAACATCTCTTTGATGGATTTTTCTCTGTAGAGCCACCTTTAGAAGATAAAGAATACATTGATTTATGTTTTACTAGAAGTTGGCTGTTTCTGGGTGATCATGAAAATGTTTTCACAAGGATTGATACCCACTGCTTACCTAGTGATGTGTGTGGCTTATGGTTCTCCATCACAATGTCCTTGTGTCCTTCAAAATACTCCCAATCCTGCATAAAGAAATAGAGACATCCTGACCCCTTCTAGGAACCTGACACAAATGATACAGTCATCATCCAGACACATCAATCCTTGTGTTAAACTCCGGTCACACACAACGACGCACCAGCAATCCCGACAATGATATGACCTGGTAGGGTTCGCTGGTACATCACTTTGGGGTCGCTGGTGAGATGTCAAACAGTCAGATCTCACCAGCGACTTCAGCAACGATCCGAAATGATACAGAGGTAGTCGGGAATTGTCAGTCTCGGGCGTAGTATTGAGATCGTTGGTCGTTGTCCCTTTCAAACACAGCGATGCAGCGTTCCCAGTGGGAGCACAACGACCAAAAAATAATCCAGAGCACTTTGTAACGATCAGCGATCTCACAGCAGAGGCCTTATCGCTGTTAAGTGTCACACATAGCGAGATTGCTGTTACGTCACAAAACCTGTGACGTTACAACGATCTCGCTAACGATCTCGTTATGTGTGAAGGGGGCTTTACTGTATAATGTACCAGTATTCCCAGCAATGATCACCTCTCCAGTCAGCAGCTCAATGATATTGTTGGTGAGGTCTACGATCATTCTATCTCTCAACTACCAGTGAGTTAAGGGAACCTACCGGGGTGGGGCTCTTAATCTGAATTTAGTGCTCTCACACATGGGGTCACCTGCTTGACATCAAATCTTTAATCAATCCCACAACATTTTTTATTCAATAAACTTTTGTAAATATTTTTGTAATGTATTTTAAGTGCAGGAATATACCCACTGATTAACAACTTCTCCAGTTTCCAGCGCCCCTCCGTTCCTCCTAACACTCACGTGAAGAGGACCACCTTAAATTATTCTGGCTTACATTGTAAAAGAGATTTCAGCTCAACATAGGCCTTAATGTGATCCAGCAAGGCAGAATAGAAGTCACGGTAGTGTGAAGAGCAGTGGCGTAACTAGAGTCTGGTTGGCCCCTGTGCAAAATTCAGACCTGTACCTCCCCCACCCCCCCGCGCGAGCACACTTTGGTCAGATGTATGGACCCCGTGTAACACTCTAAGTTCTATAGACTCATAAATGACCCCTGCTATATATGGTCCTCCTCCTGGAATATGGCCCTTATCGTAGTATATATGGTCTTCCTCCTCTTGTCACCATAGTCGTCAAATTATTATAATGCATCCCCAAAATTCCTCCATATGTTACAATATACCCCCATAGTCCTCCATGTATTATAATGTATCCCATAGTTCCCCATTCAAAAGGTAGTCCCAATAGTCATCCAATTATTATAATGCACCCCCACTATCTTACATAGCCTTATAGTCCTCCATATAGTATAATACAGTCTCACAGCCCTCCATATAATATAATGCAGCCTCACAGCCCTCCATATAGCATAACGCAGGCTCAGTTCTCCATGTAGTGCAGCCTCTATAGTACAGCCTTATATATGCAGCCTCATAGCTCTATTTAAAGTACAGCCTCATATAGTGCAGCCTTATATCTCTCTATATATTGTGTTATATATGCAACCTTATATATGCAAAAAAGAGAATTTTGTTTACGTACCGTAAATTCTTTTTTCTTTAATCATCAATGGGAGACCCAGACAATGGGGTTTTAGGGCACTGCCCTCCGGAGGTCACACTAGGTACTACAAGTTTGTAGACACCGCCTCCTCCGCTTATAAACCCCTACCGCAGGGAACATCCTCAGTTTGGTCTACAAGCTGCGAGGAGGAAATAAACCACACCCGAAACATCGGGAAGAATGCCGTACACAAAACGGCTCAACAACCTGGCAAACACTGTCTCAACAGAGAACAGAGCAAATGCAAAACATGCAAAGGAACAACTGGGTGGGTGCTGGGTCTCCCATTGATGATTAAAGAAAAAAGAATTTACGGTACGTAAACAAAATTCTCTTTTTTCTGGTCATCATAATGGGAGACCCAGACAATGGGGATGTCCTAAAGCAATACCCCAGGGCGGGAAGAGTTCCTCAACAAGACGGAAAACACATGGTTCCCTTTAAAGGTGGGCAACCGCCGCCTGGAGAACCCGCCTGCCCAAACTCGCATCCGCAGAGGCATGGGCATGCACCATATAGTGCTTAGAAAAAGTGTGCAGGCTGGACCAAGTGGCCGCCTGACACACCTGTAGAGCAGACGCTCTATGTCGCAAGGCCCAGGAGGCACCTACAGCTCTAGTAGAGTGTGCCTTCAAACCCACCGGGAGAGGCAAACCAGAAGACCGGTAAGCCTCCTGAATGGGAGCCTTGATCCATCTGGCCAAGGTCGACTTCGAAGCCGCGGACCCCTTACAGCGACCCATCGTGAGGACAAATAAGGAATCCGAACTCCTAAAGGAGGCGGTCCTGGACACATAAATGCGTACAGCCCTCACGAGATCCAGAGTATGGAGGTCGCGCTCAACCTGATGAACGGGAGCGGGACAAAATGATGGGAGAACAATCTCCTGGTTTAGGTGAAACGTTGAAACCACCTTCGGCAAGAATTCTGGCCGTGGGCGCAACACCACCTTGTCTTGGTGAACCACCAGAAAGGGTGACTTGCACGAAAGTGCAGCCAATTCTGAGACCCTTCTCAGGGACGTAATTGCCACCAGAAAGACCACTTTCTGGGACAGACGAGAGAGAGAGATGTCTCTCAGTGGCTCAAACGGCGGTTTCTGCAGAGCCGCCAGGACCATGTTGAGGTCCCAAGGGTCCAGAGGTCGCCTGTAAGGCGGAACCACCCGAGCTACCCCCTGCAGAAATTGGCGGACCTTCGGCAGGAGCGCCAAGCGCCTGTCAAACAGCACTGAAAGTGCTGACACTTGACCTTTCAGAGAGCCAAGGGATAACCCCAACTCCAACCCCGACTGTAGGAAAGCCAACAATGTCGGAATGGACAATGGCCACGGTGAGCGTCCACCAGAGGCACACCAGGAGAAAAAGATTTTCCACGTTCTGTGGTATATCTTCCTGGAGACAGGTCTCCTAGCCCTATTCATAGTGGCAACCACTGTAGGAGAGAATCCTCTGGACGTCAGCAGCCAGGCCTCAAGAGCCATGCAGTCAATCTGAGGGCCCTGGAATTGAGGTGGAAGAATGGGCCTTGCGCGAGTAGATCTGCGCGTTCTGGAAGAGCCCACCGGTGTCCGCCTGACAGTTGCCACAGGTCCGGGTACCAGGACCTCCTGGGCCAATCTGGAGCCACTAGAATGGCTACTCTGCATTCCATCCTGATTTTCCACAGGACCCTGGGAATCAGAGCCAGAGGCGGGAACACATATGGCAGCTGGAAGCTGGACCAACTCAGGATCAGGGCATCCGCCCCCAGAGACTGAGGATCCCACGATCTTGCCATGTATTGGGGCACCTGATGATTCAGCCGTGAGGCCATCAGATCCACGTCCGGAGTGCCCCATCTGCCGCAGATGTCCCGGAAGACGTCTGGATGAAGAGACCACTCTCCGGCGTCCATGCCCTGTCGGCTCAGGTAGTCGGCCTCCCAGTTCTCGACCCCTGGGATGTGAACTGCGGAGATCAGGCAGCCGTTTTCCTCCACCCAGGCTAGAATGCGGTGGACTTCGGCGAGGGCCTGAGCACTTCTGGTCCCTCCCTGATGATTTATGTAGGCGACGGCCGTCGCATTGTCGGACTGCACCCGAATGGGGTGTCCTGACAGGAATTTCTGAAACGCCAGGAGCGCCAGATAGACCGCCTTGATCTCCAGCACGTTGATCTGCAATGCCGACTCCGACTGAGTCCAGAGGCCTTGAGCCCTGTGGTGCAAGAACACCGCACCCCAGCCCTTCAGACTGGCGTCTGTGGTCACCACTAACCATGACGGTTTTAGGAAAGACCGGCCTCGTGACAGGTGACGTGGCTGGAGCCACCACTGTAGGGAGTCCTTGGTCGGTTGTGACAGTGTCACCAGCCGATTCAGCGAGATCGTCCTCTTGTCCCATCTGTGAAGAATCTCCAGCTGGAGAGGACGGAGGCGAAACTGTGCGAACGGCACCGCCTCTATCGCCGCTACCATGCGTCCCACCAGTCTCATCAATACCCGTAGGGATGAGTGTGGTGACAGGAGGACTGCTTGTACTCCTGATTGGATCGCCATCTGTTTGACTCGTGGCAGAGACACCAGGGCTGAGGCTGTGTTGAAGTCCATGCCCAGATATGTCAAAGACTGGGTCGGAACTAGCGTTGACTTCTGAATATTGAGGAGCCAACCGAACTGTTCCAGAGACCGCATGGTCACATCCAGGCTCTCTTGACAGAGGTGTTCTGATGGCGCCCTGACCAGCAGGTCGTCTAAATAGGGAAGGACGGCATGTCCCTGCATGTGCAGGAGAGCCATCATGGAAGCCATCACTTTTGTGAACACCCGCGGTGCCGAGGCTAGCCCGAATGGCAGTGCCACAAATTGGAAGTGTTCTTCCCCCACTGCGAATCGCAACCAGCGCTGATGAGCCGGTGCAATGGGCACGTGAAGGTAAGCGTCTCTGATATCTATGGACGCTAGGAAGTCCCCCTGTGACACAGCTGCGATCACGGAGCGCAGTGATTCCATACGGAACTTCCGAACCAACACGTGATGGTTGAACAGCTTCAGGTCCAGTACTGGGCGGAAGGATCCGTCCTTCTTCGGGACGATAAAGAGGTTGGAGTAAAAACCCCTGAACCTCTCTCCGGAAGGTACCGGGACCACCACTCCGTCTCTGCAGAGACCCTCCAACACCTGGTAAAAAGCCTGAGCTTTTTCTGGTGACGGGACCGACCGATGGAATCGGGATATCGGTTTTGACGTCAGCTCTATCCTGTACCCTCGCGAGATCACGTCTCGAACCCACTGATCTTGAACGTGAAGCAGCCACTTGTCCTGAAAGCGAGACAAGCGGCCCCCCACCTGTGGGGAGGCAGGATGAGAGAGCGAGTCATGTAGAGGCGGGTTTGGGGGTGGCAGCTGCCGCCCCCGCCGGCTTCTTTGGACGACTCTTAGAGCGCCACTGGGAAGCGGGCTTTCCCCCTCGGTCCGTGCGAGCGGACGGTGCTGATGACTGCGAGCTGGAACGAAAGGACCACTGTTTAGGGTTCCTTTTAACGGTATACCGTGGCTTAGGCTTATTCTGCGGTATCTTAGACTCAGCAGAATCCTTAATTAGCTTGTCCAGTTCGGTGCCAAAAAGCCTGTCACCAGCAAACGGAAGATTCTGCAAAATCTTCTTGGATGTGGCATCTGAGTCCCAAAGACGCAGCCACAACAATCTGCGGATCGCTATAGCATTGGCCGAAGCCACAGCTGAGCGAGTGGCAGTTTCCAGAGTCGCCGTCCTGGCGTAGTCCGCATAGGCCCTTGCCCTTCCGGTAAGTGCTAGGACCTCTGGACTGGATCTTGCCATGTCAGAGATACCATCCAAGCAGGTAGTAATCGCTTGTAAGGTCCAGACCGTGGCAAAATTAGGGGCAAATGAAGACCCCACAGCCTCATAGGAAGACTTGGCGAGTTGTTCGACCTGTCTATCAGTAGCATCCTTCAGTGAGGAGCTATCAGAGGCAGAGAAAAGGGAGCGTGCAGCAATCCTGGTCATGGAAGCGTCCACCTTCGGGGACTGCGACCACTCCTGTAGCACCTCCTGGGGGAAGGGGAAGCGATTGTCCTTGGTTTTACGGACAAAACGCCGCCCAGGATGTAACCTGGGAGCTCTAACCACCCTTCCAAAATTAGTGTGGTCCATGAAGGAGCCACTTGGTCTAGCCTCCGGCCGCAGCCATTGATAGACCTCCTTCGGGTGCACCGTCACCTCCTCAGGGGGTGTCACGAGACGTAAAGTCTCGTTGATAGAGGACACCAGATCCTCCACCCCGTCTGGCGGTTCAGATACAGACACAGACCCGAAATTTTAACCCCCATCATCTTCCTCACCATCAGAGGAACGCTCCTCCTCAGAGAGAGTATGGAGCTCGGGTGAATCCTCACGACGAGCCCGCTTAATGGGTCTCGCAGCAGAAGAGGGGGACACCCGGGGGTAACTGGATGGAGTAGCTGGGCTATCCAGTCTCCTATTAAGTGCCTCCAGGGATTGCGACATATTCTGAGTCTCCCATGGCCCTGAGATCACCTGAACCTCAGGGTACAGCACCGGAGCTGCTGTCTCAGCAGTGCCAGCCCGGGCCTCTGGGCGTCCGCAGTTATTGCAGGACCCCTCCACCAGTGCACCATTGCATGTAGCACAGGTAATGGTGGTTACTGCCGCCTTAGCAGCACGCTTCCCGGCTGAGGACATCGCCACAGTAGGGGAAAATAAGCCAAATTGACAACAAAACCGGCAATCCCGGTGGCTTACCGACCGCAGTAAAGCGGTATGAGGAAGCGGTGTGTGTGTGACCTCCGCGACGGTTTCCGGTCTCCCCTCTGGAGTGCAGACGCACGCTGCATAAGAATCCCAACCGGGAAGTGAGGGTAAAGATGGCCGCCGACAGTGAAACTGTGGGCGGCGCCGAGAGACGCGGGAAACACACACACACGCCCAGCGATGACGTCACCGCACGGGCTGCTTCCCATCCTCCAGGCATCCACAGCATGAGGGAGCCGGAGCCCGCAGCGCGGGAAAGAGTGTAAAAACATTATACACAGACTGCATGTACACCATGAGGGGACAAATATCCGCAGCCTACGGCCTCAGCCCCTGTGACACACAGGGCGGTCAGCCAGGGTGACCCCAGCACAGGGTACACCCGCAGAACCGCGGACCCGAGGGTAACGCGCGGTCTCAGTGTCCTGAAACACATAAAGTGCCAGACACTACCCCCAGGCACGCAGGAGACACAGAGTGCCTCAGTGCCGGTCCGGTCTGTAAGCACCATTTAGGGAGGCCTCGGACGGGGGTGCAGCACCAGTCTGGTCTGTAAGCACCATTTAGGGAGGCCTCAGACTGGGCCGCTCAGCACCAGTCCGGAGTGTAAGCACCATTTAGGGAGGCCTCGGACTGGGCTGGCTCCAGTCCGGTCTGTAAGCACCATTTAGGGAGGCCTCGGACGGAGCGGAGCTGTGCAAGGCTCCCATCTCCCACTCTCCAGAGCCCCCCAGAGAGGGATGGAGAGGAGCGTAACAGCGTACCGGGAGAAACACCAAGTGTCCAGGCTCTAGGCCCTCCGGTACCTCCACCAGCGTGTGCCACTAAGGGTGAGCGGGGAGGCTGTCACCGGTCCCGATAGGACCGTATTACCTTGTCTTCAGACGCCATCACGTAAGTAGTGAGAATGCAGTGAAGTGCAAGCAAAGCGTGATCCTCCGAGCACACTAAGTTTAAAACTGAGGATGTTCCCTGCGGTAGGGGTTTATAAGCGGAGGAGGCGGTGTCTACAAACTTGTAGTACCTAGTGTGACCTCCGGAGGGCAGTGCCCTAAAACCCCATTGTCTGGGTCTCCCATTATGATGACCAGAAAAATAGGATTAGTGACAACTGCACAAAACGGTAGATTCACTCAAAAACCGAGTGTCACCCCCATATTAGCCTATTCCAGTAGTGGAGTTTTCTGCTCTCCTTCTCCTGTGTCCCCAGCTCTCCTCCTCCTGTGTCCTTCGTTCTCCTGTGTCCACAGCTCTACTCCTCCTCTGTCCCCCATTCTCCTGTGTCCCCAGCTCTCTTCCTCCTCTGTCCCCCGTTCTTGTGTCCTCAGCTCTCCTCCTCCTCTGTCCCTCGTTCTCCTGTGTCCCCAGCTCTACTCCTCCTCTGTCTCCCATTCTCCTGTGTCCCCAGCTCTCTTCCTCCTCTGTCCCCCGTTCTTGTGTCCTCAGCTCTCTTCCTCCTCTGTCCCTCGTTCTCCCTTGTCCCCAGCTCTCCTCTTCCTTTGTCCCTCATTCTCCGTGTCCCCAGCTCTCCTCTTCCTTTGTCCCTCATTCTCCCGTGTCCCCAGCTCTCCTCCTCCTCTGACCCCCGTTCTCCTGTGTCCCCAGCTCTACTCCTCCTCTGTCCCCCATTCTCCTGTGTCCCCAGCTCTCTTCCTCCTCTGTCCCCGTTCTTGTGTCCTCAGCTCTCTTCCTCCTCTGTCCCTCGTTCTCCTGTGTCCCCAGCTCTCTCTTCCTTTGTCCCCATTCTCCCGTGTCCTCAGCTCTCCTCCTCCTGTTTCCCCCGTTCTCCTGTGTCCCCAGCTCTCTCCTCCTCTGTCCCAGCTCTCTCCTCCTCTGACCCCCATTCTCCTGTGTCCCAGCTCTCCTCCTCCTTGTCCCCCTTCTCCTGTGCCCCAGCTCTCCTCCTCCTCTGTCCCCAGCTCTCCTCCTCCTCTGACCCCCATTCTCCTGTGTCCCCAGCTCTCCTCCTCCTCTGTCCCCATTCTCCTGTGTCCCCAGCTCTCCTCCTCCTCTGTCCCCTGTTCATGTGTCCCCAGCTCTTCTCCTCCTCTGTCCCCTGTTCTCCTGTGTCCCCCTCTCTACTCCTCCTCTGTCCCCCGTTCTCCTGTTTCCCCACTCTCCTCCTCCTCTGTCCCCCGTTCTCCCTGTTTCCCCAGCTCTCCTCCTCCTCTGTCCCCCGTTCTCCTGTGTCCCCAGCTCTCCCCCTCCTCTATCCCCCATTCTCCTGTGTCCTCAGCTCTCCTCCTCCTCTGTCCCCCGTTTTTGTGTCCCCAGCTCTCCTCCTCCTGTGTCCCCCATTCTCCTGTGTCCGCAGCTCTCCTCCTCCTCTGTCCCCTGTTCTCCTGTGTCCCCCTCTCTCCTCCTCCTCTGTCCCCCGTTCTCCTGTGTCCCCAGCTCTCCTCCTCCTCTGTCCCCCATTCTCCTGTGTCCCCAGCTGTCCTCCTCCTCTGTCCCCCGTTATCCCGTGTCCGCAGTTCTCCTCCTCCTCTATCCTGTTATCCTGTGTCCCCAGCTCTCCTCCTCCTCTGTCCCCCGTTCTCCTGTGTCCCCAGCTGTCCTCCTCCTCTGTCCCCCGTTCTCCCGTGTCCGCAGTTCTCCTCCTCCTCTATCCCGTTCTCCTTTGTCCCCAGCTCTCCTCCTCCTCTGTCCCCCGTTCTCCTGTGTCCCCAGCTCTCTTCCTCTGTCCCCCGTTCTCCTGTGTCCCCAGCTCTCCTCCTCCTCTGCCCCCCGCTTTACTCCTCTCACCATTGTCTTGTTCTGCACTCTCTTCAATGAGCGGTCAGGACCAGACACACAACTGTCAGGACATCAGGCGGGAGACTGAGGAGGGGGCGGAGCCACCGCTCATGTCTCTGGTCACCTGACCGGCATCAGTCACCTGACCTACAGGGAAGAAAGAGGATGTGGCCGGAGAAATAAATGACAGCTTCCCAAGCTAGCGCTGTCCTGACTCTGCGTGGCGGCGTGTGCTGCGCCTGGCGCTAGTATCGCCGGGCGCTTGGATAACCCGACGCAGGGGGTAGTTGGCGACCTGGGCCCCCTATTGGTCCGGGCCCCGCCGCAGCCGCGACCCCTGCGACCGTGAATGTTACGCCACTGGTGAAGAGGTCCAGAGCAGCGCAAGAAACCGGAGAAGACGACAATCGGTGAATATATTACAGCACTTACACCACATTACATATACAAAATAATTCCTATGAAAAGATGGCACTTCATACCAATCAATATAACATTCCAAGGTGCTTGTTTACTAATCCATGATCAGATGATGGAATACAGACACATCATGCAGAGACAACTGACACGTTTCTGGTGCTACTGCGCCCTTAATCATGGAATTGTCACCACCTCACGGCCTGGTGCACTTGCCCTGCAGCCTGCCTCCTCTCCTCTGCTCTCCCTTACCTCCTCACGTCCTGTCCAGGGGCAGAGGGCCCGTGCTCCGGTCATCCACCATTGCTTCCTGAGGTCCAGGTCCCGGCCCCCGCAGACATGCCGCCCGGGTCCACGCTCCTAAGCCTGCTGCACTTCCTCCATCTTCCTTCCCAGGGCACACATAGGGGGCGGGCCCGCGTGCTTACAGGCATTTATGAGACAGCTCACCCTTACTCCCGCCCCTTCCTCCCGGCCTATCACCAACAGGCTTTGGGGATAAAAAGGTCTCAGACACTCCAGGACATTGCCAGGGCAACTTCTATCTTACTGAAGTTGCAGCTCCAGGTCTCTCTCAGTTAGGGCTCTGCAGTCTGGTTCGCTGTACTTAACCTGTGTTCCTTTTGTCCTAGGTCGGATCTGGCAGTTCTTCTGTAATTCGTGCCCTTGCTCCTGTGCTGTTACCTGCTGTCACCGGTCGGCTTCTACCTGCTAAGTTCTCCCCAATTAAGCCTGTTTCCTGTTGTACCCCTAGGGTCGGTTCAACACGGGTGTCCGCCTCATCGGCCCCTTCACAGCTGTTCAAGGGGAAATCCCTGTTAGGGGGGTCAATCCATCCTTGGGCTCCTGGGAGGTACCCCGGTGTTGTGGTTCCGTGGCCTTCCTTAGGGGCGCCTTTCCTATATATTGCTGTACCTTGCAATAAAGCTTTTTGAATCTGATTTCCTGGTCTGGCTCTCCCTATCTGGTATCAGCAGCCGCCATATTTGCGGTCCAGTGGGTCCCCCCGATAGATCCGTCCATAGGGCGTGACAGGAATGCAGTGTGCTGAGCTTTTTTCCCTTTATCTTAATACATTACATATACATTTACATATACGTTAGGGAAAACAATAGGTTATGGGAATTCTTTAAAGCACCACTCCAGGTTTTTTTTTTATTTCAGTGCTGAAGTGGTGCTATTATTCTAAAATCCCTGCACCTACTACACAGTTTGATCCATATACAGTGTTGGCCACACTTCTTACCCCGAGACATAAAAAAGCCAGGCTGGAGTGTGCCAAAACTTACCTGAGAGAGCCTAAAATGTTTTGGAAGAATGTTCTCTCTTTTTGGGCAAAGGCATCAACATAGAGTTTACAGGAGAAAAAAAGAGGCATTCAAAGAAAAGAACACGGTCCCTACAGTCAAACATGGCGGAGGTTCCCTGATGTTTTGGGGTTGCTTTGCTGCCTCTGGCACTGGACTGCTTGACTGTGTGCATGGCATTATGAAGTCTGAAGACTACCAACAAACTTTGCTGCATAATGTAGGGCCCAGTGTGAGAAAGCTGGGTCTCCCTCAGAGGTCATGGGTCTTCCAGCAGGACAATGACCCAAAACACACTTCAAAAAGCACTAGAAAATGATTTGAGAGAAAGCACTGGAGACTTCTAAGGTGGCCAGCAATGAGTCCAGACCTGAATCCCATAGAACACCTGTGGAGAGATCTAAAAATGGCAGTTTGGAGAAGGCACCCTTCAAATATCAGGGACCTGGAGCAGTTTGCCAAAGAAGAATGGTCTAAAATTCCAGCAGACCATTGTAAGAAACTCATTGATGGTTACCGGAAGCGGTTGATCGCAGTTATTTTGGCTAAAGGTTGTGCAACCAAATATTAGGCTGAGAGTGCCAATACTTTTGTATGGCTCATTTTTGGAGTTTTGTGTGAACTGATCAATGTTTTGCTTTTTGCTTCATTCTCTTTTGTGCTTTTTCATTGAAGACAAATTAAATGAAGATAATAATACCAAAGAATTTGTGATTGCAATCATTTTCAGGAAGAAACTGAGTATTATCTGACAGAATTGCAGGGGTGTCAATACTTTTGGCCAACACTGTATAATAAGTACAGAATATCAAACCATTACTTTACATCTTTCACCATGATATTCTATCACTCTTATTTGTTAGTTTCAGAAACCATATACCGTATATACTCGTGTATAAGCCGAGTTTATCAGCCCAAAAATTGGGCTGAAAAGTCACCCCCTCGGCTTATACACAGGTCAATACGGTAACTATTTTGCTGGGCAGGCTGGGGAAGGCGGGGGGAGGCTGATGAGTGAGCGGCCCGTCACGTGGGGCCGCTCATTAGATATGCACGGCTCCCCCCGCCCATCACAGCGGCAGGGGGAGCCGTGCATACAGCCCCCCAGTGTATACAGGCAGCCCCCACTGTATACAGGCAGCCCCCACTGTATACAGGCAGCCCCCAGTGTATACAGGCAGCCCCCACTGTATACAGTCAGCCCCCACTGTATACAGGCAGCCCCCAGTGTATACAGGCAGCCCCCACTGACAGTCGTCCCCCCATCATGGAAAGAGCCCCCACACTTTGCAGAGTCCCCCCCCCCCGGCCCCCGCTGCATTATCTTACCATCCAGGGTCTTCACCGCGGGTCCTCCAGTCCTCCATCCTCGCGCGCTGTCTTCCCGGTCTCATGTGACCCGGCGCGATGACGTCATTCCACTGCGACCGCCGGGTCACATGAGACCAGGAAGACAGCGCGCGAGGATGGAGGACTGGAGGACCCGCGGTGAAGACCCTGGATGGTAAGATAATGCAGCGGGGGCCGGGGGGGGGACTCTGCAAAGTGTGGGGGCTCTTTCCATGATGGGGGGACGACTGTCCGTGGGGGCTGCCTGTATACAGTGGGGGCTGCCTGTATACACTGGGGGCTGCCTGTATACACTGGGGGCTGCCTGTATACACTGGGGGCTGCCTGTATACCACTGGGGGCTGCCTGTATACACTGGGGGCTGCCTGTATACCTCTGGGGCCTGCCTGTATACACTGGTGGCTGCCTGTATACCTCTGGGGCCTGCTGTATACCTGCTGGGGCCTGCTGTATACCTGCTGGGGCCTGCTGTATACCTGCTGGGGCCTGCTGTATACCTGCTGGGGCCTGCTGTATACCTGCTGGGGCCTGCTGTATACCTGCTGGGGCCTGCTGTATACCTGCTGGGGCCTGCTGTATACCTGCTGGGGCCTGCTGTATATACCCCTGGGGCCTGCTGTATATGCCTCTGGGGCCTGCTGTATGCCTCTGGGGCCTGCTGTATACCTTTGGGGCCTGCTGTATACCTCTGGGGCCTGCTGTATATACCTCTGGGGCCTGCTGTATACCTGCTGGGGCCTGCTGTATACCTGCTGGGGCCTGCTGTATACCTGCTGGGGCCTGCTGTATACCTGCTGGGGCCTGCTGTATACCTGCTGGGGCCTGCTGTATACCTGCTGGGGCCTGCTGTATACCTGCTGGGGCCTGCTGTATACCTGCTGGGGCCTGCTGTATACCTGCTGGGGCCTGCTGTATACCTGCTGGGGCCTGCTGTATATACCCCTGGGGCCTGCTGTATATGCCTCTGGGGCCTGCTGTATGCCTCTGGGGCCTGCTGTTTATACCTTTAGGGATGCTGTATATACCACTGGGGAGGCTGCTGTATATACCACTGGGGAGGCTGCTGTATACTACCACTGGGGAGGCCTGTATACCACACTGCTGGGGGCTGTATACCTGTGCTGGGGTCCACCCTCGGCTTATACACGAGTCAATAGGTTATCCCAGGTTTTGGGGGCAAAAGTAGGGTGGTCGGCTTATACACGGGTCGGCTTATACACGAGTATATACGGTAATTATCACTGAAAAGAATGTAGCTTTAATAGAAGTAGGCTATGTCCGTGCGTAGATTTAACCCTTCGGGATGTCTTGTGTCCAGTGTAAGTATCCATTTAGCTTCCCTGGACAAGACTTTTGTCTCCGCCTCTCCTTGAGCCCGTGACTCGTTCTATGCCTTTCACTGTGAAACCCGTCATATTGCCATTATGAGTTTCCAAGAAATGGCGTGACAAGCTAAACATGCCACTTCTGCTAGCCAGATTAGCTGCGGAAATATGCTCACTCATGCACTTCTTTAATGTTCTTGTAGTGCACCCGATGTAATCTTTTGCACAAATTTGGCACGACACCATGTACACAACATGAGTCGTGTTGGAGTTCATGTACGCACAAATGTCATATTTCCGTTGTGTCTTTCTATTGGAAAAAACCTTTGTGACCTCCATATATTGGCATAATCCATCCACATCTTGCTCATCCACAGCGGTAATTTCCTTTAGTTTGCAACCAGGTTGGTTGTTTTCGTTTGCTCATGAAGTCAGATGGTGACAATATATGACCAAGTGTTAGAGACCTTTTGGGAACACATTTATACCCCTGCGTTATAATTTTGTGTAGTATTGGGTCTTGGTGTAAAATTGAGATGTTTCTCTTTAAGGCATCTGAGATCTTATTATAATGTACACTATAAATAGTGGAAAATACAGGTAGGGCGTTATAACAACCACTCTCTCTTCCTACAGCTGATGATTTTTTATCCATCAATAATGTGGTTTGCGAGAGGCCGGCAGCTCTTGTTAAAGCTCTGTTCAGACAATGAACATTGTATCCGCGGTGTGATAGCTGCTTACAAATGTCATCAGATACCTTCCCATACGTGACGTGGTTGTTATAACTCCCTATCTGTATTTTCCACTAGTTATAGTGTAGATTATAATAAGATCGCAGATGCCTTAAAGAGAAACATCTCAATTTTACACCAAGACCCAATGCTACACAAAATTATAACGCAGGGGTATAAATGTGTTCCCAAAAGGTCTCTAACACTTGGTCATATATTGTCACCATCTGACTTCATGAGCAAACGAAAACAACCAACCTGGTTGCAAACTAAAGGAAATTACCGCTGTGGATGAGCAAGATGTGGATGGATTATGCCAATATATGGAGGTCTCAAAGGTTTTTTCCAATAGAAAGACACAACGGAAATATGACATTTGTGCGTACATGAACTGCAACACGACTCATGTTGTGTACATGGTGTCGTGCCAAATTTGTGCAAAAGATTACATCGGGTGCACTACAAGAAGATTAAAAAAGAGCATGAGTGAGCATATTTACGTGGCTAATCCGGGCTACAGGCTAGCAGAAGTGGCATGTTTAGCTTGTCATACCATTTTTTGGAAACTCATAATAGCAATATGACAGGTTTCACAGTGAAAGGCATAGAACGAGTCACGGGCTCAAGAAGAGGCGGAGACAAAAGTCAGGATGTCTTGTCCAGGGAAGCTAAGTGGATACTTACACTGGACACAAGACATCCCGAAGGGTTAAATCTACGCACAGACCTAGCCTACTTCTATTAAAGCTACATTCTTTTCAGTGTATAATTATATGGCTTCTGAGACTAACAAAATAAGAGTGATAGAATATCATGGTGAAAGATGTAAAGTAATGGTTTGATATTCTGTACTCATTGTACATGTACCATGGTTTTGCAATTTATGTATGGAATACGAAAAAATGCCTGACAACTTATGGGTACTGTATTAAGATCATGTATTTTGTTATCATGTTATCTGTTCTGTTGGTTAGTGATTCCTTCCTTTATTGTATAAAGTATTATATGTATTGTCAGTGGGTGTATCTTCAGGCCATCAGTAACTGATTTCACTTGGGTGCATTATTTTGTAGGAGGGCTTTTCTATATAAGGAAAAGCAGTATGGGAATAATTTTATGCTGTTGATAAAGAACATCCGTCCAAAACATGTCCGGCGTTTAGAAGGGGGCTGCGACCCCCAGAATGTTATTTTATTCATGATGCACCAATAAAGATACCAAATATTTGAAGATTGGTCTGGTGCTGGAAATTTCTTCTTGTAAGTTCACGTCTGGATAGCAAACAGCTCCAGGTGATTTCAGTAAAGCAACATTCCCTCCTCCTTTCCTCATTCATCATAAGTATTCAGTCCCTTTGAGCTAGTAAAGCCATGAGTCTTCTTGGAAATGATGCAATAAGATTTTCACATCTGGATTTGGGGATCCTCTGCCGTTCTTCCTTATAGATCCTCTCCAGTTCTGTCAGGTTGAATGGTGGGTTAGTTCACTAGGCAGGTCTGCCCTGTTTCCATGTTATCACGTACCTGTGGGCGTGATAACATAATAACCAGTAGCTGTAGTCACCTTGAGCGCCCAGGACATTTCACTGAGCCTTTGTTTGCGGGTGTAAGAGTCCCCTGCTTCAGAAGCACACTATGCATGCTCACAAGGCTTTCAACTATGTGCACTGTGGCTTTGTATTGGGTGTAGGTCCTGGCTTCAGAGCTGCACTGCTCATAGTCTGACGTGTAGGGACATTCTGAGAGTGCGCCTCTGAAGCGGGGGACTCGTACACCCAGATAGAGGCATAGTGAGATGTACGGGAAGCTCAAGGTGACTACAGCTGCTGGTAATGTTATCACACCAACAGGGGCTTCATAATGCGAAAACAGGCCAGACTAGGCAGGGCAGGTGAACGAACGCCTTTTCGACTAGTAATTGGTCTCATTAGCATAGAGAAAAGGAGCTTTATAAATCTGTAAGTGCAGAATATCATGAGACAGGGATGGTTACACAGGGAATTTTGATCCATACATATACCTGTTGATAGTTTAGAGCACTTAGGGGACTTGACAGGTTCACTTGAAGGGATTTCTCTTTGATATAAGGAACTCGGCCTGGCCAGTGACCCTGCTCGAGGGCAGGCACATTCATTTTACAATTACGGAACTAGGGATTCTCAATGTGTCTCTCAGAATCTCCTGCTAATCAGACAGACACTTTATCCAGAGCAACTGGGACACACGTAGTTCGCCATTTTGCGTGGGCCATGGCCCTGACGACAATTTGTCGGGCCACAAGCTAAGCAGCAGCCGAGATCCACCATTAGAGCTACGGCTAGCAGACTTTATACCAAGTGGAGACAGATGGACCAAAGATGTAGATGGCAGAGCCAAATGCTTCAGGACTCAAATATCTGAGCAGATGACAGAGTTATCTGCTTCACAGAAGGTGAGACAAATGGTAATGGCTCCAAAAGGAGCTCCAACAAGGAAGGGCATCTCTGCCAACTACTCCACATAGAGCTTTTCAACTGATATTACACTACCTCAGGGACCTTGTGCTGCATAATCAGTTTCCTTTCATGCTGAGCCACAACCTGGTCAGTTCCTTTACTCGAGTCTCCCAGGCAGCACATCTCAGGCTGCATTAGACAGCCTGATTACCAGGTGCTTCAGTGTTGATGTTTCGCCTTCTTTTGTCTGCAGATTGAGGAATCATCAGTAGAAGGAGAATGCTCAGGGAGGAAAGCCTCCATCTTCATAGCACTTACTTGGCTGCAGAGAGCACTCAGGAGATGAATGCTCCAAGAAGAAGGTGAGGAGTAAACACACCCTCCACTCCCTACTCCAGACATCGATGCCACACCTGATCAGCTTAGAATGGCCATACTACCGCAGACCTGCGACACTCTCACTCCTTAGCTTGCGAGAGGTGGGTTCTGGGGATACTGCCGACCGCCTGCCGCCCACCAAAACAATGGTGGCGCACACGGCACCAACAGGAAGTAAGCGCGGCCAGAGCACCAAGAGGTGCAATGGATCTATGGTGCCATACAGTGTGAGCAAGAGCCGTAAAAAAAAAAGCTCACAGTAAGCCGCCAGCCAAAGTTGCAGCTCCTCCCAGAATCACAGATGCAAAATCAGGCAAAGCAGGATCAGGAGGATCTAAAAAAACATCCTGCATATGGCAAGGGACAAAGTAAAAACTGGTGATCTCAGGGAGGTCCCCCTCCCCATTTATGCTGGGGGTAGGCAGTTGGGAAGGACCTGAAAAATTTATTAAAAGTCCCGCTTTGTCTAGCTGGCACATAGAAGCATGGTAACCCATGTTGTGCTGCTGTGGACGAAGGGAAGTATGTAATCCTACAGTACACCTCCTAACCATTTCTACACAATGTCATTTGCCCAGTTAAAAGCATATCTAGATTTAGATTAAAAGGTCAGAAGGCTCTATACAGAAAATAGGATCTGAGTTAGGCTGATTTCACACTACTGGTTTTTAGAATCCGGGCAAATGCAGGTGAAACCATATGCACCTGCATCCGTTTTCTCCCCATTGACTTTCAATGGGGACGTTGACTTATGCGGTTGTATACGGTTTTACCCAGTTCCGGGGGTCAACGGTTTTTAACTGAAACCACAATCGCAGTTTGAAACATTTTTGGTGATCATTTAAAAATGTGAACACCAGGATCCGGGGCAATGGGGGTTAAATTAAAATGGTGTTCTTTGGAACTCGGATCCAGCGGAATACAGATCCCACTGGATTCGGACACCGGATCTGGGTTTATTGACTGAGCATGACTGAGCATGAGGGTGTGTCATTTTTCATCAGATCCATCAAAAAAAACTTACACAACCTGATGCAACTGGATGCTACCGCACCAGTATTATGCCAGATCCATCAGCTAGATCAGTAATAATACCGAAGCAGGAGCATACAGTTGCATCAGGTTTTACAACTGCGGGGAATGCAGGGGGATTGCAGGTTTTGCCCACATTCACCCGAATTGTAAAAAACCGGTAATATGAAACCAGCCACAGTCTAATGCTGCTAATCTCTATGTGCTCAACAACAGGTAGGAAACGTGAAGGGATGTCCAGGCCTTTAACACTGATTGTATCAATATTTGATCGGTGGGGATGCCATAACTTGGCACCCCTGCCAATCAGCTGTTCCTGATCCATGTCTAAAGTCCTCAGTTTGCACAGCTCCATCAGCAGTATAGTGGCTTTACTGATTCAAATAGAGGGACAGATGTTTAGTACCCTTCCACGGCCACTATATAGTTGATGAGGCTGTTTTCTGCAGCTCCACAACTGAGTACATCCTCGACTTTTGCAGGCACTGTAAACAGCTGATCAGTGAAGGTGCCGAGTGTCACATAAACACCAATCAGATATTAATGACCAATTCTATTCTAAGAACAGGCCATCAATATGTACCGGAAAATCCTGTTAATTAAAATAGACTAGACTTTGTGGCCACTGTAAAAATGTCAAGATTTCTTGTATATAATGATATGAAAAAAAAAAGGTTTAAAAAAATACATTTAACTTCTTTACAACACATGACGTACCCAGTATGTCATGTGTTGGCTCCCTCCCTTTGAAGTGAGCTTCGGCGCTGAGCTCATATCCTTCCTCTACATCTCAGATAAAGCTGATCTGATCAGCTGAGATGTGTAGCTAACACCACCAATCGGATCAGTGATCCGATCGGCGGTGTTAACCCATTTAATCGCGCTGTCACTCATTGACAGCGCAATCCAAAGCCCTGCAGCGGGGATAGTGCTATACCCCGCCATGATCGGAGTTCATGTGAAGTGATCGCGGGATCTCAATCTATTACCTTGAGAGCTTGGGGTCCTGTAATGACCCGAAAGCTCTCTGGGATCACTTCCTGTGGATGGTTGGCAAGCGCCAGCATCCACATGAAGTGATCATTTGTGCTACATAACACAAGCGATCCGACTGTGCAGCACTGAGGCCCACTGCTGACCAGTGTAAAATAAAGAAAAAAATGTTTTTAAAAATATAAAAAAAAAAAACACAAAAGTTCCAATCACCTCCCATTTGCCCCATTCACAATAAAACTATTAAAAAAAATGAAAAAAAATACACATATTTGGTATCACTGCATTTAGATATGTCCAATCTATCAAAATATAAAATAATTTAATCAGATCAGTAAACTTAACGGAAAAAAAAGATAAAACGCCAAAATTACAGTTCTTTGGTCACTGCAACATTGCAATAAAGGGCGATCAAAACATCTACCCAAAAATGGTATCATTAGAAACGTCACCTCAAGACATAATAAATAAGCCGTCACACAGCCCCAAATCCTGAAAAATGAGAACTGTATGGGTCGAGGATAATAGCGACAAAAGCGCAATTCTTTTTTTTAAAAACTTCGGAATGTTTTTTCACCACCTTAATAACAGTAAATGTATACATGTTTGGTATCTACAAACTCGTACTGACCTGAGGCATCATACTGACACCTCAGTTTTACCACATCGTGAACATGGTGAATAAAAAGCAAAACAAAAAAAATGTGTAATTGCACTTTTTTTTTGCATTTTCATCACACTTGGAATTTGTTTCCCATTTTCCTGTACACTATATGGTAAAATAAATGATTTCTTCTGAAAGTACAACTCATCCCGCAAAAAACAAGCCATCCAAGTCCAATGAACAATGTAACTTATCGTGTTTGGAGGTGATTGAAAAAAATGTTTCTGTGCTGAGATCTTATACACATACTCCTGCTATGTACTGTGTAATGTTTGTTTCTGACTGTACAGGTGTAACATCGGTTTTGGCAGTCCTACCGAAATGAGATAATAGATGGGAAGCTTTCACAAATGTCAATGATCAAGTGTGTTCTCATTCAGCGCACCAAAAGGTAATAACCCTGCTCTTTGAGAATACATATAGTGGTTTGTAGTAGACATAATAGCCATTGGGTTAGTCCTCCACTTACCAGTCCTGACAAGGGTGTCTTCAGCTCCATCTATACAAACATGGCTGGCACGAACCAGGAGGCTGCACTTTGTGCTTCCCTGCACAAATGTAGAAAAAGATTAGTAACAGTAGAGGTTCAATGAGGGTTATTTTTTAGTTAATGGTACAATATGTTGACTCAGTGGTTGCACCAAGGACAACATCTGCAAGGAGTTTGTATGTTCTCCCAAAGTTTGTGTGGGTTACCTCCGGGTTCTCCGGTTTCCTCCCACACTCCAAAAACATACTGATACAGAATTTGGATTGTGAAACCAATTGGGACAGTGATGATAACTCTGGTCAACACATTTTCACAAAAGTCATGTTTACTAAAATAAAACAAAGGAGATGGAGGAATGGGTTATATATTCGTGCTGGTGATAATGGATCCGAAGGAGCAGTCCGGATACAGAGAACTGTGCCAGAAGATCTTTAATGTCTATGTGTTTCATGGGCATCAGACCATTTCTTCAGGACAAAAATTTAGTATTATATGTTTTCATTTTTTATTCTAATTTTTGATTGTTTGTTATATTGAAATGAAATTTATATTGATCGCATTTGTTTACATACCATATTATTTTCTGTTTTAAAACAGGTCTAGTGTTGCAAATAAAATAATGGGATGCATTAAAAGAGACATAGATGCTCATGAGGAGAACACAATTTTACCTCTATACAAGTCACTAGTGCGACCACACTTAGAATACTGTGTACAATTCTGGTCTCCGGTGTATAAGAAAGACATAGCTGAACTAGAGCGGGTCCAGAGAAGAGCGACAAAAGTCATTAGAGGACTAAGGGGTCTGCAATACCAAGACAGGTTATTAACCCCATAACGACGGCCTAACGCCCAGAGACGTCGGAAAAAATGGGTACTTATGCCTGGCTGACGTCTGTAGACGTCAGCCAGGGAAAGTGCTCTACGCGCCCCCCAGTGGTCAAAAATCTCCGGGGTTTCAGCTACCGGGGGTAGCTGAGACCCTGCAGATTATGAATCGGGCCGGTTTTTACCGGTACCCGCCATGTGATCACGGTTATACACCGTTTACCGGAGTATAACCGTGATCACATGAATATACAGTGAATCGCCGGTAAATAAATGATTTCTCTGTCATGCCACAGGATCAAACCTGTGGCATGACAGAGAAATGTATTTCCCTGTCTTCTGGTACCGGTACACAGCCCCCGGTACCGGTACCCGGCCCCCACCCCCTCCTTTCCTCCTAAAATGCAGCCGCAGCGCTTCACAAGCAGCGCTGCCGGCCGCCTGCAGCCCCATGCTGTGGAGTCCTCACTGATGTGACATGTCACACATGTCACATCAGAGAGGAATAAGCCCCCTGCCTCCGGGTCCCCTTAGTCCCCCCCCTTCCAGGTCCGGTCTTCAGGTGCCCCCTCTCCCCAGCTCCGGTCCTCAGCCGCCGTTTCTGCACCCGCCGCCGCCATCATCTCCCTCCCATCTGAGCTGTCAGATGGGAGGGAGATGATCGCTCCCTCGGTCACCCCCTGTCACCCACTGTCACCCCCCAGTCACCAGCGTCACCCCCCCGGTCACCGGTGCATACTTACCGGCCGGGATCTTCTTTCATCCTGCCCCCTGCGCCGACTTCCTGTTCTGTCAGGAGCATGCGCAGACAGAGCAGAAACTGCTCTGTCTGCCAGGGGAAACTGACAGCTCATGACCTCAGTGAGGTCATGGCAGGTCAGGATCCTTGGTTCACAAAGGGTCAATTGTGATCCCATGATGGGACCACAATTAACCCTTTGTGAACCAAGGATCCTGACCTGCCATGACCTCACTGCAATCATGAGCTGTCAGTCTGTGCAGAGACTGTTCTGCCTGCAATTAGACTGACAGCTCATGATCGCAGTGAGGTCATGGCAGGTCAGGATCCTTGGTTCACAAAGGGTCAATTGTGATCCATGATGGGACCACAATTAACCCTTTGTGAACCAAGGATCCTGACCGGACATGACCTCACTGCAATCATGAGCTGTCAGTCTGTGCAGAGACTGTTCTGCCTGCAATTAGACTGACAGCTAATGATCGCAGTGAGGTCATGTCAGGTCAGGATCCTTGGTTCACAAAGGGTCAATTGTGATCCCATGATGGGACCACAATTAACCCTTTGTGAACCAAGGATCCTGACCTGACATGACCTCACTGCAATTATGAGCTGTCAGTCTGTGCAGAGACTGTTCTGCCTGCAATTAGACTGACAGCTAATGATCGCAGTGAGGTCATGTCAGGTCAGGATCCTTGGTTCACAAAGGGTCAATTGTGATCCCATGATGGGACCACAATTAACCCTTTGTGAACCAAGGATCCTGACCTGACATGACCTCACTGCAATCATGAGCTGTCAGTCTGTGCAGAGACTGTTCTGCCTGCAATTAGACTGACAGCTAATGATCGCAGTGAGGTCATGGCAGGTCAGGATCCTTGGTTCACAAAGGGTCAATTGTGATCCCATGATGGGACCACAATTAACCCTTTGTGAACCAAGGATCCTGACCTGACATGACCTCACTGCAATCATGAGCTGTCAGTCTGTGCAGAGACTGTTCTGCCTGCAATTAGACTGACAGCTAATGATCGCAGTGAGGTCATGTCAGGTCAGGATCCTTGGTTCACAAAGGGTCAATTGTGATCCCATGATGGGACCACAATTAACCTTTTGTGAACCAAGGATCCTGACCTGACATGACCTCACTGCAATCATGAGCTGTCAGTCTGTGCAGAGACTGTTCTGCCTGCAATTAGACTGACAGCTAATGATCGCAGTGAGGTCATGTCAGGTCAGGATCCTTGGTTCACAAAGGGTCAATTGTGATCCCATGATGGGATCACAATTGACGCTTTGTGAACCAAGGATCCTGACCTCACATCACCCTACTGAGGTCATGACCTGTCATTCTCCTGGAAGAAATGCCAGCTTTTATAGCATATGGGGGACGCCCCCATATGCTGTAAAAGACTGGAAATCATCGAGGGACCTCCCACTGGACTACGTCGGACCTTCCTGCTGGACTACGTCGGACCTTCCTACTGGACTACGTCGGATGCCAAAGAATAATAAAGATGGGGTCTAAATAGTGTCTGTGTTTTTTTTCTAATAAAAATATTTTTTTCTGTCTTGTGTCTCTTCTTTACAATTTACTAGGGATTCTTAATGGCCCGGTCTAATATTGGCCAGACATTAAGAATCTCGGGCTTAGTGCCAGCTGCAAAAAAAGCTGGCATTAACCCCTTATTACCCAGTCTGCCACCGCTACACGGCAGCTGGAAGAGCTGGATACAGCGCCAGAAAATGGCGCTTCTATGAATGCGCCATTTTCTGGGGCGGCTGCGGACTGCAATTCGCAGCGGGGGGGGGCCCAGAAAGCTTGGGCCTCCCTACGCTGTGGATTCCAGCCCCCAGCTGCCTAGTTGTACCTGGTTGGCCCAAAAATATGGCGAAGCCCACGCCATTTTTTTTTAAATTATTTCATGAAATAATTAAAAAAAAAAGGTCTTCCCTATATCTTTGGTTTCCAGCCAGGTAAAACTAGGCAGAAGGGGTTGGTGGCAGCCCGTAGCTGCCTGCTGTACCTGGCTGGACCAAAAGTATGGCGAAGCCCCACGTCATTTTTTTTAAAAAATTTAATAAAGAAATACTAAAAAAAATGCAGGAGAGGAGACGCCCAGGACACGGTGTCTCCGAATCTTGTGCACATGCTCTAAAAGTGAGAAATTATGTGAAAAAAAGAAAATGTTCAGTATACTAAATGCTCACTATACCCCTAGATATAATCCTTGAGGCGTCTAGTTTCCAAAATGGGGTCACTTGTGCGGGAGCTCCAATGTTTAGGCACACAGGAGCCCTCCATACACAACATGGTGTCCGCTAACTATTGGAGCTAATTTTCCATTCAAATTGTTAGCGGACACCATGTCGCATGTGGAGAGCCTCTGTGTGCCTAAACATTGGAGCTCCCCCACAAGTGACCCCATTTTGGAAACTAGACCCCCCAAGGAACATATCTAGATGCATAATGAGTACTTTAAACCCCCAGGTGCTTCACAAATGAATCCATAAAAATGAAAAAAAGAACATTTTTGTGGACAGAAAGTACTTTTTCATTTTTATGGATCAATTTGTGAAGCACCTGGGGGTTCAAAGTGCTCACTATGCATCTAGATAAGCTCCTTGGGGCGTATAGTTTACAAAATGGGGTCACTTGTGGGGGAGCCCCAATGTTTAGACACATAGGGGCTCTCCATACGTGACATGGTGTCCACTAACAATTGGAATTGTAAGTTGATACTTTGTTGTGTATGGCGATCCCCTGTGTGCCTAAACATTGGAGCTCCCCCACAAGTGACCCCATTTTGGAAACTAGACACCCCAAGGAATTTATTTAGATGCATAGGGAGCACTTTGAACCCCAGGTGCTTCACAAATTGATCCATAAAAATGAAAAAGTACTTTTTATCACAAAAATCTTCTTTTTTTTCCTTTTACGGACTAATTTGTGAAGCACCTGGGGTATGAAAGTGCTCACTATGCATCTAGATAAGTTCCTTGGGGGGTCTAGTTTCTAAAATGGGGTCACTTGTGGGGGAGCTCCAATGTTTAGGCACACAGGGGCTCCCCATATGCGACATGGTGTCCGCTAACAATCTGAATGGAAAATTAGCTCCAATAGTTAGCGGACACCATGTCGCGTATGGAGAGCCGCTGTGTGCCTAAACATTGGAGCTCCCCCACAAGTGACCCATTTTGGAAACTAGACACCCCAAGGAATTTATTTCGATGCATAGTGAGCTCTTTGAACCCCAGGTGCTTCACAAATTGATCCGTAAAAATGAAAATGTACTTTCTTTTCCACAAAAATTTTCTATTTTCGTTTTTATGGTTTCATTTGTGAAGCACCTGGGGGTTCAAAGTGCTCATCACCCATCTAGATAAGTTCCTTGGGTGGTCTAGTTTCCAAAATGGGGTCACTTGTGAGGGAGCTCCAATGTTTATGCACACAGGGGCTCTCCATACACAACATGGTCTCCGCTAACAATTGGAGCTAATTTTCCATTCAAATTGTTAGCGGACACCATGTCACGTATGGAGAGCCCCTGTGTGCCTAAACATTGGAGCTCCCCCACAAGTGACCCCATTTTGGAAACTAGACACCCCAAGGAATTTATTTAGATGCATAGTGAGCTCTTTGAACCCCCAGGTGCTTCACAAATTGATCCGTAAAAATGAAAATGTACTTTCTTTTCCACAAACATTTTCTATTTTCGTTTTTATGGTTTCATTTGTGAAGCACCTGGGGGTTCAAAGTGCTCATCACCCATCTAGATAAGTTCCTTGGGTGGTCTAGTTTCCAAAATGGGGTCACTTGTGAGGGAGCTCCAATGTTTAGGCATACAGGGGCTCTCCATACGCAACATGGTCTCCGCTAACAATTGGAGCTAATTTTCCATTCAAATTGTTAGCGGACACCATGTCGCGTATGGAGAGCCCCTGTGTGCCTAAACATTGGAGCTTCCCACAAGTGACCCCATTTTGGAAACTAGGCCCCCCAAGGAACTTATCTAGATGCATAGTGAGCATTTTGAACCCTCTGGTGCTTGACAAATTGATCCGTACAAATGAAAAAGTACTTTTTTTTTCACAAAAACTTTCTTTTGTCCTCAATTTTTTCATTTTCACATGAGCAACAGGATAAAATGCATCCTAAAATTTGTTGGGCAATTTCTCCTGAGTACACCGATACCTCATATGTGGTCATAAACCACTGTTTGGGCGCACGGCAGGACTCGAAAGGGAAGGAGCGCCATTTGATTTTTTGAATGGAAAATTAGCTCCAAAAATCAAATTGCGCTCCCTCCCTTCTGAGCCCTGCCGTGCGCCCAAACAGTGGTTTATGACCACATATGAGGTATCGGTGTACTCAGGAGAAATTGCCCAACAAATTTTAGGATGCATTTTATCCTGTTGCCCATGTGAAAATTAAAGAATTGAGGCTAAAAGAATATTTTTGTTGGAAAAATTAAAATGTCCATTTTTTGTTTCCACTTTGCTTTAGTTCCTGTAAAGCAACTGAAGGGTTAATAATCTTCTTGAATATAGTTTTGAGTAGCTTGAGGGGTGCAGTTTTCGGAATGGTGTCACTTTTGGCTGTTTTCTGTCATCTATGCCCCTCAAAGGGACTTCAAATGTGATGTGGTCACTAAAAAAATGGTTTTGTAAATTTTGCTGGAAAAATTAGAAATTGCTGATGAACTTTGAACCCTTATAACGTCCTAACCACAAAAATTTTTTTGCCCAAAATTGCGCTGATGTAAAGTAGACATGTGGGAAATGTTATTTATTAACTATTTTGTGTCACATAACGCTCCAGTTTAACAGAATAAAAATTCAAAATTTGAAAATTGTGAAATTTTCAAAATTTTTGCCAATTTTTTAATATTTTCACAAATAAACGCAAAAATTATCGACCTAAATTTACCACTAACATGAAGCCCAATATGTCACGAAAAAACAATCTCAGAATCGCTCGGATCCAATGAAGTGTTCCAGAGATATTACCTCATAAAGGGACACTGGTCAGAATTACAAAAAACGGTCTGGTCATTTAGGGGGAAATTGGCTGCGTCACTAAGGGGTTAAACTTGGGGTTATTTAGCTTGGAAAAACGAAGGCTTAGGGGTGATCTTATAATAATGTATAAATATATGAGGGGGCAGTACAGAGACCTTTCTAATGATCTCTTTACTCTTAGGCCTGAGACTGGGACAAGGGGGCATCCTCTACGTCTGGAGGAAGGAAGGTTTAATCATAATCACAGATGTGGATTCTTTACTGTAAGAGCAGTGAGACTATGGAACTCTCTGCCACATGATGTTGTAATGAGTGAGTCACTACTAACATTTAAGAAGAGCCTGGATGACTTTCTTGAAAACTATAATATTACTAGTTATATATACTAGATCCTTTGATAGGGCGTTGATCCAGGGAATTAGTCTGATTGCCATATCTGGAGTCAGGAAGGATTTTTTTTCCCCAATGTGGAGCTAGTGTTTGCACATGTTTATTTTTTTTTGCCTTCCTCTGGATCAACATGTTAGGCTATGTCGTGAACTAGATGGACTTAAAGGGAACCTGTCAGACTGTTTATGCCCCTCCAGTTATCACTGTCTGTAGCTGCAGCTTCATAATACTGTTCTAATCATCCCTGTCTGAGCTCATAGTGTAATGTGAAAGGTGAAAGAAAAGCACTTACATTTCCTTATGTAATGAGGCAGTCAGTTCCCATCTTGGAGGACGGGGACTGTTTGGCAGGTTAATAGTTAACATTTCAGCCTTGTGCTAGAACATGTTGGGAGACCTGATGTGATGTCACAACCATGTGACTACAATAGGCGGAGCTAAGTTCTCATAGAACATAATATGTTTACTGGCTTAGCTCAGCCCAGTATGATCACATGATCGTTACATCACACAGGTCCTTTAGCCATCCAAGTTAAAAGTAAGTTAACTATTATCCTGCCAGACAGTCCCCTCCTCCAAGGTGTTTCACATTACACTATGAGCTCAGACAGGGATGATTACATTAGTATTATGAAGCTACAGGTAAAGATAGTGATAGCTGGGAAGGGGGGGGGGGGGGTATAAACCACCTGACAGGTTCCCTTTAAAGGGATCCTGTCACCTCCAAAACGCCACCTAAGCTACCAAAACATGTCCCTGCACCATCCTAACACTAATCTCACACTTCTTTTGTTTCCTAAAAGCATCCTGCAAAAGTGCATAAAAACGTTTTAATACTCACTCATTATGATTATTATTAGCAGTGACTATATTCTTTAGTCACCAAGGTGGGCTGTTTTGCAGCTCCAGGATCCACCCTGTCTCTGTGTGTTCTGCTGTGATGTGCAGGCATTACCCTCCCCCCTCTCTATCACTCACAGAATGCAAATCATTAGTCCGGCCTTCAGCTCCACATCACAGCAGCACAGACAGAGAGGGGCTGGATCCTCGAGGCTGCAAAACAACACCCCCTGGTGACTAAAGAATATAGCCCCTGCTAATTATAATCACTAATGAGTAAGTATTAAAACGTTTTTATGCACTTTCACAGGATGCTTTTAGGAGACAAAAGAAGTGTGAGATTAGTGACGGGATGCTGCAGGGACATGTTTTGATAGCTTAGGAGGCGTTTTGGAGGCGACAGGATCCCTTTAAGGTCTTCCTTCAACCTTAAACACTATGTTATGTTACATATCAGTGTGTTCATACAATTCAGCACAGTGACATTTGTAAGTACAACACAATATAACTGCCAGCAATGACTTGGCTGGTTTATTAAATTTATTGTATATCTTTAATGTATTGTATAGTAAATTGTAACAGAAAGGAACTTAGTTTTATTAACACTAATACATTACTGAAGAGTAAAATAGTAGTACTATACAATTCTGTAGCAGTCGCTGCTAGAACAACTGGTATAACATCAAAATAAAACTGAATATACATTTATATGAGATATAACACCTGGGTAAGGGGAGTGGGAGGTGCTCAAACCGGACTCACTCACAGCCGTTGGTGGCTGCATGGGACATCTTGAATCCACTCAATAGCAGTAACAGTTCTTCTGGTCACGAAAAAGTCTATTTCTGGCAGGCTCTATTCACACTATGCGTTTTTAGTCTGTTTTTGCTCATCAGTTTTTGTAGCCAAAACCAAGAATAATCAGAGGAAAAGTATAATAATCAGAGGAAAAGTATAATAGAAACATTTCACTAATTCTGTATTTATCACCCACTCCTGGTTTTGACTACAAAAACGGATAAGCAAAAACAGTCCAAAAACTGAAAATTGGGGGGCGTGGTCTGGACATGGCGCCGAGAAGACGTGCCTGAGTTGAGCTCCCGCTTCCACCCGACACAGGAGCTTAATAATAGCGATTAACAGCCGTGCCGTCGGACCTGTGAACGGTCAGTGACTCCGCTTCACACCAGCCCTACCAGGACCCGGATATAATGCCCGCAAAGCAAACCATCACCAAGTTTCTTACAGCCCCGGGAGGTGCAGGCCGGCGCTCCACGCGCCCAACAATGGCGGCCGCCGCAGAAGCCACAGCGCTGGGCTCTCCCTCCTCCTCTCCTCATCACCCCTCCATGGACTCGGCGGCCAGTCGGGAGACCTGCAGTGGTATGCGGGAAACAAAGACATTACAGCTAAGGTACTCGGCGGGGGGGGCCCGGGACAGGCGACTCAGGAGCTGGCACATAAAGCTAAGAAGCCCTCACAGCCCCAGACAAATGCTGGAGCCCAGCAGAGATCTGCTGGCTCCCCCAAGGGACATTCATGTGGGGCCAGCAAATCTCCTCCACATACTAAAGACCCTATAATGTCTGATGTTTTACTGAGAGCTGAAGGTACTCAAGCAGATCTGGGGGATACAGCTGCAGCCTTTCTCTCACCCACTCTATCTGCCTCCACTAATACTAGGGAGCAACCCTTATCTCCTGCTTTGCAAGAGGTGAGAGCCCAGGCCTCAGATCTGCAGGAAATATATGCACGCTTGCAATCAATCCCAACAAAAACAGATATGGAAGGATATATACTGAGGCTGGAGAACTCCTGTAAAGCGGAGATCAAATCCCTTGCAGATGACACTACTACACTCAAGAGCTCAGTTCAAGTAATAGAGAATGACATCTCTAATATCACTTCCCAATTGCAGGAACATCAGCACCTATTAAACCAATACTAATACCTTCCAACTTATTTTTGACATGATGGAGGACTCTGAGAACCGTCACAGACGGAATAATATCAGAATAAGAGGCCTCCCGGAGTCGGTGGCCCCTCGAGATCTAATGTCAGCCCTACAACGTATTTTTAACTCATTACTGGACAGACCCTCAGACGACTACATCGAAATGGACAGAGCCCACAGATCTCTTGGTCCTAAAAACTCTGACCCATCCCGTCCTAGAGATGTTATATGCCGTATACACTTCTTTCAATTAAAAGAAGACATAATGCGCAAGGCCAGAGAGTCAGAGTCCATAGACTTCAATGGGACGACCATACAGCTCCTTGCAGATTTGTCACGGCTCACTTTAGCGAAAAGAAGGGCACTCAGACCCCTGTTAGAGGTCTTACGAGACAAGAATATCACCTATTCATGGGGATACCCATTCCAGCTACAAGTCAGAGGGGAGAGAGGAATGGCTGTGCTGAGGACACCTGCTGACATACCGGAGTTCTGCAGAGAGTTGAATGTCCCGACAGTGGAGATCCTAGACTGGCCACAACTACCTGCCTTTTTCTACAGGGGTCCCAGGGGAGACTGGCGCCCCCGTCCCGAGGGGGAAAAGAAGAGGAGACGCGGTTCAGGGCGCAGAAACGAAACATCTGACGACCATACTTGACACTGGTTCCGCATATTTGTTTGAGCTCCTGGAGGTTTGAGGCCACGCTTGAACGGTCATGGAGTGGCTTCTTTTGGTTTGGCGGGTTACTGCTAAACATATTTTTTCCTGGTTCTTTCTTTTTTTTTTTTTTCCTTTTTATATTTGCATATTGCGGATTGGTAAAATTTAGTATCTTCATTTAGATGTATTGATATAGTCACCAAACTGTTATAATGAATATCCTGTATAAGGCTGTTAACAAAGGGTGGGGTTTATAAGGCAACGGAGGCTTGTTTCAGTCACCCCCACAATAGGGAGTGTCCAAGACACTACACTCAGAATTTTTTCTGATCAAGTTCTTTCCTTTGACACTCGGGCTTAGCGATCCCGAGGTCTTTTGGATAATTTCCAATACTACTGCTCTTATTTTTCCTTCCTCTCTCTCTTTCTTTTTACCCAATTCTTTCTAACTTCTGCTCGCCCCGCCTTACCCTTTGTTACTACCCCGTCCCTCTCCACCTCTTTCCCGTACCTCTCATTCCCTTACCCTTAGTACTGCTACCTTAATCAATCGGTCCTGATGACGTCTTTAAAATTATATTCCTTGAATGTTAGAGGCTTTAACAGCCCGGAAAAAAGATCACAGATACTATACCACATGCACAAGAGGCGTGCGCACATCCTGCTCTTACAGGAGACACACTTCCGAGCAGACCACGTTCCCACTCTCAAAAACAGATTCTACACCCGTTGGTACCATAGTGCCAATCCAGATTCCAAATCCAAAGGAGTGAGTATAGCTATCCATAAGTCCTTGGGGGCGGAAGTTTTAGATCATACCTCAGACCCCCATGGCAGATTTTTATTTATAAAATTACGTGTTGCAAATGAGACTTTCACTATTGCCAATGTTTATCTCCCTAACCAGGATCAAGCACGGACTTGCAGGACCTACCTCCGATTACTTTCTACTTTTGAAGAAGGCTCGACAGTGCTCGGAGGCGATTTCAACCTTGTCCTTGATCATAATATGGACTCCTCATCAGGTAAGACCTCTGTACCGGCTTCCCACCTGGAGGGCCTGAGAGCAAAATTAGTGGAATCTAGACTAGTAGACGTCTGGCGGCTGTCCCATCCAAGAGATAAGGACTACACTTATTCATTCCCATGTGCACAACACACATATCAGAATAGATTTCTTCTTAATTAGCCACAAACTGCTATCCGCAGACCCGGTGTCCTGGATAGATCCCATGATATGGTCAGACCATTCTCCTATAGGCTTGTCTCTACACCTCCCAGGTTTATCCCCTACTGAATGGTCCTGGTCTCTTAACCCAGAGCTCCTCCGGAGACAAGATTGTCGATCAGAGATCCACACAGCGATGTCTGACTTTTTAAAAATTCATGAACAAGACCCCACTGCATTACCGTTTCAGTGGGAAGCACTCAAAGGTGTAATTAGAGGAGTAATGATTCAGATAGGCTCTAGAATAAAGAGGGAGCGGACGACAGAGATCACAAATTTAATAAACACCCTACAAAATCTGGAGGATCGCCATAAAAGGTCCAGAGACCCTGAAATACTAGCCGAAATCTTGAAGACCAGAGCGACTTTGGGCTCCCTTCTTGACTCAGCATCGGCTAGACAACGAGACCGAATGCGTAAATGCTTATATGAGTTTGCAGATAAACCTAGCAAAGCTCTAGCCAGATTCTTACATCCCCGCACCCCAGCCACGTATATACCTTCTATTCAGTCGAAATCAGGCGGTTTAATACACGACCCGACGGGAATTGCAGATACTTTTAAAAAATTTTACGATTCCCTTTACAACTTAAGAGGTCCACTAGCTGATATGCCGAAATCAGAATTCCAGAAACGAATAGATAAATATATATCCGACACCCCAATCCCACCCATTCCTATTGAAGGAACCTCTGCTCTGGAATCTCCCTTTACCAACCAAGAAATCATTGATACTATTAAGTCCCTTGCCAACGGAAAAAGCCCAGGACCTCATGGATTCCCAGCGAATTTTTATAAGACCTTTGCCCCGACTTTAGCCCCATTCTTAACCTCTCTATTCAATACTGTCTCTGAAGACTTCCATTGACCCCTCAGACATTAGCTGCTACAATAACGGTCATCCCCAAGCCTGGCAAAGACCCTATACTATGTTCCAACTATCGTCCTATCTCACTGATCAACGTTGACGTGAAAATCCTAGCAAAAACGATAGCCAGCAGACTGGGACCACAATTGTTAAACTCCATCCATGGCGACCAAACAGGCTTTCTACAAAGAAGGGAGACAAGAGACAACACTATTAAAACTTTATTATTAACTTCTTTTATACGTAAGCAGAAGATCCCAGCATGTCTCTTGTCCATTGATGCGGAGAAAGCATTTGATCGCCTCAGATGGACATTCTTATTTACATCTCTAAAACAGTTGGGCTTAGGACCTAACATCTTGGGGAAAATAGCTGCACTGTATAAGGGCCCCACGGCACGTTTGAGGGTTAATGGCACCCTTTCCGCACCCTTTAAGATATCTAATGGAACACGGCAAGGTTGCCCCCTCTCGCCTTTGCTGTATGTGATAGCCATGGAACATTTAGCAAATGCATTGAGGAAATCCCATGATATCAGAGGGGTGCGAATTGACGACCAACATTATAAAATTTCTCTTTACGCGGACGATTTATTACTATATATCTCCAATCCCACAATAGCCTTCCCGGTACTAATTAAGGAGTTCCAGAAATTTGCAGAGGTCTCTAATTTCAAAGTAAACTACTCTAAAACAGAAGCTCTTAACCTAACTCTCCCCGATGAAACGGTACATAGACTTCGGTCGTCCTTTACCTTCAGATGGGAGGAAAAGGCTTTGAAATATCTCGGTACAAATATTTCACGTGATTTTGACGATTTGTTTTCACTAAATTATATCCCATTATTAAATAGAACATTACATGACTTAAAAAATTATGATAGAGCACAACTCTCATGGTTTGGTCGCATTAATGCAATTAAAATGGACGTACTTCCACGTTTTCTCTATTTATTCCAAACCATCCCTATCTATGTCCCGGATCATTTTTTTCGGCGACTACATTCAGCCATACGTAGCTTTGTGTGGGGCACGAGAAAACCTCGTTTACGATTCTCAGTCCTCACTAGCTCAAAATCAAGAGGGGGTTCGGGCCTACCTGATTTTCATCGATATTATCGATCAGTCCTCCTATCTAGAGTGGTGGACTGGAAATACAACAGAGACCATAAACAATGGGTATCAATAGAGGATCTTCTCTCACCCCTCCCTCTTTATGTGCTTCCTTGGGTCACTCCCTCACGTAGGCCTTCATTATCGGATTTCTCTCCTCTCACACAATCCTTTCTCAGGTTCTGGGACACCCGTGGAGGCAGGTTGAAATTAACCAACCATCCTAGCAGCTTATGCCCTCTTTTTAATAACGCGGATTTTCCACCAGCAATTGGCAGACACGGTTTTCTCTGTTGGAAAGAGTCAGACAGACCAACCATGGGCCAGGCTACATCTTTGCTCTCGGGCTTCTCTACGGTGGGGGCCATGCAGAGGGGAATGGAGAGAGAGTCCCTGTCTTGGATAGAGTTCTCCCAACTTAAATCTTACCTTGCTACTCTACGAATGGAACCTCCCACTGCTTTGGAGCTTATTTTAAGCTCTAAAGAAGGCCCCTTACACTCGGTATAGTTAATGTATAACATACTGACTGAGTTGATGGCGGTGGACCCACCTTCCTACGTAGAGGCCTGGCAAAGAGATTTACAGACCACCTTTTCCGCTTTGGATCTTCAAAAGATTTTCACTCTGACTCACAGGCTATCTATATCCTGTGCGTCACAGGAGAAAAATTACAAGATTTTAACCAGGTGGTACCGATGCCCAGACTTTCTCCATAAAATATACCCGGATGTATCGGAACTATGCTGGAGGTGTGAGAAAGAGGTGGGAACACCATTACACATTTGGTGGTCCTGTGAGCCCTTGCAACAGTTCTGGCAGAAGGTCTTTGCAATATTTGGCTCTGTGACGGGAGTGTCTCGAGATCCTTCACCTCAGGTAGCGCTCCTTTCCCTGATTCCGGGCTCTCTAGCAGTGACCAAAAATGGTCTATTTCGATTCTGTTTAATAGCAGCCAGAACAATAATTCCTAGACATTGGAGAACTGCGGAGACCCCGACAATCGGAGAGTGGATAGGAGAAATGAATAGGCTTGAACGTATGGAGTCTCTCATTGCCCAAGACGCAGATAAATGGGATAAACACCTAGGAACGTGGTGCGCTTGGCACCTCTTTATAGAGGGCCCAGATGTTTCCTCCTGGCTAGGAAATGATTGAACTGGCTTCAGGTTCCGAAGGTGTTTCTTGGGAGACCTGACAGGATTGTTGCGCACGCCTCGCCCTCTCTCAAATGGACTCTTACTAGTCAACTTTGCAGCAGTCCAATCCCTCATCCCTCCCCTCCCGAAACCTCTACCCACTCTCCTATACCCTTTCTCCCCCCCCTCTATACTCACTCTTATTTCTTCTCATTTTTTTGTTTTCATTTCATTCTACTATATTGTCTCAAATAGTGGTTTGATGTAATCCCACTATGAGCTATAGAGATTATATTTTCTTGAAATTGTTATAACCATAACGGAAGTTGTATGTTTATGTCTGATGGCTGTATGAAACTCTTTCACTCATGCTAAATGTATGAGTAAGATGCTGTCTTATATTAAGTGTTTATGTATTTTCTTCCTTAATAAACATATTTTGAAAAAAAAACAAAAAACTGAAAATTGTATGAAAAGAACCATCCGGTTTCCGAACTAGAGAAAGATTGCTATAAAAATCCTCTCCTCTTACTGAGAGTGGAACATGAGTCAGAACCCCTTTTTCCAACATAGAGGACACTTCTTGTTCTATGTGAACTCGCTCTCTTGGTTTTGCCCGACATACCAATATCTGAAGGGGGGAAAAGGAATAAAATTGAGTTTACACGCAGAGAAAGAAAATTTACCACCCACTGGGAGATGGCAGTGAGACCCAATGAGAGGCAATTGTTGCAACCTACTTCCTACAGTTTGGCATCATTGACGCCATGATTTTCCCTTGTAGTTTATTTAGGGTAAGTGCACACTACCCGGCGTGTTTGCCTCGGCGGCTGGGCGGTGCATGGCCCGCCTGGAGAGTTCCGGCGCCGTCAGCCGGCTTCCTGGCGGTTATGAGCTGCGTGGCCGGCGGTAAGGGCTGCCACGGGTTCCGGCGCGATTCTGCAGGGCTGGAAGCAGCACTGTTTCTGCTTGCGCCTCAGAACCGCCGTTTTTCAACATTATTCTTTGCTAACCGCTGGGACAGTCTCGGTAGTCAACGGATGATGCTGGTGAACAGCCTGTATGTGCAAGCCTTGGCGGCGTACATTAGTTTTAGTGTTAATCAAACCCTGTTTGGATTAACATAATTAACTAAAACAATGTATGCTAAATACGGCGTTTACACAGGTAACCGCGACAACCTGCCCAGTGTGCATCATCCTAAAGGAGAAAACCCTTGATCTGCCTCATTACTATGCCCTGTCATGCTCTGTTAGTAAATTCCTTTGCTGTTACCTTACCTCTCCTCTTATCTGAGGTCGAAAAAAAGACTTTTTTAAACCGGTGAGTAAGACAAGGGAAAGTCGGGCTTTTGTCTGCAGCTCAAGCATTTCATCAAGGGCCGAGCAAAGAGGTAGTCCCCGACAGGATGGTACACAGACGATAGATAAAAATCGAGGCTTTCCAATCTTTCAGGCAAAGACGGGTTTGCGACTGGAATGGTAAGCAACAAGCCTGGGCTGCCAACTTAAACTATCACGGAGCGTCTCATGAAAACTATCTGTAATTCATCTGTAATTAATTGTACACACAGTTGAAACAGAAGTTTACAAGTACACATGAAAAAAGACACATATGCAATGTTGTTCCACTATCTGACATGAAACAGAAATAAGTCCTTCCCGTTTTAAGGGAATTAGGATTACCATAATTAGATATTGGCCAAATGCAGAATAAGGAGAGAGAAGTTTAAGGCAGATTTATTACTTCGCAAAGTCGAGGTAGTACACAGACTAAAGGCCCGTTACAGGCTGCGATGTCCCAGCGATCCGACCAATGTCAGGACGCTGGTAACGCTACTGATTGCTGGTGAGCTGCACAGAGCACAGGAGGATCACAGCGACCAGCGAAACGGGTAAACAAGGTAAACATGGGGTAACTAAGCATAGACGTGCAGAACCTAGTTACCCGATGTTGCCTGGCGGCGCTGGGCATCGGCCAGGAGTCGTTGATCCAGCGTGTCACAAATGCTAATGCTGGACTGCCTGTGGAGACCAATGATAAAAAATGGTTCCTGGCATTTACCAAACGATAAGCGATCTGATCGCGGTTGGTAATGTCAACACAAGTCGAGCTTTCCTGATCTTGTCCAAAAGCCAGCCACTTGGTGACTAAGAATATAGTCACTGCTAATTATGATCATAATGGTTTAATAAGGCTGCGTTTCATTGGCATTTTGCTGCGCTTTTTGCCGCGTTTTTCGGCCGCGCAAAAAAGCGCAACAAAATACGCAGGGGCTTTCACACACTGCGCTTTCTTTACTCCAGAAAGCGCAGTGATGTCACAGAGGGGTGGAAAAATCCTGCTTCCTCCTCCCCTCTGACAGCCCCATTAGATTTCACAGTGTATTAATATACACTGTGAAATCTAAATTAAACAAAGGCAAATGTATGTAAAATAAAAAAGAATCAATACTTCACCTGTCCGACGCCTTGTCCCGCTGTCCGGTCTCCGGTTCTAAGTGAGATGTCTTCTGCCAGGACCTGTGGTGACGTCAGAGGGGGGCGTTCCCGGCGCTGATTGGCTGTTCGAGGTCATGTGATATGTATCACATGACCGCGAGTGCCCGGGAACGCCCCTCTGACATCACCACAGGTCCTGTCAGTACATCTCTCACTTAGAACCGGAGACCAGACAGCGGGAGAAGACGTCGGACAGGTGAAGTATTGATTCTTTTTTATTTTACATACATTTGCCTCTGTTTAATTTAGATTTCACAGTGTATATTAATACACTGTGAAATCTAATGGGCGGCCACAGCTGTCACAGAGGGGAGGAGGAAGCAGGATTCTTCCTCCCCTCTAGGAGAATACGCAGGAGCAGCTGCGTAAAGGATTGACATATCAATTGTTTACGGAGCTGCGCTTTCTCCCGGAAAACGCACTGCGTATTTTTGCGCAATGTCTGCACTGCAAAGTGAATTTCACATTCACTTTGCTGGCAGACAAAAGGCACATTGCGTATTTTGAAAAGCGCGCGTAAAAAAGCGCAGCAAAATACGCAATGTGTGAACGTAGCCTTAAAATGTTTTTATGCACTTTCACAGGATGCATTAGGAGACAAAAGGAGTGTGAGATTAGTGATGGGATGCTGCAGGGACATGTTTTGCTAGCTTAGGAGGCGTTTTGGAGGTGACAGGATCCCTTTAAAAAAGCCAAATTAATTTTTGCAAATGCATGCAGGAACAAAGATTTAAATTTTTGGAGACATGTCCTGTGGTCTGACAAAAGTAAAATTTAACTGTTTGGCCATAATGACTATGTGTCATGCTGGGCGCAGGGAGCATCCGGAAACAGTGCGTCACAGGGACGCACGAACCAACGGTGTCCGGCGCACTACACCGAACAACAGACGGAGAGACATCGGGGGGACAAATACAGCAGAGGGCCCTGCTCATAGGGAACAGGGGAGAGGTGACCTCCTGCACACACCTGCAGCTGTGTCCTGATCACCCCATCGTCCCGATACGGGTTCTTTCACCCTGTCGCGAAACAGGATACCTAGTCCTTCGCTGGCCCTGATGTTAGACCTCAATAGGGTAATGGCTGATGGGAGCATCAGTCCCAGCCGCTGCACTGAAATCAACAAGAAAAACAGACAAGGGAACAACAAACAACTTCACGCCTGCTGCCACACTCGTTGGCAGCAGACGGCTTGGCAGTAGTGTGGCGTCCCACCGGTTTGGTCGACACGAAGGGGTACTGAACTTAGTGAACAGGTGTGGTGTCTCAGCCCTTGAGGGAATGGGGTGGTGAACCCAGACACCCACCAAAACACCCAACACACCCTAGGACCCAGGGGACTATGGGCAGACCCGGGGGGAAGGCACAATCCAGGGACAAGGGAAGAACAGGTGGAAGGTGACGGTAAGAAAGAGTGAGAAGGAGTAAGGAGAAGTGAGTGGAAGAGTCAGTCGGTGAGAAGGAAAGTGTGCAGTAGTAAGCGAGGAGAACAGAGTAGACCTCAGGGGCACAGGTGGAGTGAAAACGAACTGGGCGCCCGGATCCGGGAGAAGGGGTTGGTCGAGAACCAGGGACCGGCCCTGAACATGGCACGGACACTGTATGTCCGAACCACTGAACCGGAGGCCACGAGGTTTATAGGAGCTGTGGCCGCAATCCGACGCACTCGCTGAGAAGGCAGCCGAACTAGAGTCAGGGAGGGAATAGGTACCAGTCGCCCAAGAAGACCCGTGGCTGCTGCATTGGGGCACTGCGTGCGGAGGTGCTGACAGAAGAGGCAAAGAAGTAGTGCTGTGAGAAAGAGACCAGAGAAAGGAAAGGCACACGAAGGGGGTCTTGGGCAAACTATCTTGGTTCTTGGGAACAGACCAGACTGTAGCTTGGCAGAGAGAAGTGCTCGGCGAACAGTTGCAGCTTCAGTGCATAAACCGGGTACAGAATTCTAACGTTGTGTTTGACTGTCTTATTTCCCCGCCTGCAGAGCCACCGACTGCCAAAGTAGATGAAACAGAGAGGCCCAGCTCAAACACGGCCTTATACATCCATTGCTTGAGAACACGTCTGCCCCTGGGTACTGCTCCACCTATGGGGAGCAACGACATCAAGCTTCAATACCAACAACCCCAGAGGTCTGACACGCAGCGTTGGTCCCTCTTGACCGAGAGCCATAGGTGGCGTCACAAACTTTAATTCCATAAACTCTATTCCCCATTTATCAATCCCTAAGTCCTACGCAATCCCTGAATTGACTCCTCGGGGGTCACGGAAGTCGGGTCTCGACCCCCATGACTCTCCGGCAGCAACAGGAGCCCGGTTCCAAGTGCCCTATAGCCCTGGGTGGGCGAGTCAGTAGTCCGCTCTCCAAAATAGCACCTTCACCACAGGTAGCTTGGCCAGGAATAAAGTTCAATCACCAGCAAAGGATACTAGAACCATGACCATATAAAGGAGATGGAAGAGATCACAAAGTAGCCACACCTGGACAAAGAAGTAGCTAGCTTGCTAGTAACAGAAACTTACATTAACTCCTAAACTTCCAAAGGAAAGAAACATGTTCAACATAAAGTCTCAATACAGGAATGAGACATAGGTCCCAAAACTGTCACAAGTCTCCAACGTAAGAGAGACCATCGTGACACCATCATTACTTCTGCAGGAAAAATGGAGAAGCTTGGAAGCCTAAGAATACCATGCCAACTGTGAAACACAGAGGTGGCAGCATCATGTTATGGGGTTGTTTTGCTTCAGAAGGAACTGGTGCACTTCATAAAATAGATAGTATCATGAGGAAAGAAGATTATGTGGCGATACTAAAGCAACATCTCAAAACATCAGCCAGGAAGTTTAAACTTGGGTGGTGAAAATGTGGTCTTCCAAAGGGACCTGAAGCATACTGAGAAACTGGTTACAAAAGTAGCTTAAGAATAACAAAGTCAATGTTTTGGAGTGACCATCACCAAGCCCTGATCTCAATCCCATTGAAAATGTATGGGCAAAGATGAAAAGGCAAGTGCGAGCAAGACGACCTACAAGCATGGATCAATTTCACCGATTCTGTCAGGAGGAATGGGCCCAAATTCCTACCAACTATTGTGAGAAGCTTGTGGAAGGATATCCAAAATGTTTCACCCAAGTCATACAGTTTAAGGGCAATGGTATCAAAGACTAATAATATTTATGGAAACTTGTGACTTTGCAGAAAGTAATAAAATGCCTTAAAACATTCTCTCCCTCTTATTATCCTGCCATTTGGCAAATAATAATTATGGTAATCTTAAAGGGAAGCAACCACCCCAAATGATACCCCCGGACTGTTAATATGTGTCCATACACCCTGCAGACACATATGGGGCACTAGTTTTTGCTAAAAAAAACGGATTTGTAAAAGCTAAGATATATCTTTATAAACTTTTAAAAATCTGGCCGACTGGGCGTTATCTAGCTGCCGGGGGGGGGGGGTGGAGCGCTGCGCAATATGTACAACCTGCTCCGGTGCCGTCCCTGCACTCCTGTCCGGTGCTGTCCCCGCTGTTCTGGCCGGTGCTGTGCCCGCTGGTGTCCTCCTGTCATGTGCCCGCTGGTGTCCTCCTGCTGTGCCCCAGGCCGGTAACATGATTATCGGTGCGGGCTCCGGTCAATGGGGAAGCTTCCTGCTTCCTCCTGCTCATCCCCACCCAGGTCAGCCCTGCACCAATGAGAACGCAGGGCCAGTGTGTCATGTGATCGCCGCTGTGAGCCAATCACAGCGCAGGGGCGGTTATATGACATCTCCCTTACACAGGTCCCTAGTAAGGGAGAAAATAGTACAATAAAGAAGGTGTCTTGATTGTATGGGTAAGCAAATCAATAAAGACATATAGACTTAGCTCGTTACTCACCATAAAGTCAAATCCTCTTTACATTTATATAAGTTCAATACACTTGCTCACATTATTGTATGCTTCCTTTTAATTGATTTTCTTATATTAGATTTGTGTTAATATACATAGAATCTATTAATATCATAAATAGTATCTTTTATTAGTTTACATCCATTTTTTTTTTTAATTTATAAACCTTTGGCTAGTTTCACATTACGAATTTTGCAGTTCCGATGCTGTCCGATAAAAATCGGACTGCATCGGACCGATTTTGGGCCCCATGCAGCCCTATGGGCATCGGACCGAATCGGATGTGCACTAAATGGCATCTGATTTGGTCCGATCCGATTCTGACAGAATCGGATGGCATTTAGTGCACATCCGATCCGACCCGATCAATTTAACATGGGGCCCTATGGAGAAGGGTCCGAGGAAACATCTGATGTCTCCTCGGACCCGATTTTAGTGTACTGAGTATCCTCAGTACACTAAAATAGCTCCTAAAAGTGAAGTAAAGGGTTAAAAAAAAAAACTATGCTCACCTGTCCACGAGGCCCCCGGCGTCTCCGGTGTCTTGCTGTCTGTGCTGACAGGACCTGCCATGATGTCACAATCACATGACCGCCAGTAACCAATAACCGGCAGTCATGTGATTGTGACATCACGAGAGGTCCTGGCAGCACAGAAGACAGAACAGCAAGACACCGGGAGACGCGTGGGACCGTGCAGGAGTCGTGGACAGGTGAGAAAAGATTGGAGGAGAGGGGGAGGACACATGGGGGGACCGGAGGACACATGGGGGCACCACATTGAAGGACTGGGGGAGGACACATAGGAGGACCGGGGGCCAAGAGGGTAGCCTTTGCCGGGGGTTCTTTTCATGTAATTTTCTATACTTTAACATATTGTACTTTTTAGGTTACATTCAGACTGTGCGATTTTGCATTCATTTTTATGATTCACTAGATGGCGGCCCGATTCTAAAGAATCGGGTAGTCTAGAATCTATATATAGTTTATTTACTAATAGTTAGGGGAGTGCGGTGAAATTAATTGTGTGTATACAGGTGGCTCAGTGGGTAGCAGAGTATACGGTGGCTCAGTGGGTAACAGTGAGTGCGGTGGCTCAGTGGGTAGCAGTGAGTGCGGTGGCTCAGTGGGTAGCAGTGAGTGCGGTGGCTCAGTGGGTAGCAGTGAGTGCGGTGGCTCAGTGGGTAGCAGTGAGTGGGGTGGCTCAGTGGGTAGCAGTGAGTGGGGTGGCTCAGTGGGTAGCAGTGAGTGGGGTGGCGCAGTGGGTAGCAGTGAGTGCGGTGGCGCAGTGGGTAGCAGTGAGTGCGGTGGCGCAGTGGGTAGCAGTGAGTGCGGTGGCTCAGTGGGTAGCAGTGAGTGCGGTGGCTCAGTGGGTAGCAGTGAGTGGGGTGGCTCAGTGGGTAGCAGTGAGTGGGGTGGCTCAGTGGGTAGCAGTGAGTGGGGTGGCGCAGTGGGTAGCAGTGAGTGCGGTGGCGCAGTGGGTAGCAGTGAGTGCGGTGGCGCAGTGGGTAGCAGTGAGTGCGGTGGCGCAGTGGGTAGCAGTGAGGGGGCAGAGGACAGGCTGGAGGGGGCAGAGGGGACTGAGGGGGCACAGGCTGGAGGGGGCAGCGAGGGGACTGAGGGGGCACAGGCTGGAGGGGGCAGAGGGTACTGAGGGGGCACAGGCTGGAGGGGGCAGAGGGGACTGAGGGGGCACAGGCTGGAAGGGGCAGAGGGGACTGAGGGGGCACAGGCTGGAAGGGGCAGAGGGGACTGAGGGGCACAGGCTGGAAGGGGCAGAGGGGACTGAGGGGGTACAGGCTGGAGGGGGCAGAGGGGACTGAGGGGGCACAGGCTGGATGGGGCACAGGCTGGAGGGGGCACAGGCTGGAGGGGGCACAGGCTGGAGGGGGCAAGGGGACTGAGGGGGCACAGGCTGGAGGGGGCAGAGGGGACTGAGGGGGCACAGGCTGGAGGGGGCAGAGGGGACTGAGGGGGCACAGGCTGGAGGGGGCAGAGGGGACTGAGGGGGCACAGGCTGGAGGGGGCAGAGGGAACTGAGGGGGCACAGGCTGGAGGGGGCAGAGGGGACTGAGGGGGCACAGGCTGGAGGGGGCAAGGGGACTGAGGGGGCACAGGCTGGAGGGGGCAGAGGGGACTGAGGGGGCACAGGCTGGAGGGGGCAGGGATGAGGGGGCACAGGCTGAGGGGGCAGAGGGGACTGAGGGGGCACAGGCTGGAGGGGGCAGAGGGGACTGAGGGGGCACAGGCTGGAGGGGGCAGAGGGGACTGAGGGGGCACAGGCTGGAGGGGGCAGAGGGGACTGAGGGGGCACAGGCTGGAGGGGGCAGAGGGGACTGAGGGGGCACAGGCTGGAGGGGGCAGAGGGACTGAGGGGGCACAGGCTGGAGGGGGCACAGGTGGAGGGGGCACAGGGGACTGAGGGGGCACAGGGAATGGGGCAGGGACGTGTGGGGCTGCAGGACAGGAAGTCCCGCCCTCCCTCCTCTCCAGGCGCGCGGCGGGCGTTTGGGAGCACGGGACCCCAGAGGTTTTGTGGCCCCCCGAGGTGGCGGGCAATGGGCCCCCCCCGCCACCCCGGTATGTAGGCTAGTGGCTGTAGGGCAGAGGGGGGAGGGGAGAGGCTGTACGGCTCACGGAACTTCCGAGGTCGGAACGTTCCTGTGCCGGTGCCTGTAGCCACGCTGCGCCCGGCTACTCTGCACTGGCTGACGTCACCAGCCCTGGCATTAGACCATCACGGAAGTGGCCTTCGGCTTTTCCGGAAGTGGCCTTCGGCTTTTATATAATAGATTTTTTGCAGTGCACTGCATAAAACCGATCAGTCAAATTAATTCCCAGCCACGTCAATGGGTTTTCATTTTTGGCCATTCAAACTAGGAATTGTTTGACTGATCCGTTTCTCGTAAGTGCATGTTAGTTTCGGTGGTGTTTTTCCCATGAGGCATTGTTCTAAATGGGGAAAAATATGCAGCAGAAAAACTGGACACAAAAACCCACAGTGTGAATGGGTGGTGCGATTTTTGAAAAACGGATCAGTTCAGCAGCTGAAAAAACGGACCAAACAGAAAAGAACAAAAAGATGAATCTGAATGTAGCCTTAAACTTTCTATCTACTATATAATCTACTATATAATTGCCTAGAATTCTACTTCCTGTCAAAAGCCAGCTTCCGTGGCTTTGTCCGGAGATAAATGTCCGGCGATAAATGTCCGGAGATAAGTGACGTCACCAGCGTCTACTACACCCGCTCAGGGTGGACCAAGATGGCGGCCCTAAGCGGAGCGGACGTCAGGAAGGCCCGCTGCGCTTAGGGCCGACCACCGGCAGACATTTATCTCCGGAGCGGCCGCGAGGTAGCCGGGAGCCCAGTTCGGCTCCCGGCTACCTCGCGCCGCCGGAGCGAGCAGAGGATCTCTGTGCCGGGCATATAAGCGGCTCAGCTCCGGGGAGCCGCGAGCCAGCCGGGATTTGCCCGATACCGCCACCGCAATTCTGATTGGTTGCTCGCTTGCGAGCGACCAATCAGATTCAAGCCGCAGCAAAGCGCCATCTTTAAAGATCTAAGAAGTGAAAAAAAAAGAAATTTAAAAGATGGCGCCGTGTTTCCCGACGCTCTTCTCATTGGTCGCTCGCGCCTGACGGCGACCAATGAGTAGAGTGGGGTGGGGCACGGCGCCATATTTTAAATCCAAAGTTCCCGCTGGCTGACCGCGTTTTTTTTTTTCGCGGCCGCACCTGCCACAAGTGCCAAAACCGCACTTGCCGCACCTGCCGCAAGCCCGCCTATACATTGTATGGGGGCTTGCCGCAACCGCGCCGCAAGTGCAGCCGGTATGCGGTAATCGTGGCAGATGCGTTTTTTTCACCGCATCTGCCGCGATTTGAAAAAAACGCTGATGTGAAAGGGGCCTAAGACACTGAGTACAGTGTATTTTAAAGATGGCGCCATAAAGTGCGGTGCTATTCTGATTGGTCGCCGCATTCAGCGTGGCGACCAATCAGAATACCGCCGCGCTCTATGGCGCCATACTTCAAATACACTGAATACAGTGTATTTCAAAGATGGCGCCATAGATGGCGGCGGGATTCTAATTGGTCGCCGCATTCAGCGCAGCGACCAATCAGAATAGCGCCACGCTATATGGCGCGATACTTCAAATACACTGTACTCAGTGTATTTCAAATATGGCGGCATAGCGCCCGCCGCTATTCTGATTGGTCGGCGCCTTCAGCACGCCGACCAATCAGAATAGCGGCGGGCGCTATGCCGCCATATTTGAAATACACTAAGTGCCTCTGCCCGCGGCTGCTCCAGCCTCTGCCCGTGGCTGCTCCAGCCTCTGCCCGTCCTCTGGCCGCCTCACCTGTCCTCACCCCTCCAGCCTCCCCTTTCCTCACCCCTCCAGCCACCGCACTCCGTGCCAACCACTGAGCCACCGCACTCCGTGCCAACCACTAAGCCACCGCACTCAGTGCCAACCACTGAGCCACCGCACTCAGTGCCAACCACTGAGCCACCGCACTCAGTGCCAACCACTGAGCCACCGCGCAGTGCTAACCACTGAGCCACCATATACTCTGCTACCCACTGAGCCACCATATACAGTGCTAACCACTGAGCCACCATATACAGTGCTAACCACTGAGCCACTGTATACAGTGCTAACCACTGAGCCACCATACTCTGCTACCCACTGAGCCACCATATACAGTGCTAACCACTGAGCCACCATATACAGTGCTAACCACTGAGCCACCATATACAGTGCTAACCACTGAGCCACCGTATACAGTGCTAACCACTGAGCCACTATACAATGCTAACCACTGAGCCACCGTATACAGTGCTAACCACTGAGCCACCATACAATGCTAACCACTGAGCCACCGTATACAGTGCTAACCACTGAGCCACCATACAATGCTAACCACTGAGCCACCGTATACAGTGCTAACCACTGAGCCACCATATACAGTGCTAACCACTGAGCTACCATATACAGTGCTAACCACTGAGCCACCACATTCAGTGCTAACCACTGAGCCACCATATACAGTGCTAACCACTGAGCCACCATACAGTGCTAACCACTGAGCCACCGTATACTCTGCTACCCACTGAGCCACCATATACAGAGCTAACCATTGAGCCACCATACAGTGCTAACCACTGAGCCACCGTATACAGTGCTAACCACTGAGCCACCATACAATGCTAACCACTGAGCCACCATATACAGTGCTAACCACTGAGCCACCATATACAGTGCTAACCACTGAGCCACCATATACAGTGCTAACCACTGAGCCACCATATACAGTGCTAACCACTGAGCCACCATATACAGTGCTAACCACTGAGCCACCATATACAGTGCTAACCACTGAGCCACCGTATACAGTACTAACCACTGAGCCACAGTATACAGTGCTAACCACTGAGCCACCATACAGTGCTAACCACTGAGCCACCGTATACTCTGCTACCCACTGAGCCACCATATACAGAGCTAACCATTGAGCCACCATACAGTGCTAACCACTGAGCCACCATATACAGTGCTAACCACTGAGCCACCGTATACTCTGCTACCCACTGAGCCACCATATACAGAGCTAACCATTGAGCCACCATACAGTGCTAACCACTGAGCCACCGTATACAGTGCTAACCACTGAGCCACCGTATACAGTGCTAACCACTGAGCCACCGTATACAGTGCTAACCACTGAGCCACCATATACAGTGCTAACCACTGAGCCACCATATACAATGCTAACCACTGAGCCACCGTATACAGTGCTAACCACTGAGCCACCATATACAGTGCTAACCACTGAGCCACCATATACAGTGCTAACCACTGAGCCACCGTCATATACAGTGCTAACCACTGAGCCACCATACAGTGCTAACCACTGAGCCACCATATACAGTGCTAACCACGAGCCACCATACAGTGCTAACCACTGAGCCACCATATACAGTGCTAACCACTGAGCCACCATATACAGTGCTAACCACTGAGCCACCGTATACAGTGCTAACCATGAGCCACCATATGTACAGTGCTAACCCACTGAGCCACCGTATACAGTGCTAACCACTGAGCCACTATATTAGTGCTAACCACTGAGCCACCATATACAGTGCTAACCACTGAGCCACCGTATACAGTGCTAACCACTGAGCCACCATATACAGTGCTAACCACTGAGCCACCATATACAGTGCTAACCACTGAGCCACCATAACAGTGCTAACCACTGAGCCACCATATACAGTGCTAACCACTGAGCCACCATATACAGTGCTAACCACTGAGCCACCATACAGTGCTAACCACTGAGCCACCATACAGTGCTAACCACTGAGCCACCTATACAGTGCTAACCACTGAGCCACCATATACAGTGCTAACCACTGAGCCACCAGTATACAGTGCTAACCACTGAGCCACCATATACAGTGCTAACCACTGAGCCACCATATACAGTGCTAACCACTGAGCCACCATATACAGTGCTAACCACTGAGCCACCATACAGTGCTAACCACTGAGCCACCATTATACAGTGCTAACCACTGAGCCACCATATACAGTGCTAACCACTGAGCCCTACGTACACAGTGCTAACCACTGAGCCACCATATACAGTGCTAACCACTGAGCCACCATATACAGTGCTAACCACTGAGCCACCATACAGTGCTAACCACTGAGCCACCATATACAGTGCTAACCACTGAGCCACCGTATACAGTGCTAACCACTGAGCCACCTATACAGTGCTAACCACTGAGCCACCATATACAGTGCTAACCACTGAGCACACCAATACAGTGCTAACCACTGAGCCACCATATACAGTGCTAACCACTGAGCCACCATATACAGTGCTAACCACTGAGCCACCATACAGTGCTAACCACTGAGCCACCATATACGTGCTAACCACTGAGCCACCATAACAGTGCTAACCACTGAGCCACCATATACAGTGCTAACCACTGAGCCACCGTATACAGTGCTAACCACTGAGCCACCTATACAGTGCTAACCACTGAGCCACCAGTATACAGTGCTAACCACTGTAGCCCGAGCCACATATACAGTGCTAACCACTGAGCCACCATATACAGTGCTAACCACTGAGCACCACCATATACAGTGCTAACCACTGAGCCACCATAACCACTGAGCCACCTATACAGTGCTAACCACTGAGCCACCATATACAGTGCTAACCACTGAGCCACCGTATACAGTGCTAACCACTGAGCACACTATACAGTGCTAACCACTGAGCCACCATACAGTGCTAACCACTGAGCCACGTATACAGTGCTAACCACTGAGCCACCATATACAGTGCTAACCACTGAGCCACCATATACCAGTGCTAACCACTGAGCCACCATACAGTGCTAACCACTGAGCCACCATATACAGTGCTAACCACTGAGCCACCATATTCAGTGCTAACCACTGAGCCACCATATACAGTGCTAACCACTGAGCCACCTATACGTGCTAACCACTGAGCCCCATACAGTGCTAACCACTGAGCCACCATATACAGTGCTAACCACTGAGCCACCGTATACAGTGCTAACCACTGAGCCACCATATACAGTGCTAACCACTGAGCCACCATATACAGTGCTAACCACTGAGCCACCTATACAGTGCTAACCACTGAGCCACCATATACAGTGCTAACCACTGAGCCACCATATACAGTGCTAACCACTGAGCCACCATACAGTGCTAACCACTGAGCCACCATATACAGTGCTAACCACTGAGCCACCATACAGTGCTAACCACTGAGCCACCATATACAGTGCTAACCACTGAGCCACCATATACAGTGCTAACCACTGAGCCACCATAACAGTGCTAACCACTGAGCCACCTATACGTGCTAACCACTGAGCCACCATACAGTGCTAACCACTGAGTCACCATATACAGTGCTAACCACTGAAGCACCGTATACAGTGCTAACCACTGAGCCACAATATTAGTGCTAACCACTGAGCCACCATATACAGTGCTAACCACTGAGCCACCATATACAGTGCTAACCACTGAGCCACCGTATACAGTGCTAACCACTGAGCACCATTACAGTGCTAACCACTGAGCACCATATACAGTGCTAACCACTGAGCCACCATATACTAGTGCTAACCACTGAGCCACCATATACAGTGCTAACCACTGAGCCACCATATACAGTGCTAACCACTGAGCCTCCGTATACAGTGCTAACCACTGAGCCACCATACAGTGCTAACCACTGAGCCCCGTATACAGTGCTAACCACTGAGCCACCATACAGTGCTAACCACTGAGCCACCATATACAGTGCTAACCACTGAGCCTCCGTATACAGTGCTAACCACTGAGCCACCATATACAGTGCTAACCACTGAGCCACCATATACAGTGCTAACCACTGAGCCACCATATAATGTGCTAACCACTGAGCCACCATATACAGTGCTAACCACTGAGCCACCATATACAGTGCTAACCACTGAGCCACCATACAGTGCTAACCACTGAGCACCATATACAGTGCTAACCACTGAGCCACCATACAGTGCTAACCACTGAGCCACATATACAGTGCTAACCACTGAGCCACCATATACAGTGCTAACCACTGAGCCACCATATACAGTGCTAACCACTGAGCCACCATATACAGTGCTAACCACTGAGCCACCATATACATGCTAACACACTGAGCAACCGTATACAAGATGCTAACCACTGAGCCACCATATACAGTGCTAACCACTGAGCCACCATATACAGTGCTAACCACTGAGCACCCTTATACAGTGCTAACCACTGAGCCACCATATACAGTGCTAACCACTGAGCCCCTATACAGTGCTAACCACTGAGCCACCATATACAGTGCTAACCACTGACCACCATATACAGTGCTAACCACTGAGCCCCTATACAGTGCTAACCACTGAGCCACCATTACAGTGCTAACCACTGAGCCACCATATACAGTGCTACACTACCCTGTATAACCACTATACAGTGCTAACCACTTGAGCCACAATATTAAGTGTAACACTGAGCACCATATTACGTGCTATACCATGAGTACATATAAATAGTGCTAACCACTGACCACAATATTATGCTAACACTGAGCCACCGTTATACAGTGTAACCACTTGACCACATAGTTGTAACCACTGAGCCCATATCAGTGCTACCACTCGAGCCACGTATGTACGGGCTCACTCAACTGGCCCACCATAGGCCATGCTAACCCGGCCACCATATACAGGTGCTAACCACCGAGCCACCATACAGTGCTAACCACTGAGCACCATATTCTAGTGCTAACCACTGTGCCACCATATCAGTGCTAACCACTGAGTCCACCATATACAAGTGCTAACCACTGAACCACCTATACGTGCTAACCACTGTGCCACAATAGTAGTGCTAACCACTGAGCTCACCATATACATGCTAACCACTGACCACCAGTATACAGTGCTAACCACTGAGCCACATAGTAGTGCTAACCACTGAGTCACCATATACAGTGCTAACCACTGAGCCACCATATACAGTGCTAACCACTGAGCCACCATACAGTGCTAACCACTGAGCCACCATATACATGCTAACCACTGAAGCCACCATATACAGTGCTAACCACTGAGCCACATATAGTGCTAACCACTGAGCCACCATATACAGTGCTAACCACTGAGCCACCATATACAGTGCTAACCACTGAGCCACCGTATACAGTGCTAACCACTGAGCCACCAATTCAGTGCTAACCACTGAGCCTCCTGTATACAGTGCTAACCACTGAGCCACCATATACAGTGCTAACCACTGAGCCACCATATACAGTGCTAACCACTGAGCCTCCGTATACAGTGCTAACCACTGAGCCACCATATACAGTGCTAACCACTGAGCCACCATATACAGTGCTAACCACGAGCCACCATATACAGTGCTAACCACTGAGCCACCATATACAGTGCTAACCACTGAGCCACCATATACTGTGCTAACCACTGTGCCACCATACAGTGCTAACCACTGAGCCACCATATACATGTGCTAACCACTGACCACCTATACAGTGCTAACCACTGAGTCACCATATTACAATGCTAACCACTGAACCACCGTATACAGTGCTAACCACTGAGCCACAATATGTAGTGCTAACCACTGAGCCACCATATACAGTGCTAACCACTGAGCCACCATATACAGTGCTAACCACTGAGCCACCATACAGTGCTAACCACTGAGTCACCATATACAATGCTAACCACTGAACCACCGTATACAGTGCTAACCACTGAGCCACAATATGTAGTGCTAACCACTGAGCCACCATATACAGTGCTAACCACTGAGCCACCATATACAGTGCTAACCACTGAGCCTCCTGTATACAGTGCTAACCACTGAGCCACCATACAGTGCTAACCACTGAGCCTCCTGTATACAGTGCTAACCACTGAGCCACCATATACAGTGCTAACCACTGAGCCACCATATACAGTGCTAACCACTGAGCCTCCTGTATACAGTGCTAACCACTGAGCCACCATATACAGTGCTAACCACTGAGCCACCATATACAGTGCTAACCACTGAGCCTCCTGTATACACACAATTCATATCACCGCACTTCCCTAACTATTAGTAAATAAACTATATATGGATTCTAGACTACCCAATTCTTTAGAATCGGGCCGCCATCTAGTTTTATTATAACTATGCTAATACAATTCCTATATTTTATTATACTCAGGATTAGTATTTTTCTAATGTCTGATGATCTATAATTTGTACACAATTAGGTATTGGGGTAAGATCTGAGCATGGCGCTCCACTCATCGGGCTCACTGCTGAACTGGGTCCCCCGGGCTCACTGCTGAACTGGGGGCCCCCCGGCTCACTGCTGAACTGGGGGCCCCCGGGCTCACTGCTGAACTGGGCCCCCCGGGTCACTGCTGAACTGGGGGCCCCGGGCTTATTGCTGAACTGGGGGCCCCCCGGGCTCACTGCTGAACTGGGGCCCCCCGGCTCACTGCTGAACTGGGGGCCCCCCGGGCTCACTGCTGAACTGGGGCCCCGGCTCACTGCTGAACGGGGGCCCCCGGGCTCACTGCTGAACTGGGGGCCCCCCGGGCTCACTGCTGAACTGGGGGCCCATATGTACCTCTGGCCATTTCTGGAAGTTGTTGAGAGGAGCAATAATACTAATGAACCTTATTTATCTGTCCCACCATAATTGGATTTTGTGGGGGGGAAACGAAAGAATTATTTGGGAAAGACAAAGTCCATGCATTGGGTTGGTGCATTGTAAGCAGGGCCGCAGAGCAGCAGGTATAATGTATGGTACAATGCAGGGAAGCCGGCCATTGTAACTACACGGCACAGTACAAGGACGGAGAGCCACACCAGCACCGTTCTGTATCATTACCTCTACCAGCCGACACCAGGCTCAGGTTCCTGATGGCGGAACAGAAAGCAGCTTGGAGCATAACCCAGAATATCCCCGGAGTCGTGTGTCTGCAATCCGTCAACAAAGGTCCACAATAAAATGTCGGCGCTCCTGTTCAGTCTGAAACTTCTGGTAATGTTCTCCTGCTGCCATTATTCAGCACGTCCTGCCTCTGCCAAAACGAGGGAGAAGAAACGTTAGGTAAGCTACAGAACACGTCGTCAGGACCACAAGAAAATGGCCGCCGCATTTCTTGGTTGTGATTGTTTAGTAAAGCTACCACTAGGGGCAGCGCACAGCTGTATTGGTGCAGTGTGGGAAGAGAAGAGAGGAGGTTATCTTGGACACTCAGCCCAGTTTGTGTGGGGTTATGGTAGGACTAGGACCACCAAAATATCCATAGATTCTAGTCACTTCAGTAGTAAAGGAGGTTCTCCAGCAACCCTAGTATTATATTCAGTTTATCACTAGTAGATACAGTGTTGGCCAAAAGTATTGACACCCCTGCAATTCTGTCAGATAATACTCAGTTTCTTCCTGAAAATGATTGCAATCACAAATTCTTTGGTATTATTATCTTCATTTAATTTGTCTTCAATGAAAAAACACAAAAGAGAATGAAGCAAAAAGCAAAACATTGATCAGTTCACACAAAACTCCAAAAATGGGCCAGACAAAAGTATTGGCACCCTCAGCCTAATACTTGGTTGCACAACCTTTAGCCTTTCTTACAATGCTCTGCTGGAATTTTAGACCATTCTTCTTTGGCAAACTGCTCCAGGTCCCTGATATTTGAAGGGTGCCTTCTCCAAACTGCCATTTTTAGATCTCTCCACAGGTGTTCTATGGGATTCAGGTCTGGACTCATTGCTGGCCACCTTAGAAGTCTCCAGTGCTTTCTCTCAAACCACTTTCTAGTGCTTTTTGAAGTGTGTTTTGAGTCATTGTCCTGCTGGAAGACCCATGACCTCTGAGGGAGACTCAGCTTTCTCACACTGGGCCCTACATTATGCTGCAAAATTTGTTGGTAGTCTTCAGACTTCATAATGCCATACACACGGTCAAGCAGTCCAGTGCCAGAGGCAGCAAAGAAACCCCAAAACATCAGGGAACCTCCGCCATGTTTGACTGTAGGGACCGTGTTCTTTTCTTTGAATGCCTCTTTTTTTCTCCTGTAAACTCTATGTTGATGCCTTTGCCCAAAAAGCTCTACTTTTGTCTCATCTGACCAGAGAACATTCTTCCAAAACATTTTAGGCTTTCTCAGGTAAGTTTTGGCAAACTCCAGCCTGGCTTTTTTATGTCTCGGGGTAAGAAGTGGGGTTTTCCTGGGTATCCTACCATACAGTCCCTTTTCATTCAGACGCCGACGGATAGTACGGGTTGACACTGTTGTACCCTCGGACTGCAGGGCAGCTTGAACTTGTTTGGATATTAGTCGAGGTTCTTTATTCACCATTCGCACAATCTTGCGTTGAAATCTCTCGTCAATTTTTCTTTTCAGTCCACATCTAGGGAGGTTAGCCATAGTGCCATGGGCTTTAAACTTCTTGATGGCACCGCGCACGTAGACACAGGAACTTCATGTCTTTGGATATGGACTTGTAGCCTTGAGATTGCTCATGCTTCCTCACAATTTGGTTTCTCAAGTCCTCAGACAGTTCTTTGGTCTTCTTTCTTTTCTCCATGCTCAATGTGGTACACACAAGGACACAGGACAGAGGTTGAGTCAACTTTAATCCATGTCAACTGGCTGCAAGTGTGATTTAGTTATTGCCAACCCCTGCTAGGTACCAGAGGTAAGTTACAGGTGCTGTTAATTACACAAATTAGAGAAGCATCACATGATTTTTCTAACAGTCCCAATACTTTTGTCCACCCCCTTTTTTATGTTTGGTGTGGAATTATATCCAATTTGGCTTTAGGACAATTCTTTTTGTGTTTTTTTATTGAAGACAAATTAAATGAAGATAATAATACCAACGAATTTGTGATTGCAATCATTTTCAGGAAGAAACTGAGTATTATCTGACAGAATTGCAGGGGTGCCAATACTTTTGGCCAACACTGTACAATGTTTGGGCTCCTCATAGCTAGCCAGTTTATTGCTGAAATGACTAATGTATGGCTTCTCGGGAGGGCTTTATGGTAGCACCTAAATAGTTTAAGGTTGTCCAGTCACAAGTGATCAATCCACATCACACTGATCGGCAGAATGAAGCACTTTTATCCCCATTATTGATCATGCTCAGCTTGCACTTTAGTTGTGGAGCCCACTGGGACGGGGTACTTAGTACCGGACCGGGGTATCACGAGGGTTATCACGGCGGTCTTGGTACGGACCGTGTCCCGAGCCCACAAGTAAAGGGGGGTATTTACAGGGGAGAGAGTGTGACGCCACCTGTGGTATGTGGTCAGGGTGACCACCGCTTCTGCAGAACCTCTGGGGATGATGGATGGCAGCCTGTGATGTGACGGCTCTCCACGGGCAGAGCCTGGTCCCCGGGGCAGTAGTGATGATGACAGTTTGTGAGGGAGAACAGGGTTTGCAAGGATTTCACAGACTCACGGTTTTGTAGTTTTCCACGTCTTTACTGAAGTAAATGAGTAATTCAGCTGAGTACTGTCCACAGAGTCTGTACAGGGGCCGGGTTGCTCCCACCCTGGCCGGGTCCTTTGGCTCCCTGTTCCTGCGCTGTGTGTGTGTGGCCCTGCTGCCGCTTTAGCTAAGCTGCCGGCCCTTTCTCCCCTCACGGGTACCAACTTGCTAGCCAACTTGAGTCTTATTCCGTGTTCCTGACCCCGCTGTGTGGCTTCGCTGTGGTACAGTGAAGATGTGAGACCTTCACTAATCCGGTGTTCACTGTACTGTTTTTTTTTTATAATCAACTTTTTATTGGATTTTCAACATTACAATGTATAATGCAGTTAACAAGTATAAACGTACCCTTAAACATCTATTATATAAAAGCCGAAGGCCACTTCCGGAGAACCCGGAGGGTTACTTCCGTGACGGCCTCCGACCATGCTGCTGACGTCACAGTGCAGTGTAGCCGCACGGAACTTTCCGTGCAGCTACAGGCACCGGCGTTTCAACGTTCCGCTCGCCCCTCTCTACTGTCTCATCAAACACACACACACACAGCCTCTCACTACAGTCCTCCCAAACACACACACACCAACCCAACCACATCACACTCACACACTCACACACCCACACACACACACTCCACAACTACACCACCCCAGTATACTTACCCGCCGCCATCCCCGCTGCACCGCTCCCGCCATGGCTCCGCCCACATCGCGGGGGCTCCCGCCATGGCTCCGCCCACATCGCGGGGCTCCCGCCATGGCTCCGCCCACCCGCGGGACTCCCGCCTTGGCTCCGCCCACCTCACAAAACTCCCGCTTTGGCTCCGCCCACCTCGTGAGACTCCCGCCTTGGCTCCGCCCACCTCACGAGACTCCCGCCTTGGCTCCGCCCACCTCGCGGGACTCCCGCCTTGGCTCCGCCCACCTAGCCTGCGCTGACCACAGAGCTGCCGTCCTCTGCTGACCACAGAGCCTCCTTCCTGCGCTGACCACTGAGCCTCCATCCTGTGCTGACCACTGAGCCTCCATCCTGTGCTGACCACTGAGCCTCCATCCTGTGCTGACCACTCAATCCTGTACTGACCACGTCCTCGACCCGTCCTCCTCTGCTGACCACTAGCTCACGTGCGCCGGCCGTCCTCCTGCTGACCACTCACTGGACGCCCGACCTCTGCTGACCACTAACTGAGACCACTCGCGCGTCCTCTGCTGACCACAGACCCGCCGTCCTCTGCTGACCACAGACCCGCGTCCTTGCTGACCACAGACCCCGTCCTCTGCTGACCACAGAGCCCCCGTCCTCTGCTGAAGCCAGTCGTCCTCTGCTGACCACAGAGCCCCGTCCTCTGCTGACCACAGAGCCGCTCGGACACACCCCCCTGCTGACCACAGACCGCCTCCGACACGTCCTCGTCTGCTGACCACAGACCCGTCGTCCTCTGCTGACCACAGACCCGCCGTCCTCTGCTGACCACAGAGCCGCCGTCCTTTGCTGACCACAGACCCGCCGTCCTCTGCTGACCACAGACCCGCCGTCCTCTGCTGACCACAGACCCGCCGTCCTCTGCTGACCACAGACCCGTCGTCCTCTGCTGACCACAGAGCCCCCGTCCTCTGCTGACCACAGAGCCCCCGTCCTCTGCTGACCACAGAGCCCCCGTCCTCTGCTGACCACAGACCCCCATCCTCTGCTGACCACAGAGCCCCCGTCCTCTGCTGACCAGTCCTCTGCTGACCACAGAGCCCCCGTCCTCTGCTGACCACAGAGCCGCCGTCCTCTGCTGACCACAGAGCCGCCGTCCTCTGCTGACCACAGAGCCGCCGTCCTGCGCTGACCACTCTGCCTCCTTCCTGCGCTGACCACTCTGCCTCCTTCCTGCGCTGACCACAGAGCCGCCGTCCTCTGCTGACCACACAGCCGCCGTCCTCTGCTGACCACAGAGCCGCCGTCCTCTGCTGACCACAGAGCCGCCGTCCTCTGCTGACCACAGAGCCGCCGTCCTCTGCTGACCACAGAGCCGCCGTCCTCTGCTGACCACAGAGCCGCCGTCCTCTGCTGACCACAGAGCCGCCCTCTTCTGCTGACCACAGAGCCGCCGTCTTCTGCTGACCACAGAGCCGCCGTCCTCTGCTGACCACAGAGCCGCCGTCCTCTGCTGACCACAGAGCCGCCGTCCTCTGCTGATCACTCTGCCTCCTTCCTGCGCTGATCACTCTGCCTCCTTCCTGCGCTGATCACTCTGCCTCCTGCCTGCGCTGATCACTCTGCCGCCGTCCTCTGCTGACCACAGAGCCGCCGTCCTCTGCTGACCACAGAGCCGCCGTCCTCTGCTGACCACAGAGCCGCCGTCCTCTGCTGACCACAGAGCCGCCGTCCTCTGCTGACCACAGAGCCGCCGTCCTCTGCTGACCACAGAGCCGCCGTCCTCTGCTGACCACAGAGCCGCCGTCCTGCGCTCACCACTCTGCCTCCTTCCTGCGCTGACCACTCTGCCTCCTTCCTGCGCTGACCACAGAGCCGCCGTCCTCTGCTGACCACAGAGCCGCCGTCCTCTGCTGACCACAGAGCCGCCGTCCTCTGCTGACCACAGAGCCGCCGTCCTCTGCTGACCACAGAGCCGCCGTCCTCTGCTGACCACAGAGCCGCCGTCCTCTGCTGACCACAGAGCCGCCGTCCTCTGCTGACCACAGAGCCGCCGTCCTCTGCTGACCACCACAGAGCCTCCTTCCTGCGCTCACCACTCTGCCTCCTTCCTGCGCTCACCACTCTGCCTCCTTCTCCGCTGACCACAGAGCCGCCGTCCTCTGCTGACCACAGCGCCCCGTCCTCTGCTGACCACAGAGCCGCCGTCCTCTGCTGACCACAGAGCCGCCGTCCTCTGCTGACCACAGAGCCCCCGTCCTCTGCTGACCACAGAGCCCCGTCCTCTGCTGACCACAGAGCCCCGTCCTCTGCTGACCACAGAGCCCTTTCCTCTGCTGACCACAGAGCCCCCGTCCTCTGCTGACCACAGAGCCCCCGTCCTCTGCTGACCACAGAGCCCCCGTCCTCTGCTGACCACAGAGCCCCCGTCCTCTGCTGACCACAGAGCTCCCGTCCTCTGCTGACCACAGACCCGCCCTCCTCTGCTGACCACAGAGCCGCTGTCCTGCGCTCACCCACTCTGCCTCCTTCCTTCGCTGATCACTCTGCCTCCTTCCTGCGCTGATCACTCTGCCTCCTTCCTTAGCTGATCACTCTGCCGCCGTCCTCTGCTGACCATAGAGCCGCCGTCCTGCGCTCACCACTGTGCCTCCTTCCTGCGCTCACCACTGTGCCTCCTTCCTGCGCTGACCACTCTGCTTCCTTCCTGCGCTGACCACAGAGCCGCCGTACTCTGCTGACCACACAGCCGCCGTCCTCTGCTGACCACACAGCCGCCGTCCTCTGCTGACCACACAGCCGCCGTCCTCTGCTGACCACACAGCCGCCGTCCTCTGCTGACCACACAGCCGCCGTCCTCCTGCTTACCAACTCTGCCTTCTTCCTCCGCTGACCACTCTGCCGCCACTCCTCTGCTGACCACAGAGCCACCATCCTCTGCTGACCACAGAGCCACCGTCCTCTGCTGACCACAGAGCCGCCGTCCTGCGCTCACCACTCTGCCTCCTTCCTGTGCTGATCACTCTGCCTCCTTCCTGCGCTGATCACTCTGCCTCCTTCCTGCGCTGATCACTCTGCTTCCTTCCTGCGCTGATCACTCTGCCGCCTTCCTCTCCTGACCACAAAAGCCGCCGTCCTGCGCTCACCACGCTGCCTCCTTCCTGCGCTCACCACTCTGCCTCCTTCCTGCGCTGACCACTCTGCCTCCTTTCTGCGCTGACCACAGAGCCGCCGTCCTCTGCTGACCACAGAGCCACCGTCCTCTGCTGACCACAGAGCTGCCGTCCTCTGCTGACCACGGAGCCGCCCTCTACTGACCACAGAGCCGCCGTCCTCTGCTGATCACAGAGCCGCCGTCCTCTGCTGACCACAGAGCCACCGTCCTCTGCTGACCACAGAGCCGCTGTCCTGCGCTCACCACTCTGCCTCCGTCCTGCGCTCACCACTCTGCCTCCGTCCTGCGCTCACCACTCTGCCTCCGTCCTGCGCTCACCACTCTGCCTCCTTCCTGCGCTGACCACTCTGCCTCCTTTCTGCGCTGACCACAGAGCCGCCGTCCTCTGCTGACCACAGAGCCACCGTCCTCTGCTGACCACAGAGCCACCGTCCTCTGTTGACCACAGAGCCGCTGTCCTGCGCTCACCACTCTGCCTCCGTCCTGCGCTCACCACTCTGCCTCCGTCCTGCGCTCACCACTCTGCCTTCGTCCTGCGCTCACCACTCTGCCTCCGTCCTGCGCTCACCACTCTGCCTCCGTCCTGCGCTCACCACTCTGCCTCCGTCCTGCGCTCACCACTCTGCCTCCGTCCTGCGCTCACCACTCTGCCTCCTCCTGCGCTCACCACTCTGCCTCCTTCCTGCGCTGACCACTCTGCCTCCTTTCTGCGCTGACCACAGAGCCGCCGTCCTCTGCTGACCACAGAGCCACCGTCCTCTGCTGACCACAGAGCCGCTGTCCTGCGCTCACCACTCTGCCTCTGTCCTGCGCTCACCACTCTGCCTCCGTCCTGCGCTCACCACTCTGCCTCCGTCCTGCGCTCCCCACTCTGCCTCCGTCCTGCGCTCACCACTCTGCCTCCGTCCTGCGCTCACCACTCTGCCTCCGTCCTGCGCTCACCACTCTGCCTCCGTCCTGCGCTCACCACTCTGCCTCCTTCCTGCGCTGATCACTCTGCCTCCTTCCTGCGCTGATCACTCTGCTTCCTTCCTGCGCTGATCACTCTGCCACCTTCCTCTCCTGACCACAGAGCCGCCGTCCTGCGCTCACCACGCTGCCTCCTTCCTGCGCTCACCACTCTGCCTCCTTCCTGCGCTGACCACTCTGCCTCCTTTCTGCGCTGACCACAGAGCCGCCGTCCTCTGCTGACCACAGAGCTACCATCCTCTGCTGACCACAGAGCACCGTCCTCTGCTGACCACAGAGCCGCCGTCCTCTGCTGACCACAGAGCTGCCGTCCTCTGCTGACCACGGAGCCGCCCTCTACTGACCACAGAGCCGCCGTCCTCTGCTGATCACAGAGCCGCCGTCCTCTGCTGACCACAGAGCCGCCGTCCTCTGCTGACCACAGAGCCACCGTCCTCTGCTAACCACAGAGCCACCGTCCTCTGCTGACCACAGAGCCGCTGTCCTGCGCTCACCACTCTGCCTCCGTCCTGCACTCACCACTCTGCCTCCGTCCTGCGCTCACCACTCTGCCTCCGTCCTGCGCTCACCACTCTGCCTCCTTCCTGCGCTGACCACTCTGCCTCCTTCCTGCGCTGACCACTCTGCCTCCTTTCTGCGCTGACCACAGAGCCGCCGTCCTCTGCTGACCACAGAGCCACCGTCCTCTGCTGACCACAGAGCCACCGTCCTCTGCTGACCACAGAGCCGCTGTCCTGCGCTCACCACTCTGCCTCCGTCCTGCGCTCACCACTCTGCCTCCGTCCTGCGCTCACCACTCTGCCTCCGTCCTGCGCTCACCACTCTGCCTCCTTCCTGCGCTTACCACTCTGCCTCCTTCCTGCGCTGACCACTCTGCCTCCTTCCTGCGCTGACCACAGAGCCGCGGTCCTCTGCTGACCACAGAGCCGCCGTACTCTGCTGACCACAGAGCCGCCGTATTCAGTGGCAACCACTCAGCCACCATATACAGTGCTAACCACTGAGCCACCGTATACAGTGCTAACCACTGAGCCATCATATACAGTGCTAACCACTGATCCACTATATACAGTGCTAACCACTCAGCCACCATACAGTGCTAACCGCTGACCCACCATATACAGTGCTAACCACTGAGCCACCATACAGTGCTAACCACTGAGCCACCATACAGTGCTAACCACTGAGCCACCGTATACAGTGCTAACCACTGAGCCACCATATACAGTGCCAACCACTGAGCCACCGTATACAGTGCCAACCACTGAGCCACCGTATACAGTGCCAACCACTGAGCCACCGTATACAGTGCCAACCACTGAGCCACCATATACAGTGCCAACGACTGAGCCACCATATACAGTGCCAAACACTGAGCCACCGTATACAGTGCTAACCACTGAGCCACCATATACACTGCCAACCACTGAGCCACCGTATACAGTGCTAACCACTGAGCCACCATATACAGTGCTAACCACTGATCCACTATATACAGTGCTAACCACTGAGCCACCATACAGTGCTAACCACTGAGCCACCATACAGTGCTAACCACTGAGCCACCGTATACAGTGCTAACCACTAAGCCACCGTATACAGTGCCAACCACTCAGTCACCGTATACTCTGCTACCCACTGAGCCACCATATACAGTGCTAACCACTGAGCCACCGTATACAGTGCTAACCACTGAGCCACCATACAGTGCCAACCACTGAGCCACCGTATACAGTGCTAACCACTGAGCCACCGTATACAGTAGCTAACCACTCAGCCACCATATACAGTGCTAACCACTGAGCCACCGTATACAGTGCTAACCACTGAGCCACCATATACAGTGTTAACCACTGAGCCACCATACAGTGCTGCCCACTGAGCCACCATATACAGTGTTAACCACTGAGCCACCATACAGTGCTAACCATTGAGCCACTATATACAGTGCTAACCACTGAGCCACCATATACAGTGCCAACCACTGAGCCATCATATACAGTGCCAACCACTGAGCCACCGTATACAGTGCTAACCACTGAGCCACCGTATACAGTGCCAACCACTGAGCCACCATATACAGTGCCTACCACTGAGCCACCGTATACAGTGCTAACCACTGAGCCATCATATACAGTGCTAACCACTGAGCCACCGTGTACAGTGCTAACCACTGAGCCACCATATACAGTGCTAACCACTGAGCCACCATATACAGCGCTAACCACTGAGCCACCATATACAGTGCCAAACACTGAGCCACCGTATACAGTGCTAACCACTGAGCCACCATATACACTGCCAACCACTGAGCCACCGTATACAGTGCTAACCACTGAGCCACCATATACAGTGCTAACCACTGAGCCACCTGTATACACACAATTCATTTCACCGCACTCCCCTAACTATTAGTAAATAAACTATATATGGATTCTAGACTACCCGATTCTTTAGAATCGGGCCGCCATCTAGTGTATAATAAACCGTGACACAGTATGAAAATAAAGCAAGGGTATACAGTTTGTCAAATAACTTCCCCTATCATTCCCTCCTTCCCCCCTCCCCCTCAATAATTCTACTTTGATTCAAAAGTCTAAGTGTCTCTTGTGGTCTCTCAAATGTCTAGATATATTATTTTAATTTTCGGGGTTATCTGTGTATGTTTCTCTCATGATGTTGTGGTACATCTTAGTTTTCCCAGTGTTCCTTCCAGATCCATCTTTGCATACCATGTCGTGTTCTTAAAGGGTTTCATAAAGTCTGCTATGTCATTGTCTGTCATCATATTTTCAATGAAAGGTCGCCATTTCTGGAAGAATTTTGTTGTCAGAGTTGATGGTGACCTCAGTGTTTCTATTCTTTCCAGGAAAGCGACTCTTTTCAATTCTGTAATAATCACCTGTGGGTCTGGTAGTGACTCATCCAGCCAACATTGTAGTATGAGGCGTTTAGCTAATATGGCTATTGTGTGAAATAATGTCAAGGGAGTCGTGATGTGGTCAGTCGTGTCTGCATAGTGAAATATCCATAGCATTGGGGATAGTCCAATTTTATGTCCAGCCATGGTCGTTGCTAGTGTCTCAGCCCCCCTCCACAAGTTTTGTGTTATCGGGCATGACCACAGTCCATGCTCTATATCTGTCATTTGGGGCATGCTAGCCATTTCTGTGTTCCTCCCTGCTTTGATGGGATATTGAAACCTAATATGGTCCCATGCATCACTCTGTATTGGGTGTCTCTCCATCTTTCGTTTCCCAGGTGTCGCCTTGCTAATTGCCATCCCTCTAGTAATTTTGATATCAAGTCTTGGTCTGGAAAATGTTTTTTCCATCTACTGAACAGTTTGTCTGGGATAGTCGGTCTTAGTATCTTTTGTAGCCCAAAGTAAAGAAACGAAATGTTTATGTTGGATGGGTTTGAATCAATCGTGTTTGCCCAAAGTTCATTATTAATTTCTCCCTTAATATCTAGGAGATTGTCCATTAGTTGATGTCTTATCTGGTAATACTGTAGATAATGAGTGCTTGGTAAACCAAATCTCTGTAGTATCTCCCGACCCGATAGCCACCTCTTCTCACTTAAGTGCATGATGTCTTTCATGGTGTTTATTCCTTTTTCCCTCCATTTCTCAAAAAGTTTATTTAGACGGCCTATTTTGAATCCCGGATGATTCCATGGGGATAAATGTGTTGAGATTTTCCATGAGAGTCTCATTTTTTTTCTAATGGCTTTCCATGTGGCAATGGTGTCTCTGCAGACCATTGTGTTTTTGATCTTTGTTGGTATAACCGATAGCGGGGAGTGAAGGAGAGCCGTTAGCCCCCACGGTTTGGCCAGTTCACCTTCCAATGTCACGTCAGAGTATCTATCTGTATTATGCAACCAATCCGCCACATGTCTAGCCATACAGGCAAGGTTATAGCCCCTTATATCTGGTAGTCCCAGTCCTCCCGAGTCTTTTGTCTGTAGAAGTGTCAGCATCGCTATCCTCGCTCTCCCCCCTCTCCATAAAAATTTTGAGAACGCTTTATTGAGCCGCTTAATATCAGCGTGCTTCAATAGTAAGGGAATAGTTTGGAGCGGGTAGAGGAGTCTCGGAAAACTGATCATTTTGATCAAGTGCGCCCAACCTGATAGAGACAAGGGCAGGTCTTTCCATCTCAGTAGTTCTTTTTCGATCTTTTCAATTATGGGGGCAAAGTTATACTTATATATCTGAGCCGGTGATCTGGCCAGAAGGATTCCCAGGTAGCGTATCTTATCTTTAGCTATTGGTATATTATCATATTGATTTCCCGTGGACAGGGGAGGTGCATTCTGAAGGAACATAATTTCGCATTTATTTTTGTTGAGTGTGAAACCCGAAGATCTGCCCAGTCGTTCTATTTCTGTTAGGACATTTTTAAGATCTTTGTCTGGATCATTTAAGAAAAGAATGACATCGTCGGCAAACATCGCCAGACGTATCTCTTTCGTTCCCACCATGATGCCCCTGAATACCTTGTGGTGTTCTAAGTATATAGCCAATGGTTCTATCGCCATATTGAAAAGTAAGGGCGAGAGTGGGCATCCCTGCCTAGTTCCTTTATTAAGGCTGATTGCGTCTGATAAGAAACCCGGTATGCTTACCTTGGCTTTTGGTTAATTATATAGGGCCCTAATATACGTCCGAAAGTTGCCAGTAAGATTATAGGTTTTGAAGACCTTATCCAGCCATGTCCATCGTACATTATCAAAAGCCTTCTCGGCATCTAATGTGACTATGGCTGGATAACCTCTCTCATCTCTATCCCTCCCCCTCACTACGTCCGTTATCAGCATTGCTTTACGTATGTTTGTTGTGGTGGATCTGCCTTTTATGAAACCTGCTTGGTGGGCGGGTATTAGGCTTGGTAGAATTGTGGCTAGGCGTTCGGCCATTATTTTTTACATTAATTTTAGATCCTGATTAATTAACGATTTTGGTCGATATCCCGATGGGTCTAGGGTGTCTTTTCCTGGTTTGGGAATTAATTTGATGTGGGCTATGTTCATGGTTTCCGGTATTTGGGCTCCTTGTAAAAATCCATTATATAGTTCGGTGAGTATCGGGGTGACTTGATCTTTCATAGCTTTAAAATAAGCTCCGTTGAAACCATCAGGTCCGGGCGCCTTGCTCGCACTCAATCCCCCTATTGCACCCTTGACTTCATCTTCTGTGATCGGACTATTAAGGAATATCAAATTATCATCGGTTAATTTTGGTAAGGGGAGCGAGTCTAGCCATGCATCATCTCCGTCGTCAGTATCCCCATTATCTTGGTCTAAATATAGGTTTGCATAATATTTTCCCAATGTCTGGACCACCTCTTTGGGGTTGTCTCTAACTACTCCATGTCTATCACGCATTTTAAGGACATGAGTCTGGGGTCTTTTTTCTCTCGCCAGATTGGCTAGCAGCCGTCCGGCTTTATCTCCAAACCTGTGGAGTTTAAGATCTATATGTGTTTTGTACAGGGCCTCCCGTCTAGCCGCCCACTCATCGAAATCTTTTTTCGCTTGTTGCCATGATTTCTTATTGGCCTCCGTTCCTACTTCCTGGTATATACAGTATGCTTCTCTAACTGCTGAACTGGTTTTGCTATATTGGTCTCTTACAATTTTCTTACGTTTGATTTTGTGTGCCATAATGTGTCCACGCATTACCGCCTTCCCCGCTTCCCAAAACAGAGGGGGATCTGAACGATGGATCTCATTATCTCTAGAGTAACTTTGCCACCATTCCTTCATCATTGTCACGAAATTTTCTTCACGTGTCAATGAGTCTGGAAATCTCCACAGTATGTCACTTCCTTTTGGGTAAGAATCACTAATTTCCAGAAGTACTGGGCTATGATCGGAAATAACCATCATTTCAATATTGATTTCCATCACCCTCTGCAGTAGGTGCGGGGAGGTCAAGAACGTATCTAATCTTGACCACGTGTTATGGGCATGCGAATAATGCATGTATTCCCTGCCCAGTGGATGTAAAGTGCGCCAAGCATCAGGCACCATGCAATTAACCGTTAGCTCTGTCAGGAAGCTCTGCTGCCCATGCCCACCTTTCCGTGGCAAGGTTCGTGTCTGAGTCCCTCGTCTGTCTTCCAGTTCATTGAAAACCATATTAAAGTCGCCCCCTATTAGTTTAGCAGGTTCCTTGTCAGTCAGGAGGCTCTGTCGAAAGTCATTGAAGAAAGTCCGTTGGGCTGTGTTGGGAGCATAGACATTATAGACACTTAGTACATCATTTTGTAATTGCAAGACTAAATGGCTCAATCTTCCCTCATCATCTGTATCATGTGTTACAACTTCGTGTGCTATAGATTTATTAATCAGAGTTAAAACCCCTGCTTTCCGGTTGACTGCCCCCGAGCCATATATCTCGCCTACCCACAATTTTTTTAAGCGAAAAAAGTCTTCTTTGGTCAGGTGGGTTTCCTGGAGTAGTGCTACGTTTACTTTGAGTCGTTTAAGATGTCTCAATATCATCATGCGCTTAGCTGGGGAGCGCATCCCCTTGACGTTCCAGGTTACCCACCTGACCATGGTGATATTATAACTTTCAGTAATGTATAGCAAGTCTTACATATATAATGGGGTCGGACCCACAGTATCTCGAATTCCTTATCACATGACGTTATCCTACACATTTTCCCTATGAATTTTCCTGAGAGAGACAATTTTACATTAGATACTTTTTCATAATATTTCAAAGAACCCTTAAATACAGTTGTGATATCGCTTTCCCTACCCCTCCCTATATAATCCCTCCCTTTTTCCATTTTGCTCACTTCTCTTTTTTCCTCCATTATCATCTCCTCTGGCTCCATATGGAATCCAGGGCAAATAGATGCTTCTGTATCTGAAACCACCGCTTAGGTCAGTTACAGGCCATGTATGATTAACAAGGCGATGGTAGGAAGAAAAGGAGAGGAGACAAGCACGGTACCCCAAGATATATACATTCCCTTACCTCTCCCTCCCCCACTCTTATTCGTTACATTCCCCACTCTCTCCCCCCTTAAGTTCTCAGGAGCAAGATATCATTTGTTCCTTCCTCACGTGCGTGTGATAGGTCAGTTTGACTCTACAATCGATTATCCTTCTTAATAGGTAGACTTCTGGGATGTCTGTGCCCGTCGGCATTTATGCCTTAAGATGTCAGAACTCCTGACTCTCCAACAGTTTTCAATTGGTGTGTCGATCAATCAAACAAAGGCTCGTCGGTTCCATCGGGGTGTCAATTAAGTTCAGCTCAGAACGAGTATCTCGTATAGATTGGCACATGGTCCAGGTTACATGTCTAGGTAGGTGTGCTTTTAATTGAATCTCGTCGCTTGTACTTCTTTTTTGGCTGTGCTAGACTTCTTCCTGGACCAGCCCGATTTTTGTTGTCTTTGGTTGCTCAGTGATGGTCGATCTGGCGTCGTCACCCCCATACTTACTCCTGAGCGTAAATGATAGGGACGTTGCATTTCCCCATCTCCTGATTCTGTTAGCCGACTGTTTAGCGTATTTCTGGTGCTTGGGGAGGATGGGGTGGAGCCGGGCGGTAACATTCGTTGTCTTAGCACAAAGTCCATGGCATCTTTAGGCGAGTGGAATGACTTTGTCTCTCCCCCTGGTGCTCTAAATCTCAAAGTAGCAGGGAATAACATCTGAAATCTCACGTTTTTCTTGTAGAGTAATGTGCACACTTCGCTGAATCCCTTGCGTTTCCTCATAACTTCCGCAGAGTAATCTTGGTATAGGAGCACTTTGTGTCCACGTATGTGTAGGGGGATACGGCTTGCTTTGTACGCTCTCAAAATCTCCTCTTTATCACGGTCGTTTAAGTATTTCGCTATGGAATGTCTGGGTTTAATCACCTCTCTTCCTTGATTGTTTTGCAATGTTCCCTGAGATCCTGGCTCCTCAGGTGTTATGTCTCTTGGTGGGCCAATTCTGTGCGTCCTCTCAGTAGGGCAGGGGTGAGTGAGACCTAGTGTTTTCGGAAGGTCTACTTCAAATATGTCAATTAATTGGGTAGGGGAGATTGATTCAGGCAGGCCAACTAGCTTGAGGTTGCACCTGCGGCTGCGATTTTCCAGATCATCTAGTTTATTTAGGGCGTAGGAAGAGTTTTTATGTAGCTCATCTAATTGTTGTTCCAAATCTAGTATACGTTCCTCTGCGGCCGCCAGGCGTTCCTCTGTTTCATTTAGTCTCTGGTCATGGTTGGTCAGTTTCGTCTGCATCCCTTCTGTGGATGCATGTATCATCTCCGTCATAGCTTGGCGGAATTCTTCCGCCATGTATTTCGCCAATTCCTTTGCTAGTTGCTTATAGTTAATGGCAGGTATTACATTTGGTGTCACCATGTTGCTAGTGGCCCGTGTGTATGGAGGGCAGTCAGGAAGTACTCGCGCCATCTTTCCTCCCGCCTCTCCTCTCTGCACATCGTATCCCCCTCCATCCTCCTCCTCCACATATGCCTCTGACTCACTCTGGCTCCCATCTCTCTCAGTACCTGCTGCCAGCATTATTCCTGGAGCATGCACGTTCTCCACAGCCGTCCTCTCCTCTGTCTCCCGCTCCTTTAGGACCGCGCCGGGTGCCGCCATAATGGGCCCTGTTGTTGGTGCGGGTCTTTCTGCCTTGGCGTGCCCGTCCTTGTCACCGCCGCGGGACACGAACCTATCAAGCGCTGTCGGCTTCATGTGTCCTCCGCGACCTCCGGTGTCTATTTACGGCGGGGTATGGTGATGGTTGGGTGGTTTGTGCGGCCCTGGATTCCGGAGCTTCTTCACTACCGACTCTTCATGGAGGCGCCGGAACCGGAAGTTCTTCACTGTACTGTTTGTGTCAGGCACAGCATCGGATATGGTATCTGTTCTATGCGCTTCTCTGGGGCGAGTCTCAGGGGACTCAGTCTCTCAGGTGTGTTCCTCTCTGCTCCTTCTCCTGTTCCTCAGACCCTGGCCGGCCTGGAATTGGACAATGGACCATGGGGTGAGCCTAATGTAGCCCTTTTACACCCAGGTCTTTCTTCCTCAGTGCTGCTCCGCACTGAACTAACTGCCACTTCCTCTCCACACCAGAATATATAGGGAAGCAGCTTTAGCTCCCCCTTCTGGCCTGGAGGCACTAGTGTAGGGTTGTGGGTTGGGTGGGGAGTTAACCCTTGGTGGTGTTACTGTGGCACATGAACCCTGGGTTGCCACATTCCCCCTTAGTTAAGAACAGTACTCCGGGACTGTAGAAAAGAAACAACATAACAAAACAATTATTATATACAGAGTCTTAAAAATAAAAATATACAAAAACCACTGAAACTCAAAAAGAGTCCAAAAAGTTCAAAACAAATCAGTCCTTCCGGGGGTTTAGTCTATTGCCTCCGGGGCTGGTAAATATTTACAGTCTTTACCACAACTAGTTCCGTGGTAAGTATGGTCCATAGTTAATGAAGAAGAAAATGTTCAAGAATATGTAAGTAGTTCACACAGGATAGTCTCTGTAGGTACTGGGCTTTTAACGTTGCAAACCAATAAACAAGTTTCTACGGGTGTCCCTGGTTTAAGTGCAATAGGCTCCTGAGCCCTCGGGTCACCGCATAAGAGGCCAAGTTCTTACTCTCTGTGGCTGCCACATAACACCATGCTACTCTCACCCTTGTTTGTACACTTACATTTGGTTCCACACTTTAATCTCTGTACCTAGCCGGTATCTGACCCTTGGTACTATGCTGTGATCTGCGCAATGCTGTTGTACTGGGTGTACTTAGCCTAAAAGGTGTGGGTGGACGTGTACCTATTTATAGTATCCGTTACTACTGAGGATGGAGATCTGACAGTAGGACTGGCAAGCTCACTGGGACCAGGAATTGGTTCTTCCTCTTCAGACTCAACTTCCTCTTCTTCATGTCTTGGGACTTCTTGTGGTACGGGTTCTGGTGTTGGTTCTACCATTGGAGGGAAAGCAATCATGGGGACTACAACTTCTCCGTAGTAATTTGACCATGTTTTGGGGAAATTTCCTAAAACGGTATGGAACACATCCTCTTCTTTCCTGACAGGTTGGACCTGTACAGGTAAGGTTACTTCTGGTGTCTTCAGGGTTTCAGGACACAGTTTAAGATGGTCTCTTGACACAACTGCTGACGTCCTTCCTTCATCTTTGCTGATTAGACACACTTTGGCACTGTCTAGATTTGATGGTAAGATGGTATATGGGGTGGTTTCCCACTGATTATCCAATTTGTTGGAGCATCTCTTTCTCTTGAGAACTTGCTCACCAGGTTGTAATGGGGTTGCTAGAGCATGTTGGTTAAAGGTTCTCTCTTGTTTTTCCCTAGCTTGCTGGAGACTTTTCTCTATGCACTCTTGTACTTGGCGATATTGCTGTTGACGTATTGCTGTTGACGTAGGGTATCCCAATTGGATTCTTCAACTTCTGCGTCTGGCTTCAGAATTCCCATATCTAAATCAATTGGCAGTTTACCGGGCCTTACTTGCATAAGGTAGGCTGGGGTGCAGTTTGAAGAACTCACCGGGACATGGTTGTACAAGTCTACCAAATCGGGAAATTTCTCTGGCCATTGATTCCTCTCTAACTCTGGTAAGGTTTTCAACAGGTCATGCACAATATGGTTCATCTTTTCACATAAGCCACAGGTTTGGGGATGATAGGCTGTCGTGCGGATCTTATTACAGCCGTACATGTTGCAGAATTCCTGGAAAATCTCTGACTCGAAAGCTGGACCATGACCTGCAAGGACTTGTTTCGGGTAGCTATGAGGTCTACAGAAATGTGTCTGAAATGCTCTTGCAGCTGTCTTCTCTGTCTGGTCCTTGACGGGTACCACCACTAAGAAGCAGGAGTAATGGTCCACGATGGTTAAGGCATAGACATAGCCTGACCGGGTTGGTGACAACTTGACGTGGTCTAAGACAACTAACTCAAGTGGTTGCATCATTACTATGGTTAAATCGATTTTATTCAGTTCAAAGTAAATAACAGAGTATCATATTTTCAAATTTTACAGTATCATCCGGTGTTACAGTATTGTATATAATATGTATAAAGGACATCTGGTCAACTTATGTAAAATCTCCTATTACCATTTTTGGGTATAGTACGTCTAGTCTTGTCTATAAAGAGGTATAAGGAGTACAAACAAGAAAAAATAAACTATTGGTAACCTTAATAATAAGAAGAGAGAGAACAAACAAAGAAAAAGAAAAAAAAAGAGAAAATCTTTTCTCTCCCTCTTTTTTCCTCACGGTCTCCTCAATATATATTTTTATATGTCACAAAATTATTGACCTAGGGGGTAATAAAGGAAATATAGAACGCAAGGAAGAATTTATAGCAAAGAGAGAGTAGAGAAGATAGAGTAGTGTATGAGATGGAAAGTTAGATGTGGTATGAGAATAGAATAGAGGGGTAGAGGTAGAGGGTGAAGGGGAATGGGTGGACTGGAACGTCGCAAGTCATCCCACATCAAGTTGTCTATTTAAGGATAGGTATAAATGTAAGTGAGGATAAAAAAATATATATAGATAAACAGATAGAGACAGCAAGGTCGATTGGCAGCGAAATGTGGACCACCATTCCTCTTACGAAGGCATCCATCAGATACCATCTGTAGAGTTGTTGGTCAACCAATTCTTCAAAGCCTCCGACTCCCTATAGTAAACCCAGGGGCTCCATAAGCGATAGGTCTTATCTGGGCTACCCGCGTCAGACGAGTTGTGACTCGCGAGTTCCTCTAATCTGTGAGTTCGATTTAATTCCACTACTAACTCTGATCTAGACGGGCTGCGCGTAACCTTCCAATTTCTGGCAATAACTGTTCTGGCAGCCGATAAGACAAACCTTGTCAGTCCAGTTTTGTATTTAGAGATAGATGCCTCTAAGAAATTTAGTAAAGCCACAGGTGCCGTTACAGCTATCTTAGAGGGGGATATCATCCCAATCAGCTCCTCCACTTGTATCCAAAATGGTTGGATAAGAGGACATTCCCACCATATGTGTAGGTAAGTACCAACCGCCTCTCCACAACATGTATTCGATACCGATGGGAAAGTTGAATGGAGCTCTGCAGGACATCGGTACCATCTGGCCACTACTCTATAATTCCTCTCTTGGGAGACTGCCAATGTGGCTGATTTCTTTGTGTATAGGAAGATTCTTTCCCACCCCGCCTGGGAGATCGATATCTGAAGGTCCCTCTCCCATCTGGATCTAAATTTGGGTTGGAGGAGAACATTTTCATTATGTGTGTTTAGGAACATCGAATATAATGTTGAGATTATATGTGGGATCGTCTCTTTTGTCAAGCACAACTGTTCAAAAGCTGTCAGGGGTCTATTTATCAGTTCCCAGTCCAGAGAACGAATAAAATCTGATAGACCAGCGTGAAAAAGCCACGCCTTTTGGGGTATATGTTTTCCTTGATATATTTCTCGTAGTGGTTTTACTCCTGAGCTGGTAATATAGTCTCTCACCATCGGGAGGGAATGGCCTCGGACCCCTAGGACAGAACCTCCACTAGTTCCCAACATGAAGGATGGGTTACCTGAAATTGGTGTCAGAGGTCCAGGATGTGTTGACAACTTTAGAGATGTGGTATTTTTTTTGAGGAAGGAGGACAATTGTGACAATATAAAGTAGAAATGCGGAGATGAGCGTACATGTGAAAGCCAGATTGTTGCTAGTGGGTTGATTCCGTCATCTAATGTTACAACATCTGTCCACAGTCCCCTGTTTGAATAGATCTAGTACACATTTGCCAAGTGAGGCTAGGTGGTATATCATCATGTTAGGTAGTCCCACTCCTCCCCCCTCCATGCGTCTAGTCAGAATATTTTGGGATAGTCGGGGTTGTTTATGTGACCATATAAAACGGGTGATTCCTGTTTTTAGTCTAGAAAAAAAGGAAGCTGGGAGGGTTATTGGGATGGCTTGAAAATGGTATAGTAACCTAGGTAGTAGATCCATTTTAATAGATTGGATCCTTCCCCACCACGATAGAGCGAGGCCGTTCCAGGTCTTCATATCTCTCTCCATTTTGGAAAGTAGAGGTGGGAAATTTTTGGTGTACAGGTCGTTTGGGTCTTTGGTTAACTTCACTCCTAGATATGTAAGATCATCTTTTTTCCACTTAAAAGGAAACTGTGATTTTAATAATGTCACCACCAGGTCGGGGAGGGAAATATTAAGTATTTCGGACTTAGAGGCGTTCATTTTAAAGTTACTTAAGGAGCCGTATAATGCTAATTCATCTATAATATTAGAAATGGTGATTAGGGGGTTCGTGGCGAACAACAATAAATCATCTGCAAACAATGCCAATTTGTCTTCTTTGGATTTCGTCACCACTCCCCGAATCCCAGGGTTTGTTCTGAGAGCTCCTGCCAGGGATTCCATACATAAAATGTAGATCAGAGGGGACAAAGGGCATCCCTGTCGTGTACCGTTCTTGATAGGGAAGGGATCAGACAAACATCCATTGACTAGCACTCTTGCCGTAGGGGCTGAGTATAAAGCTTTGATCCTTTGAATCATCACCTCATCCAAACCCACATGTCTTAGGGATTCAAACAGGAAGCCCCAGTGCACCCTGTCAAAGGCTTTTTCAGCGTCAATGGACAGGATGCACATGGGGATCCCCCTCCGCCTCACCCTATCAATAAGGGCAATTGATCTGATCACATTGTCACGTGCTTCTCTCCCTGGTACAAACCCCACCTGTTCTTCATTGATTAACAATGGCATGTAAGTTTTTAATCTATTTGCGATCATTTTTGAGAACATTCTCACGTCTATATTCATTAATGATATTGGTCTGTAGTTTCCACAATAAGAAGGGTCTTTTCCGGGCTTCAAGATGATCGTAATGTGGGCCATTAGGGCCTGGGGAGGGAAAACATCCCCCCTAGAAATGCTATTACATACTTCTAGAAATCTAGGTGCTAGAGTATCTATAAAAGTCTTGTAGAATCCCGAAGAGTACCCTGTCTGGTCCCGGACACTTCCCTTTTTTAAGTGATTTGATAACCTCGGTCACCTCATCTAGGGTTAAGTCCGTTGAGAGATCAGCAGTGGCTTCATCTGTCAAGGGGGATGGGCCAAATTTTTTGATATATTCATGAAGCTAAGTAGTGGGGGCCAAACTGGGCTCATCCGACTCTCCCTCTTGGATATCATAGAGTGAGGCGTAGAAGGAGCGGAAACATTTCACTATATCTTTAGTGGAATGTACTTTAGTGCCTTCGGATGTCATTACATATGGAATAAATGTACGTTTATTTCTAGGGTGAAGAGCTTTAGCCAGCAATCTGCCTGATTTATTTCCGGAGGAATAGTATAGAGCGCTAATTCTATCCCTTTGTGTTCTATCTTTTTGGTCTAATATTGTAAGTAATTTATGTCTCGCAGTAGACAACTGAGTATATATGATGGAGGGCGGATCTAATTTATGTTTGGCTTCTAATTCGGATATTTGTTTGAGTAGGGAGTCTATTTCTAATGTTCTTGATTTCTTAAGTCTGGAGCCGTGTGATATCAGGATTCCTCGTAGTACTGCTTTAAGGGCTTCCCATTGAATGGGGGGAGAGCTGTCGTGGTCCAGAGCGAAGTTGTGGATCGCGGAGGTCAAGTCGCCCGCACAGGATAGGTCTCTTAAGAGATGTTCATTTAACCTCCATGTGTAGTCCCTTTTGATCTGGGGGCCTAATTTCAGAGAAAAATAAGTTGGAGCATGGTCCGACCAGATAATGTTTCCAATTGAGGATCGGACCTCTTGATCTAGTAGTGAGTGGGAGATCATGAATTTGTCTATTCTACTATACCCTTGATGTGTTTGGGAATAGTATGTGAAGTCTCTGTCATCTGGGTGCAATATTCGCCAGACATCTACCAGGCGGAGCGGGTTCCATTGTTTAGATAAGCTGTGGAGAGACGGTACCGATAAATAGGACTTACCAGCAGATGTGTCTTGCTTCGGATCTGATGGGAAGTTCAAATCTCCCCCCATTATGATAGGTGTGGTGCCAGCAAATTCTTCGAGTAACCTGCGGATCTTGGAGCCAAATCGAAGCATATGTCTATTAGGATAATATACATTAACTATTACAAAGGTGTATGACATATACTCTATTTTGATAAAGATGTATCTTCCCTCGGGATCTATTTTTTGCTCTAGTATAGTTGGGCTGAATAATTTGGAGAAGGCTATTGATACTCCTTTGGATTTAGCTGTGGGATTAGTACTGTGGAACCATGTCGAGAAGTCTCTCATGTCCACTCTCGGGAGAGCGTCAGCTCTAACATGGGTCTCCTGTAATAGCAGGATGTGGGTTTTGGACCTTTTTGCCGCTACCAAGACCTGCCACCTTTTCTCTGGTATATTTAGTCCTCTCACATTGAAAGAACAGTAATTCAGATCAGAAAGTTGTCACATTTTGGTAGTGAGAATAGTATCTCATATCTTGCGGCGTCCCAGTCTGGGGAGGGGTAGGGATGGGGGATTGTAGGAAGGGTAAGATAGGAAGAAGATTGGAGGGGAAAGGTATAGAAGTAGATAGGAGAAAGAGGAGAAAACAAGAGGTGAAAGGGGAGAAAAGATAAGAAATAGTCCATTTTTAGATGAGAAAAGAAAATATGGTGTGCAAATAATGGATAGGAATTCCTATCCAGCACCTCTGGGGGTGAGTGGAGGTAACAGGTGGTAGCTTAAGGCCTTCCGCTCAACCCACGCTCTCTATAGTAAAACAATGAAACAAGTATAGACCGCATTGTAAGATACGAATCATTCAATGTAATCAAATAGGCAATAACTGTATTATCATCTTAGGTTGTTAACTTTGAAAGAGAAGATTATTGTATATTTCAAACTTTAAACATTTTCCCACAGAACATAGTGGTGGATAGAAATTAACAAGTATGACATAACATATTGTAAGGTATGACGGAGTAAATAACAAGTGTTTGAGGACAGGAGTTGTGATTTGATACGGAAAAGAGTGTATGGGAAACATGGGGCAATCCCAATTGGTTCCTATAATTATTTACCAAAGGAGAGAAATGGTAATATAAAGGGATTTGTTGGTAAGGTTGGATTTAGAGGGTTCCAAGGGTGATGGTAATACTGAAGGGTCATTTTAATTGCGTGTCACATATAAGTGGTCTGTGTGTATTAAGAAGGGGTGGGGTAGTAGGGCAGGTGAGGGCTTAATAATTAGGGGAAAATTGACACTTATGGTTGGGGGGGTTGTAGGGAAGAGTAGGGGGGGAAGGGGAAGGGGGGATGTTGAAGGCACCTAAAAAGGGAAGTTCATATATGAAGTAGTAATATAATAGTGCCTGAATTCTAAATGACATATAAGGAAAAAAAATTCTTCGTGACAGAATTTTGACCACTTCTCCGGTCATTTGGTTTCAGTTGCCTCTAAATGAAGAAAACATGGGATCTATCTATCTCCGGATACAAGGAGAAGGGAAACAGTCAGGCGGGAGTGTCTCTTGAGGAATCATTTCTGGGTGATCTGGACCATCTCATCCGAGGAGTTGGTAAAGCTGGGTGTCGGGGCCAGTCAGGAAGTTCCACTTCAGGAAGATCCAAGGTATTCAGGAATGTGGGGAGATCAGATAAGCGGCGGAAACTTGCGGATCGGCCATCTTTAGTGGCTGTTAGTTGGAAGGGGAAACCCCATCTATACTTGATGTCCTTTTCTTTCAAGATAGCGAGCAAGGGTCTCAATCCTCTCCTCTGTTGGAGGGTTCTCCTAGCTAGGTCTGGGAGTAGGGACACAGTTGAGTTGGCATACGATATTGGACCCAAGGTTCTAGCAGCATTCATGATGGCATCTCTTATTGTAAAGAAGTGTACTCTACATATTACATCTCTATGTAGCATTCCCGCTGTGGGTCTTGGGGAGAGTGCCCTATGGACCCTGTTCAGTTCGATATCTGGACCATCTGTATCTCCCAGAATCTGTTTAAAAAGTTCTTGGACTGATCTCCCCAACTGTTGGGTTGTGATTTCCTCAGAGAGCCCCTGATTCTAATATTGTTCCTTCGATTTCTGTTCTCCTGATCCTCTTGATTATATAAGAGATCTTCTAATAAAGCTGAGTGAGATTCAATGACCTCCCTGTGTGCCCTCAGTTCATCTAGTACAGCGTCCTGAGATTTTTCCACTTCTTCCACTCTATTAGTAAATTCTCTTTGTAAAGAGTGTATTTCCTTCTTGTAAGTTTTCTCTAGCCTGCATGCCAGCTTCTCTAGATCCCCTTTGGTAGGGAGAGATTTTAGATATATACTTAGCTCAGTTTGTGAGGCACCTTCCAGGAGTGTCTGGGCTCCCTCCGTCTCCTCCATGTGTTGTTGTTCATCTGCAAGGACTGCGTAGCGGTTCCCCCTCTGCCTCTGTGCACGGTCAGCTCTGGGAGTCGCTTCACGCTGGGAGGAGGTCGCCATCTTGGGTGATGATGGCGCGGGAAAAACAGCCGCGTTGGAGCGGAGGAACTGTACAATCGTTCCTCTCTGAGGCGTGTTCTCGGTGCCGGAGACTCCTGGGCTCTTTCTCGTCTTGCCCATTCAGTTTAGGAGTGGTATTGATTATGTGGGAGCGGTAATTAAGGCGGCGGCCGCAGAGCTCCTTCAATGTGCGATCATCCTGTGCACGGGTTAGCCACGCCCTCCCTGCTTAATTTCATTTTAACACACAATTATTTCCTCTTTGGTAACACGTTTTACCACCAGCTCAGGGGCACTGCGATGGGGAGCTCAGCTGCCCCTTCGTATGCAAATTTGCTCCTGGCCTGGTGGGAGGACTTGTGTGTGTTCACTGACTCCATGAGTACCTGGAACCAACATGTGGCCTTTTGGGGCCATTACGTCGATGACGTTCTAGTCCTTTGTTCGGGTACAAGGGAGTCCTTTTCAGGCTTTGTAAAGGAATTGAATAACAATTATTTGTGCCTATACTTCACTTGTGAAATTAATAGAGATAACTTATCCTTTCTTGATATCCTCTTGACAAAAGACTCTAAAGGTCAAATACAGACAACTATTTACAGGAAATCCACTGCTACAATTTATTACATTGGGGGAGTCACCATCCTGTCCCTTTGCAAAAAGGTATTCCGAAAGGTCCATACTTTCAACTCTGGAGGAATTATTCCAAGAAAGAGGAATTCCATAATCAAGCAAAAATCCTGAAGGATAAATTCTTAGAGAGGGGCTATCCCAGTGCTGTCCTGACTTCGGCATAAAAAACCCCTTAGCAAGAACTAGAGACTCACTTTTGACTCCAAACAAAAAAGATGACAATTCGGCATCTATAACCAGAATCATAGAGACTTTTGACGCCCGTAACAGAGAGGTCGTAAACCTCTTAAAAAAGCACTGGAATATTTTGCTAGCTGACCCCGAACATCAACTTTAGAAAAGGTAGATCTATAGGTGACAGACTGGTCACTACCAACCCGCAAAACCTCATACTACATGGCTGGAATATCAAAAAACTGTAGGGACTTACAAATGTAGTCACTGCAAGTTTTGTCCATGGGTCCTCCATTTAAAAACCATCACTAGATCCGTGATAATATCATCTATAACTCACGAAGCTTTGCCAATTGTAGTATTCAAGGCATTATATATATAATATGTTCGTGCCCAAAAGACTACATAGGCAAGACTAAGAGAACTGCGAAAAAGATTGGGAGAACATTTGGGGGATGTGAGACACAAAAGGGATAATGCTGTGTCTAGATATGTACATGAGCATCATGGGGGTGATTCCAGATCTCTAAAATTTACAGTTTTGGAAGTATTCAAACCATACCCCAAGAGAGGTGGTTTTGACAAATTATTGCTTCAGAAAGAAGAAAGATTGATATATAATTTTAAAAGTATCCATCCAGAGAGGATGAATGAGTAGCTCACTTTCAATTGTTTTCTCTAGGTTTATTATTAATTTTGGCACTGCCTCTAATCTTTGAACCATTGGTTATGCTTGTTCTTATGAGGCCCATATTGATGCATTTAGCCTGGCTTTATGGTGTTATTATCCGTGAAGGATAACACCTTTCTAGAGGATTTTCATTCTAATATTTTTTTCCTCCTGCTATAGATAAGGTCCTTTTTTGTCCTTCTAATAAAAACTTTTTTGACTAATGATCCCTCTCATGCATTTTTATATTATATTGTTCTAATAATTGCCTACTTGACAGTTGCACAACTATACTCCACACCCCTTCTCTGCATTCCCTCTTTCCATCCCTGAATGACCGTTTCCTCCCAGTTCTTTTTAGTTTCCTATTGAGCTCCACGCATGCGCAATGCATGCGTTGCACTTTACTTGCTTATCTGTGGAATGCAAGCATCTGCTTGCAATGACGCAAGTGGTGACATCTATGACCAGGTCTGCACATTTGCACCACATGCATTCCACTCTACTTCCTCATCGGTGGAACGCAGGTGTCAATGAAGTGACCTAGAAATGTGTGATGGATCGCAAATGAGACTGAATTGTATGACACTAATTAGTGAATAGGCGATAAAAAAAGGCTTTTGCCTCTCAGTGAGTCACTCCACCCTGGGCAAGCGACCATTTTGTGAGTAAATCTTTGATTATTAAAGAATATTCAAAACAAATGAATCAACATACAGTATATCACTTTTTTCAGCATAGAGTTTACAATTATATACAGTAAGGCCTAAGGGCCGAACAACCCACTATTTTCTCAACTCTGATATCATTAAAGATATCCTATATTATACTGTCTGGACCCAAGTTTCATCTTGAATGATCAATATTAATAAATCTGGCTAGAAACGGGTTATCCCATAAGAAAGTGGTTAGTAAGCCAGGAAGGGTTGCGTTCCCTCAATTGTGTTGAAATGGTATATATATATATATATATATTATCTATATCTATATCTCACACACACACACACACAAACACACACCGTATATACTCGTGTATAAGCCGAGTTTTTCAGCACAAAAAATGTGCTGAAAAGTCCCCCCTCGGCTTATACACGAGTATATACGTAGCCCCAGCTGTATACAGCCCCCCCGTGGTAACCAGGGCCCCCCTTGCTGCACACCTGTAAAGGAAGATGTCAGTATACTTATCGCTGCCGCCGCCGCTCCGCTGCTCGGTCACCGCGCTGCTCCGGGTCTTCATGCTTCCTGTTCCTTCTCCGGCGCTCAGGAAATGACGTCATTGTTCGAGCGCCGGAGAAGGAACAGGAACATGAAGACCCGGAGCAGCGCGGTGACAGAGCAGCGGAGCGGCGGCGGCGATAAGTATACTGACATCTTCCTTTACAGGTGTGCAGCAAGGAGGGCCCTGGATACCACGGGGGGCTGTATACGCTGGGCTGCTGTATACAGCTGGGGCCCCTGTATACTACTTATGGGGGGGTCTGTATACCCCCTAGGGCTGCTGCTGTATATACCCCCTGGGGCTGCTGCTGTATATACCCCCTGGGGCTGCTGCTGTATATACCCCCTGGGGCTGCTGCTGTATATACCCCCTGGGGCTGCTGTATACTACTACTGGGGCTGCTGTATACTACCACTGGGGCTTCTGTATACTACTACTGGGGCTGCTGCTGTATATACCACTGAGGCTGCTGTATACTACTACTGGGGCTGCTGTATACTACCACTGGGGCTTCTGTATACTACTACTGGGGCTGCAGCTGTATATACCACTGAGGCTGCTGTATACTACTACTGGGGCTGCTGTATACTACCTCTGGGGCTGCTGTATATACCTCTGGGGCTGCTGTATACTACCACTGGGGCTGCTGTATATATCTCTGGGGCTGCTGTATACTACCACTGGGGCTGCTGTATATATCTCTGGGGCTGCTGCTGTATATACCACTGGGGAGGCTGCTGTAACACTGCTGGGGCCTGTATGTACCACTGGGGAGGCTGCTGTATACTACCACTGGGGAGGCCTGTACACCACTGCGGCGGCCTGTATACCACACTGCTGGGGGCTGTATACCTGTGCTGGGGTCCACCCTTGGCTTATACACGAGTCAATAGGTTTTACCAGATTTTGGGGGCAAAAGTAGGGGGGTCGGCTTATACACGGGTCGGCTTATACACGAGTATATACGGTATATATATTTATATCAGACTATATGCTAGTAATATGGCATTTGTAAAGAGGGAAGAGAGAGAAAGAAAAAAAAAAAGGGAAAAAGAGGATAAAGAGAAGGGAAGAATAGAAGGGAGGTGTCTGGGGGGGGAAGGAGGGTACAAGGGAGGGTGGGCAAGGTAAAGCAAGTGACCATTCTTCAATCTCTAGTCTACTTAGTAGATCCACTCCTGGGAGGTTAAAAGCACCTTAACCTGGATAAGTGTGTTTATCCTTATCACACTCCCTCGAGTAAGCCCTTCCCATCTATACATATATATCCCTTTCTATTTATTAACAGCTTTTTTAGTTTGTGATTGTACTTTACCTTTTTGAATGTAGTTTTGAGCTTGGGTGTGATGGTCAGCTTACTCATGTGGTGGATGAAAAAACTCACCAAAATTTGCCAGGTAAATACCCATTGCACTTAGCAGCGGCCAAAATACCAACAAACACCTCACATTTTTCATCTTTAGTGTTTTATTGCATTTTTTCATCTGCAGTTTGAGGCTGAGCCCTCTGGGGGGCGTCTGTCGTTATGTGAGGCATGTAATCAGTGCGGAACAGCCCGCCTGATCTAATAGAAGGGCGTGACCAATAGGCTGTTCTGACACTATGCCTTGCATGCACCGTGAATGGCAGAGCCCTTGGTAACCTCGTGTCTTTAAATGCCACCAGTCACCTCCCTGACAGCATGGCCGGACGCTGGTGCCACAACCGCCCCCACTGTGGGTTGCAGGTGATTGAGTACCGGCATACAGACACCTGTGTTGCCTCCAGAGGAGCTGACAGCCGCTGCTAAGTGCAATGGGTATTTACCTGGCAAATTTTGGTGAGTTTTTTTGTCTGTTTTTAAGTCCATTCGGTGAACAATCTCATGTGGTGGATGCCAGTCTGCTTTGTTACAGTGTGATTTTGGTAAGATCTATCACAATTCACACCATACGTAATGAGATATATTGTGAGATTAGTCATTTTATATGCTTTTACTAATTTCTAGCACCATATCTCTGGATATGTGCCAATTCATTGGCAAGAATCTCCGGATGGTAAAAAATTCTTGCTTGCATGAGATAAGAGTAGTAAGGCATGAAATATATATCCTATATACCCTTGATACCACCTGTATATTGTGCAATTGTCATTTTAGTCTTATGCATAAGATGAGTGGGATTATGTTTTACTGTGGCACAAGATATAAAAATTTGATATGATGGGGGGGGGGTGGCCAGCTGATGAAGGAGTAGGACGCACGTCTGAGCCGCTCCGCTCCTGACTCCCCATAAACCGCCATTAATACCTCCTCACCGCCGGTTCCACTCATATGGGCAGGACAAGGAAGACACAGGGAGCCTCCGGCACCGATCTCCCCAGCAATAGCGGCAATCTAGACCGCTTTCTCCGTTCCTCCAGCTCCTCTAGCCACACTCACAGCGGAGCTAAAATGGCGGCGCCTTCCCAGCACAGTGGAGGTGGAGCGCGGGAATCCAGTGACCGAGGCAGCCGCTTCGCTCCCCTGCAACAAGACTCTGATGAGGATTCAGCACAGATGGAGGACGCTGTTAATCTACCCCCCACTGAGCTAAGTAAACTCTTAAAACTTCTCCCTACAAAGAGGGACCTAGACAGATTGGCTAGCAGGCTGGAGGGCTCATACAGGAGAGAGCTGCAGACCCTTAAAACTGAGTTTACTGCACGTATAGAGGATGTGGAGGCTGTGCAGGAGGGTGCATTATCTGAGCTGCAGGCACACAGAGAGCTATTGGAGATGCACACCACTATGATAGAGGACATTCTTTATGGGCAAGAAGACATAGAGAACAGAAACAGGAGGAACAATGTACGCATAAGGGGGCTCCCTGAATCTATCTCTCCAATAGACCTAAAATCAAAAGTACAGCAGCTATTCAACACCATTCTGGGGGAACCCACAGATTCAGAGATCGTTATGGACAGAGTTCATAGAGCCCTGGCTCCTCGGCCATCTGCTGAAGCTAGACCTCGAGATGTAATCTGCCGCCTGCACTATTTTACCACCAAAGAGGCCATTATGCAGGAGGCCAGACAGCAAGGACCTATTAGGTTCCTGGACGCTGAGATCACTCTGTTTCCAGATTTGGCGAGACGCACTCTGCAACAAAGAAGGGGTTTGAGGCCTCTTCTGACCCTTCTTAAGGACAGCGGCATTGTCTACAGATGGGGTTTCCCCTTCCAATTACTAGCCCACAGGGATGGAAAATCAGCTTCGTTCCGCAGAATAGGTGACCTCCCTGCATTTCTGAAGACCTTTGATCTCCCTCCAATTGAACTACCTGACTGGCCTCCATCTCATCATTTACCTGCACCCCCTCTTAGATGGCAGGATAGGAGAAGACCCCGGAGCCAGGCGAATCCGAACTCCTGAAAATCTTTGGCTCTGTACCTATGTGGCCATGACCTGAAGTGGCCTGAATCCTTAATATGACTACACGTTCCTGTCCTTCTGATTATACCGGTTTCTCTCCCCCCCTCCTTCCCAGCCTCTTCGTCCCCTCAGACCATCCTTCTCTTACCCCTCGGTCCCTATACCCCCCCCTTCCTCCCCCTCCCTCCCCATTCCCTTTGCCCTCATCTTTCCACTACCCCCACCCCACACCCCTCCCTGATGAGCCGACCGGCACAGTAAAAGCCGGCGATGTTGAACATTAGTTACCCAGTTAAAGTGGTTTTTGGGATGTAACGGAAGCAGGAGCGGCCACCTCTTTGGCTCCCGAAATCCCCCATGTGTGCAAGACAGATGAAGTTCTGTCTTAAATTGCACAAGACGAGTTTTTTGTTTTTTTGTAATACAGTTGATCTATAATATGCACCTAACCTTCATTCTCTCTCTAATTCTATTCTCTCCTTTTCTACATTCTTCTCTATCTAATTTCTCTTTTAGGGACGAAGTGAACCTTGCTTCTACATCAGGAGTTGTGGTAGCTGATGATTATGGCTGAATTAAAATTTTGCTCATTCAATGTGAGAGGGCTGAATATTCCACAAAAAAGGCGTCAGGTCCTGTATTCAGCTCACAAAAGACGGGTACATGTCCTGATGCTCCAGGAAACCCATTTTTGCTCTGGGTCGGTGCCTAAATGCGAATCACCCCTCTATCCCCTGTGGTTCCACAGCACCAACCCTGAGTCAAAATCAAAGGGTGTATCCATTGGATTTCACAAGTCATTTGTTCCCTCTATATTGAAACAAAAAATAGACCCATTGGGTCGTTATATATTCCTCATGGTATCAGTTTCCAATCGTACTTATGTTATTGCTAATGTCTACTTTCCAAATAGGAAGATACGACAGTTCGGTGTGGGATTCAAGTCGGCGTTACATGGCTTCGCTGACTCGGCCCAGATCATCTTGGGCGGTGATTTCAACTACCCAGCTGACCCTTTTCTAGATGTCTCCAGGGGTAAGTCCAGCCAATCTGTGCCATCTCTCCACCGCCTTGGGAAACAATGGGAGGGACTCTCACTGGTAGATGCCTGGCGCATACTGAATCCAGAAACCCGAGACTACACATACTTTTCGGCAGTTTACTCCAATTATTCTAGGATCGACAGATTCTATATATCCCACTCCCTGTTGGACTCTCACCTGCGTTCAGATATAGATAATATTCTACTCTCGGATCATGCTCCGGTGTACCTATCCCTGGGTCTTTGTGCGGACACTCCTAGGGAATACTCCTGGCGTCTAAATGAAAATCTGTTGCGGGACCCCACGTGTGTTGCAGATATTGATAAAGCCATCTCTGAATTCTACGTGGTCCACGAATCGGACCCTACCCCTAAAGCGACAAAATGGGAGGCTCTCAAGTGTGTCCTTAGGGGGCTTTTCATCTCTCATGGATCACGTCTTAAAAAAGCCAGAGCAAACGAAATAAATCACTTGTTGAAAATGATCTCCACCCTTGAGGCCCAGCATAAGACAGACTCTTCCTCAGAGACACTCGCTTCCCTCTCTACTGCCAGATACAAACTCTTAAACATATTAGACGCAAAGGACAGGTTATTCCAAAATAGACTTAACTCCCGTTTTTATTATTTAGGTAACAAAAGGGGTAAACTGTTAGCTAGAGCTCTTAACCGCAGAGAGAATAGGTCTACGATACTACACATGAGAGACCCTGCAGGGAAGGTGGTTCACAAAACGAGAGACATCCTGGCAGGTTTCCGTCAGTTTTACTCTGAATTGTACAACCTGAAGGGACCTTACAAAGACATGCCCCTACCTCTTCTGAGACAGAAAATGGCCTCGTATCTAAGAAAATGTGGAATGCCTACTTTGCAGCAATCCGCTATAGATGTGTTGGCCAGCAAGTTCTCGATCAATGAAATCGAAGACTGTATCAAATCCTTGAAAGTGGGGAAATGCCCAGGCCCTGATGGATTTTCCGTCAGCTTCTATAAGAGGTTTCAGACGACGTTGGCCCCAAATTTCTCGAGGTCTGTAACGCAGTGGCAGAGGTGAACATTTCGCCGCAGGCTCTGATGGCGCATGTTGTTGTCATCCCAAAGCCAGATGAAGATGCCTCTCTTTATGGGAATTACCGCCCTATATCCCTAATCAATATAGACATTAAGATCTACTCTAAAGTGCTAGCAAATAGACTAAAAATATATCTCCCAGAACTGATTAATGCTGACCAGGTGGATTTGTCCCTGGGCGCGAGGCGAGGGACAATACCATCAGATCCATTGCCCTAATAGATGGAGCTAGGAGACGTGGACTACCCATGTGTATCCTGTCGTTGGACGCAGAGAAGGCCTTCGACAGGGTACACTGGGTGTTCATGATGGAGTCTCTGCGATATCTGGGACTCACAGACCCCACTCTCCACAGTATCAATGCTCTATATACTAATCCTACAGCACGTATCAGAGTTAATGGTTCCCTGTCTGAGCCTTTCACAATTAAGAACGGCACCAGACAGGGCTGTCCTCTGTCCCCCTTTCTATACATAATCTGTATGGAGTCGTTGGCCTCATCGCTCAGGGGCAATCCCTCCATAAGGGGTGTGGGCGAGGGAGCGAGAGAACATAAAGTAGCTCTCTTTGCTGATGACCTCCTCTTATATATTACCAACCCCCTGATCAGCATCCCAAACATTATGTCGGAACTAAATAAATATGGCCTCTTAAGCAACCTAAAAGTAAACATGTCCAAGTCACAGATACTCAACGTATCACTCTCGCACCTGGTATCCCAACTCCTGAAAGAAGATTTTTCATTCAAGTGGTCAGGAGACTCCCTGCCCTATCTTGGCATCAAAATCACCCGGGACCCTACAGAACTTTACAAAATGAATTTCCTTCCAATGATGTCTAGAATTGAGGCAGATCTGGTGAAGTGGAACAAAATACCTCTTTCATGGTTAGGACGGATTCATGCGGTAGGAATGAACCTCCTCCCACGTATTCTTTACTATTTCCAAACCATCCCCTTAAGACTTCCTGCGGCCTACTTCTCTAGATTAAAATCTAAAATACTAAATTTTATATGGTCTCACAAAAGGCCAAGGATCTCTTTCCGCACTCTATGTAGACCCATAAAAAGGGGGGGCTTGGGGTTACCAGACTTCCCAACTTATCACTCAGCTACTCTGGGGGGGTGCATTTTGGATTTGTTTAGACAATCAGACAAGAAGCGATGGGTGGAGGCTGAGACTTTGTTCTCGGCTAGCCCCCCTCAAGCCTTGGTGTGGTGGGAGAGTTTGATTATGCCTAGAGGTGCACCGTTCGTCACCTCCCAACTACAATTCTTCCTCCGTAGTAACAATCCTCATCTACATTTAACGTCTTGGCCGGGCCCTATGACACCCATCTTTGGGAACCCTCAATTTCCAGTTGAAGAGGGCAGGTCTCTTTTTCTAAACATTGCTAAAAGCACACACCCGACAATTTTCAACTATATAACACCTGTCAGTGTTAAAACTCTACCTGCCATGTACCCTGATGTAGAACCGCCACCTGATGCCTGGTTGTTACACGCCAGATTAGTAAGCTATATAAAATCGCTTAAGCAAGACTCAGTATTTCGTTCCTTGACTGTGTTTGAGCGGAGATGCAGGGAGGGTGTACCCTTGGAGCACGTAGTTTCAGTACTATATAACTGGTTTCGGGACACTGAAATAGAAAGAACATCCAGAGATCTTCCATTTGTGCGCAGGTGGGAGTCAGATCTGGAGAGAACTCTCGCCCCACATGAGTGGGAAAATATATTCACCTTCTCCAATAAAGCTTCTGTCTCAGCTGATGCCCAGGATAGAAATTACAGGGTGGTGGCGAGGTGGTACAGATGCCCGGAGGATCTAAACAGAATCTATCCAGAATCGTCACCTATGTGTTGGAGGGGATGTGGGGGAGTGGGTTCCTATCTTCATATCTGGTGGAGTTGTCCGCTCATAGGTGTGTTCTGGGCCGAGTTGGCGGACCTTTATCAGAGAGTCACGTCTGAGAATATAACACTAACGCCAGAACTGGCTCTGCTGAACTGTTCAAATATGTCTTTATCCAAATTTAAAAAAGGTTTACTGAGACATTTTCTCACTGGAGCTAGACACCTAATTTCAACTCATTGGAAGCGGATGGTGTGTCCCTCGCGTATGGATTTAATAGAGGAGTTGAATAAAGTGTGTAGACTAGAGGAACTAATCAACTTCTCGATATTTGATCCACAATTCATTGACAGACATTGCAAAATCTGGTCCCCCTGGATATTGTAGCGGGAGTCTCCAGAGATGCGTACATGGCTCACAGAGGCTAATAAGAACATTTGAGAAATATACAACACACCCAACTGTATACATCACTCCAAGATATAATTGGTTGCGCAGGGTTTACCTATCTAGATGCTTGTCTACTAAGTCCTTTCCTCCCTTTTTTCTTCTCTTCTTTCTTTCTCTTCTCTACTCTCTTTCTACATTCCTTACGAGTCCTATATCTTTTCTATCTTTTTGCCTCTCTTCCCTTGTTTTTCCACTCCTAGTTCTTATGGGTATCAATCCTGTATTTGCTCATCATATAATTAGTGGGTTAGTTGGATATTACCCACTTTACTTATATTGCTTATTGATTGTGCTCACTATTATTGTATGAATACAGTTAAATTGTGGAATGGGAGCTGTTCAAAAGAAACATTTTGTTTCTGAGTTGTAACTTCAGTGTTATTAATGATTATTCATATTTTTCTAAATAAAAATTGATTTACCAAAAAAAAAAAAAAAAATTTGATATGATATCATCTGCAGCACAAATTAGTCATCTCTTTTGTAAGGATTTAACTGTTTATGACCTCGTTTGTAGGCAAGTTCACACACTATCGCCTTCTTCTGATGAACCCCATGGAAAAAGATGGGGTGAAACGTGTCAAACTTGGAGAAATGCATCATTTTACCCTTCTTCTTGAACCAACAACATGAATTTGTGTATAATACCGATGAAGGCTGCCCAAATATCATTGGACTTCACAATGAGTTCAGTTTGCCTCAGTACCCGGTTTGTGTATATATGTGTCCAAACTGTAGGGCCAGATTAGGGAGAGCCACCGAGGAGTGGGGGAACCACAATCTTAGGGTGTTAAATCCTCCATTGATAGGTAGGCAAAAATACAACAGGTACAGTGTAATTGGACCCAGCGTTCACCTTCTATTCACCTGGTTGTTCGTTGAAAAAGTGGATGGGACAGGAATATGTTTAAAAAATAAATTAAAAAAAAAATGTTGCTTGTTCATTAAAACATCTACCGTATATAATCAATTTAAGAAACTGCTAAATTGGTTCAGTGATTTAAACGTGTTAAATAATGCAATGGAGCCCAGTAGTCACCTTATATTTACCTGGTTATGGACCTTGGATTTCAATAAAATAATTATTTTGCTAAAAACTGTTTGAGATTGAAAAATATATACTACAGTTTAAAATTAAGAATGACAAAAAATAATTTTATAAAAAAAAAAGATTAAAACTTCTGTAGCTGGTTTGGTTGGTCAATTGCTGAAGCTGTATCCTGGGATTATTTGACAGCTGTCTTTGAGTGTTAATCTTCTTGAGATAGAGATAATAGAGTGTACCCCTTTGCCATTCTAAATTTTAAACTGTAGTATTTATTTTTCAATACACAAACAATTTTTAACAAAATAATTCTCTTTTATTGAAATCCAAGGTAAATATAAGGTGAATACTGGGTTCCATTGCATTTGTTTAACATATCTTTATATCACTGAACCCATTTAGCAGTTTCTTAAATTGATAGGTTATATACACGTTGATCTGTTGTGGCTCTACCTTTGTTGTTTGTTATTGTTCACTTGCACGTAGGTCTCTCGACCTTTTTAGGTTTGTTATTAATAACGTTTCTTTTTACCTCTATCTTTGAAGCTGGCAACTTAAAATCTTTAGACAATCTTGATATATTACCTCCTATTCCACCTTTGATTTATCTTCATATCAGTTTAATCGTCCCCAAACATCCTCCACTTGACCACCAGGTGTTAGTCTAGGGCCCACCCTCCTCCTGTTCCTTTTTATCTTTTCAGTTCTAGGTAATGTCACTGTTGTGCAAATGTTAAGCCACTTGAGGACCGTCTTCACAGTGGTGAATGGTAAAGGATGGCAGCGGTGTTCTGACTACTACGGTATTTAACATGAGTGTAAATATGATCGGCTAACTATGAATATAACAACTTCTCCAATTATTAGAGGAGGTTGACACTTATGCAACCATAATATTTTCACTTTAATTTTTATTCCCCCCCACAAATTTATTTTAGTTTTTTTCTCAATGGATTTGTACAGATTGTGTACAATGATTCTTCTTGGTATGATTTTATTACAAGAAATATTATTATTATGTGTGTAGACTTTTTTGTATCCACTGTATAGCTAGTCAGGATCAAAAATGTTATGATTTTAATTTTGGCAAGGGCAACATTTTATAACTAATCTATGAACAACATTAAATGTACAATTATTCATTGACATTACATGAATGTATGCATCTGTCTGAAATACCTCAATTCAATAACTCAAGGGATCACAGACTTGACCATATATTTTCAAGAATACCCATAGGTTCCAGAACTTGGAAACATGGTTTACATAAAAAGACTAATAGAGTTTCAATAACGTAAGACATACGGTACATAAAACTAACAAACAAAAATTTGATACGGGTAACGAAGCTAATGGATTTATGCAGATTTTGAGTGCGGAATTAAAGTACCACTCCAGTGGCGTGAGGAGGGTTCACCACTGGAGTGTTCCTTCTAATCTAAGGTCCCTGCTCCAATTCTAATACTCTCTCTGATGTTTTCACCTTTTACCGCTCCTGTCCTCCGTCAACATCTTGTGACTGCAGTTTATGACTTGTGTTATATCACAAGCTCTCAATGCAAGTCTATAAGAGCCAGAATGAGGCCCTCATAAACTTGCATTACATAGTAACCTCCGGCGTGTTCCATGGAATCTGGCAGGTCACAAACTGCCTTAGGCCAATGAACCTAGTGGTAGAAGGTAAAGACGGTGGCAGGTGAGTATAAGACTAGGCTTAGGGAACTTAGATTAGAAGCACTACTCCAGTAGTAAAGTAAAAAAAATGCTGGAGTGGTGCTTTAAGCAAAAACATTATGCTTAGATGGTACTACTCCTGTTGCTTCCAAGTCAAACAAAGTGAGATATCTAAAGTACACCATTCTATTTCCTTTAGACTTAGCTTTAATGCTCTAAATCCTTTTTCATGCCATGTCAATGATACATAGCAGGATTATGTAACTATAGGACCATGAACCATATATGGTTTTCAATAAGTACATCCATATCATCCCTTCTTTCACAAATAGGTTTTAGTGAAGATCTACAGATAAGCTAGTTAGTTTCTCACATGGATGCAGACGACTTTACAAACTTGCAAACTTTCTGATGATCAACAAGGTAAGCCTTCCGTGTATAACACTTTCCACAATGAGAACAGGAAAATGGTTTCTCTCCCATGTGAGACCGCTCATGTTGTACAAGGACTGATTTGTGTGAAAACCGCTTTTCACACATGGAGCATGAAAATGGCTTCTCACCAGTGTGAATACTCTGATGTTCAACTAGACTAGCTTTCCGTGTAAAACATTTCCCACATTCAAAGCAAGAAAATGGTTTTTTTTCCTATGTGACTTCTCTCATGTTGGACAACAGCTGTTTTGTGTGAAAATCGTTTTCCGCACACAGAGCAGGAGAATCTTTTCACCCCATATGGATTCTCTGATGTTCAACAAGGTTCGCCTTCCGAGAGAAACATTTCCCACACTCAGGACAGGAAAATGGCTTTTCCCCAGTATGAATTTTTTGATGTGTAACAAGGTTAAACTTCAACATGAAGCTTTTTCCACATTCAGAACAAGAGAATGGTTTCTCCCCAGCATGAATTTTCAGGTGTTTATCAAGTTTACACTTTTTTGAAAAACTTTTTCCACATTCAGAACACGAAAATGGCTTTTCCCCTGTGTGAACTCTCTCATGTTTTACAAGGTTAGACCTTCTTGTAAAGCATTTTTCACACTCAGAACATGAAAAACACTTCTCTCTTGCATGAATGCTTTGATGTTGAATAAAATCTGATTTTTTTGAAAAGCTTTCCCCACACTTAATGCACAGAAATAGTTTATTGTCTGTGTGGTAAGTTCCAACATGTCTGAAAAGTTCAGATTTTCTAGCAAACCATTTTTCACACTCTATACATGAAAATGGCTTTTCTCCTGTGTGAATTTTTTGATGTTGAGCAAGAGTAGACTTCAGCCTAAAACGTTTTCCACATTCAGAACACGAAAATGGCTTCTCCCCTGTGTGAATTCTCATATGTTGGATAAAACCACTTTTTTGGGTAAAACATTTCCCACAATCAAAACATGGAAAAGGTTTCTCTCCTGTGTGAATTCTTAGATGGCGAAGAAGGTTTGCTCTATTTTTGAAGTACTTCCCACATTGGGAACAAGGGTAGCATTTCCCCTCTCTGTGATCTGTACTTTTTGCAACAATAACGGATTATCCAGTGAATGCTTTTCAACACATGAATTAAGTAATAGATTGCTGCTGGGCAGGATTGCGGATATATCAGGTGTGTGAAAATATTGTCCATGAAACTCTTGTGTAAAGTCATCTACGATTCTTTTACAATCGGGGGGTAAATTCAGATGTCCACCTGTGGTATCTGTAGTGCTCAAGAAGCCTGTTGAAAGAAAAGTCAAAAAATAAAATTACATTTCTACTTCACTACATGAAATCTGTGTATAATAAATGTAATGTTTTCTTTAGGTGAATGCCATCTCAATTTTCAAAAACAGCTGCAAGAGAAAAAATATAAAATAAATCTAAAACCTGTGAAATGTCAGAAAACCTAATCAATTCCAGAAGCAAAATGATTATGAACAATGCCTAAACAGTGAATAAAACAACCTGAAACCACCAACAGGCTTATTTTCTTTTTCATTAACCTCTTCACGACCTATGATGTACATGTATGTCATAGGCCGCCTCCCACACTTTGATGCAGATGCAAAGCTGTGAGACCACATTTATCCCCTCCACATCTCAGATGATATCATCAGCTGATATGGGTATCTAACAGCTGATACAACCGATGCTGTTAATCCTTTGGATCGTGCGGTCATTCATTGACAGTGTGATCCAAAGCCCCGCAGCAGGGATTGCGCTGTTCCCTGCTGTGATCGGAGGTCTCATGAAGCAATCACAGGATCTCAATCTGTCACCAGCATAGCCCATGGTCCTGTAATGACCCCGGAAGCTCTTTGGGATCCCTTCCTGTGGATGGCTGGCCAGCACCAGTATCCAAAGACAGTGATCACTTTCCCCATGTACTGAAGTGCTGCAGGTCTTTAGCACATAGGACAAGCGATCAAACTGTACAGTGCTGAGGCCCTTTACTAGAAGTAGCCAGTGTAAAATAACGAGAAAAAAAAATTATATATGTTTTTAAAAATATGAAAAAAACCCACAAAAATAAAACTATCAAAAAAATACACATATTTGGCATCAGAAATGGATAATATATCAAAATATAAACTCAATCAGATCTGTAAACTGCGTAACGGAAAAAAAAACTCCAAACGCCAAAATTACGTTTTCACGGTCGCCACAACATTGCAATAAAATGCAATAACAGGCAATCAAAATGACATACCGTATCTACCCAAAAATGGTATCATTAGAAATGCCAGACGCAAAAAAATAAGCCATGACACAGCCCCAAATTCCAAAAAATTAGAACGCTACGGGTCGTGGAAAAGGGCGACAAAAGTGCCAATCTGTTTCTTTAAAAACTTCAGATTTTTTTTTCACCACTTAGATAACAGTAAAAGTAACATGTTTGGTATCTACAAACTCATACTGACTCGAGGCATTATACTGACATGTCAGTTTCACCATATAGTGAACATGATGAATAAAAACTCAAAAAACAAATGTCTAATTGCACTTTATTTTGCAATGTGACCGCACTTGGAATTTTTTTCCTCATTTCCCTGTACACTATATGGTAAAATAAATGATTTCACCTGAAAGTACAACTCGTCCTGCAAAAAACAAGCCCTCATATGTTCATATTGACAGAAAAATAAAAAATGCTATGGCTCTTGGAAGAAGGAGAGGGGAGTGAAAAATGAAAAATTGAAAACGGTGGGAAAGGATGGAGGGGTTAAAAGGTCTAGTAGATGCATCCTTTTGATAATCATAGTTAAAGGGATCCTGTCACCTCCAAAAAGCCACCTAAGCTACAAAAACACGTCCCTGCAGCATACTATCACTAATCTCACACTCCTTTTGTCTCCTAAAAGCATCCTGTCAAAGTAGATAAAAACGATTTAATACTCTCTCATTAGGAATTATAATTAGCAGGGGCTATATTCTTTAGCCCCTAGGGCGTGTTGTTTTGCAGGCTCCAGGATCCACCCTCTCTCTCTCTGTGCTGCTGTGCTTGTGCAGGTTTTACCCTCCCCCCTCTCTATCACAGAATGCAAATCAGTAGTTCTGCCTTCAGCTCCACATCACAGCAGCACAGAGAGGTAGAGGCTGTATCCTGGAGCCTGCAAAACAACACGCCCTAAGGGCTAAAGAATATAGCCCCTACTAATTATAATGCCTAATGAGTAAGTATAAAATCGTTTTTATTTACATTCACAGGATGCTTTTAGGAGACAAAAGGAGTGTGAGATTAGTGATAGGATGCTGCAGTGACATGATTTTGTAACTTATGTGGCTTTTTGGAGGTGACAGGATCCCTTTAAAGGTGAATCCTGGGGAGAGAAAACTTTTTAGTACAGTCCCTGTCCTCCTACATGATGAAACCGAGCTGTAGACTGCAGTTCTAGGATCTACAGATTGCTTATAAATCAATAAAATAATTTCTGCTTTTCTGCTCCTCTGCTCTCACCCCTCCCTTCGGACGCATAGAATTTCAGCCTAATGCTGCTGGTGAGAGCAAGAGGTGTGTCGGGGGCGTGGTTGATGGGAGCTGCAGGGTCATCCTACATTCCAGCCCCTCACACTTCTGTATGGGAAGTACTGTAGAGAGAAAGCACACATGTAATCTGCACCCAAGAACACTTGCAAATAAACGCAGCATGAATACTGAGAATGCAAAAATAATGCAGGAGTTGACATACTGCAGATGTGAAAAAAAGCTTGTAGGTTCATATCTTCAAGGAAAAAATCCATATTCATAGTGCTACAGTTTCAGGGGACAGGAATCTACCAACTAGTATGGGGCAGGGGAGGCCATGCCAGTGCTGAATCGATTAATCAATGTTCTGCCTGTTCTTCTAGCCTCATACATCACAGCACACATTATGCACCATCATAACATTGTACAGAAGAAGATCACAGCATATATTTATATCCGCTTGGTGACATGATTGCTATTTCAAGCCAGGACAGCCCTGTCACATTACATAGGATGTTTATCAGAAGCTGGATTGTAGTGTGACCATGGGGTTGATGACCATGCCCCCTGACACGCCCCCTCTTTATACAAAAGTGTGAGGGGGCGTGAATATAGGATCAGCCTGCATCTCCCAGCATACAAGTCCCCGACATATGCTGTTGCAGAGAGCAGAAGGTGAGGCTCAAATTCTGACCCTTGAGGGAGGGGGAAGAACTGAGGCGCAGATATGATTTTATTGTTTTATAAGCGATCTATAGATCCTAAAACTGCAGTGTATGGCTCTGCTTCATCATGTAGCAGGACAGGAAATGTACTAAAAAGTTTCCTCTCCCTGGACTTCATCTTTAATGATAATGCTGTAACATAATGATGATATATCTGTTTTTATAATATTCTTCACGCACCAGGACTAATATATACATTGTCCTCTTCCTTAAATTCATTAATCACCATGTCATTCTCATCTTCCTCAGTAACTTCAACTTTAATATGAATCAGATCTTCATCCTGAACAAAACAAAATCCATATAGTTTGGCTCATTAAGATGATCCTTGCCTCCTTGATGACACCGGCCGCAGGGCACAGTATGTTTTTTCGTTTTTATTTATGGACACAGTCATAGAGCGATAACTTTAGAATGTTTAGAACAAACCCAAATAAGGCTGCTTTCACATCAGCGGTTTTCGCTGATCGCGGCAGTTGCGGTGAAAAAAACACAACTGCCGCGATTACCGCATAACGGCCGCACTTGCGGTTCACTTGTGGCAAGCCCCATACACTGTCTATGGGGCTTGCGATAAGTGTGCGGCAGGTGCGGCAAGTGCGGTTTCGGCACTTGCGGCAAGTGCGGCCGCGAAAAAAAACGCGGCTATGGCTTTTGCTGGAAGGCGTAACCAGCTTTGTTTTGCACTGCTTTTACGCGGCGCTCAAAAGTGCAGCATAAAAGCAGAAATAAGTGGCCATTACGCCGCGTGTGAACGAAGCCTTATAGTCTTTACTTGCCACAGTCACCATTGATAACAGTATCTAAAAGGTTTAATTGGCTTATAGCATGGGCTCAGTCATCCATGGATGGCACTTATGGTGGGGTTTACACGCTAGGATAACGTAAACGATATCTTTGGAACGATCACGTGACAGTGATCGTTCCGACATCGTTAGTGCGCTGTCACACAGAAAGATATTGTTTACGATATCCTATGGGGCAGCGCAACTGTTAAATAGGAGAGGAAGGAGTGAGCGATGTAAAAAAGCGGAAGGAATAGGAGTTTTTGAATGATATCGTTTAAAAAGCTGTCACAGGATCTCAAATCTAGGAGGAACGATCCAACGATCATTTCATCCTATATCGTTCGTTTACACCAACGACGCCCGAACGATATCTTTTCAACGATCGTTCAGGATATCCTAGCGTGTAAACCCACCATTACATTAACTACCACCTGCTTGTGACTCACCGTTAGCCGGGTTCTCAGGTATTAGGCGCTGTCTGCGGTCACGGTTCGGTGCCTGAGGCTGTAAGGGCCCGGTGGTGAATACACGGTTAAGTAAAAATAAAGTTTTTGTTTCGCGACGCCACCTGTGGGTGTCCGGTGATGGCACCGATGCTGCTTGGACCTCCGGGGGATGGGCTGCAGCTAGATGGGACTGCTCCCCACAGAATGAGCGAAAGTCCCCGGGGTCAGGAGCTGCACTGGTGGAATACGGCAACTCAGTTGGTTTGGCAAGTGAATAAGTTAGCAACAGTTCAGAAAGAATGCTCGGACACAGTGCTCCTCTGCATGAGTCTTTACTTTGTTCTTTCAAGGTCAACAGGTACATGGTACTTTCAGTTGATAGACTGGGGGGTCCCGGTGATGAACAGTGTCCCTCCAATACTCCACAGTGTCTTTCTAAATATTGCTGTCCTTGTTTACTCTTCGCTGCTTTCATGCACCAGGTCAGGATACTGAGGAACCTCTATTGAGGACCCGAGCCGTGGCCTATCGACTCCCGATGGGTCCCCTGAACCCCAATGGTGGGTACCCCTCCTGGCACAGCTGCGGTGATGGTGGTTGTTGTGATGCGCTCCTAAGAAGCCCTCTATAACGCCGGTTCTGTAGCGCAGCGATAGACGTCTGCACTGCCTCGGAGCCGGTACTCCGGGTGGACTGGGCTCGGGTCGACTTTTCACCCGTTACTTGTTTGCTTGGTAACTGGTTTACTTGGCCCCCTCGCTTCTGGGTCACTGCTTCCCGGTGCCCTCTCTGTTAGCAGTCTTGTCACGACTGCTTCCTTGTACTTGTTCTATCCCACTTACTAACTCTTTTCTGCTCTTTCCCCACACTGTACATCTCACACTCCTCCCACCAGGACCGGTTGCCCGATGAACAGGTATCTGATTGGTCCTCTACCTCTAGATGTTGCATGTGGTGTATAAAGTCTTGGGATTAACTTGTTCATCACTGAGGTGGAGGATACCGCACCTTCAGTCAGGGGTACAGTACTGTCCTGTGACGCACTCGTTGCGGGGCACCACACTTGCACCTCATATAAGTATGCTAAAGGGGGAGAAAAGTTAAAATTTTTATGACCTCAGTTTAAGCTACCTGAACATCTTGAAGCTCACAGTGATCTTCTTCAGAATTTTGAGTATACAAAGGAGTCACACATCTTTCTGGTATATGTCTGCTACTGGATCCATCTTAAAAAAAAACAACAAAAAATAGACAACAACACACATTGTAATTGAATAAATATTTAATATGTAATCATCAGGGTAGACAAGTGCCGTTTCCTTTTCCATCAAAAAAATTCTCCCCTCACCAAATGATTTGAAAGGCTGATGCTTCTCCATTACAACTTCATTGTACAGATCTTTGTGTCCTTCCATGTACTCCCACTCCTCAGTGGAGAAATGGACAGTGACATCCTGACACCTTATAGGAACCTGACACACAATGATACAATCATCATCCAGACACATTATCCTTTGTGTTACTAATATAATGTCAAAGTATTCCCAGCAACACTCACCTCTCCAGTCAGCAGCTCAATGATCTTGTTGGCGAGGTCTAGGATCTTCTGATCATGGTACTCCGGTATCAGGTAGTTAAATGGAGGCTCCTTGGTGGTGCTCTGGGTCTTGCTCCATTCTCCTGGAACATGATAAGAGCAGCTGGTGGTCACACATTGACCAGGAGTCTTCTTTACTACTGTGTAATCCTAAGTATGGACACAAACAATGAAAACTAAATGTTTAACCCCTTCAACCCTGAGCCTTTTTTTAAATATTAAAAGTTTTGGGAATAATCTTCATAACAGGACCATAAATATAAAGGGATATGGAGTGTCACGTACCCACTTCTCAGCACGTGACTTGGTGTGTGCCTGCAAGGGTTAATTTACCTCCTTTCACTCATTCCCTGTTCTTGGCTATAAAATCAACATGAATCATACCCTGACATCATCCACAAACCTCAGCTACACATTACGCTGGCACCACTCAAACACACAGAGTGATCATTCCCTGAAATACACTACTGTCCGACAATCAGATCACACACTCTCTGAGGCTATAGATTCTTTAAAGCTTACAAGGATCAAACTTATTAAAGCTTTAATATAAAAAGTTACAGTGCTTAGACTAAAAAGATATAAAACATAATAAAAAAAAGGGCATACAGATAAACAAAACAGTTCTAAAATAAAATAAGAGAAATACAGAAATACTTAACTTTCAAGATATTGTTAATTTGTTTCCAGGGGAGAAGAAATTAAATATGGTTTACAGCAGTATTTCAACTGCCCCCATCTGTGAAAAAGCTTTCTTTGTCTGTCTAGTCTTTTATAGGCTTAACCTTGTGGTCGAATTTCGAAGACAGCCTTTAATTTTAATATTCTAATCCCAGGTCTGTGACTGGACCATGGCTAATTTAGCAATGAATACATTACATTTTAAATGTCCCTTTGGTTTACAGGCACCCCTCCCCCTTCCCACAGAAAATATAGAATGTAAAACCCTGCCATCAGTGACCATTTGTTCTTTCCTTTGAAGCCATCAGAGGTGTGAGGAATGTCAACCTCTGTGTGTTCTCAGGAGAATCCCTGTGGTTTTCAGATCCTGAGTACAGGATAAGTACAGGTCATGACCTTTTGAGTAGAGATGCAGGCTATGAACAAATGTTAAAGAGAACCTGACCCCTCAATCACCCCAAGCCTCGGAATACCTGTCCCTGCACCCTCACAAATCATTTCCAACATTCCTTTTGTGTTGGAAATGCTCCCTATAAAAGATGAAATCTAGGCTATTATACTTACTGAATACCCCTTCCGAATAAGTCTGTGCGCTCCTAAGCCTGCCTGAGCCGTTCATTATCATGCCCCGATGGGCGTGATAAGAAATCCAGGTCCTCTCGCCCTGCTGTATGGGCGTGATAGCCGGTATGACGCAAATACGTCATATCCGGGCAGGATGACGTCGGTAAACACTTTAAGTGTACCGCCGACCTCACGATGCGCGTTGCGCATGCGCGTGTTTTGCTTTACGGCTGGGAGCGCCATAAAGCAAAAGTCGCACATGCGCAATGTGTACGACGTCATCATGACCGGATGTGACGCAAACAGCGTCACACCAGCTATTACACCCATACAGCAGGGCAAGGAGGACTCGGATTTTTAATCACGACCCATCGGGGCGTGATAATGAGCGGCTCAGGCAGGCTTAGGAGCGCACAGGGAACGCCCTGTGAGACTTATTCAGGGAGCAGAAGTCGCATTTTCAGTAAGTATAAAAGGCTAGATTTCATTTTTTATAGGAGCATTTCCAACACAAGAAGAATGTTGGAAATGATTTGTGAGGGTGCAGGGACAGGTATTCAGAGGCTTGGGGGTGATGAGGGGTCATGAGGGGTCAGGTTTCCTTTAAGTTACTGCAGTTATGGGGGAAGAGAAAAAATGTGGTCCGAGTAAGGGAAAGGGAGAAGGGGAAAAAAGGTTACATATGGGGGTATGCAATCTCAACAAAAACAAAGCAAGGTCATTCTTAGGAATTATATAAAACTTTAAAAGTAGAAAGTTTAACATAAATTATATCAGACAATAAGTTTTACCATTTAAATTGTTTCTCAAATGTAATCTTGTCATAAAATTTAACTGATACCCGATTGTTTCTTTTCTTGTTTTTTGATTTGAGGAAAAAGCTTTATCCCAAATCTTCCATCTCTTAAGATATGTAGAGTAGGTATTCATACTAATTTGTGAGCTAATTAAAATGCTCTGTGTGTCGATACTCCTATTGATAATGTCTGAAATTGAGAGTGGGGTAACCTGTTTCCACATAGCCGCTATTAATGTTTGGTTACCAAAAAGATATGTCTAGTGATAGATCTGGTATTCTTGGGATGTTGTTCAATCCCATTGACAGTAGAGCTAAATGAGGAGACATGTTTAAATGAATACCTGATATTTTTGTGATGAAGGCATAAACCTTGACCCAAAGTTGAAGTACCATACTTTTTTTACATTCCTAAAAGATTTGATAAAAGGTGTCCAATCTGGCCACAATTTCTCCAACAATTCTTGGACAGTGAAGGGAATATTCTTTGTATTCTAATAGGAGTAAAGCACCATCTTGATATCAGTTTATAATATGATTATTGGAGAGAGGCGTGGCCTGCTGCTTCATGTACATGTAATTTTACATCAATGTTTTTTCTTGACTTTAATGTTATAAGAGGTTTTTCATAAATGTATTTGCCTTCCCAGCAATTTTATATTGTCTATTGTACCTCTGTTTACCTGATTTGATTTGTTTTCAATAAAAAAAAACTTGAACATATAATATGATTATTCAATGATGCACATGTTGTTAATTTATAAGTCAGATTAAGAAACTTTGTCCAAGTATCTATTTCAAATTTTTTTGTAGATGTGTTCCCAATTTATAAATATTTGCTTTCTTATACAAAAGCGTATTTTCATTACGGTATATATGGAGCATAGTGCATTAGTAGTCCATATATTGTTTTTTGATGGATTATTTATAAGGCTTACTACTTCTTTGGGAAGGGTAAAAGGGAAATTTAATTTAGTATAATAGTATTTTCTAATTTGAAAGAAATTAAACAATTCTGACTCTGGAAATCTGTGATTCTCAATAAGTTCTAGAAAATTGACAAAATATTTTTTTTTCCACATGTAATTGATTGATGGGTTCTGATTGATGGGATACCCATTTTTTCAGTTCATTAAATTCAGGTTAGGCAACACAATCTCAAAAACTAGAACAGTACAGAATCTAATGCGAATATTTGTTGGTAATTTTTAGTGTGCTTTGATACGTTTTTCCAAGTCATTATGGTATCTATGATTAAAGGAGAGGTATGTGGGGCAAGGGAGGGATCAATAAGATGTGAAATAACTAATGAAGATACGGGGATGTTCTTGCTTAATGTTAATTCCATGTCTTTCTTAGGCCGGCTTCACACCACGGCACAATCCGATCAGGGTCTGTCAGGGGTGAACCTGACAGCACTGGACCGGATTTGCAAACAGAACTGGAGGGCAAATATACAGCCAGATCCCTCTAATTGCAGCCGCAGCTGCAGTAATTTTGTGTCCGGGGAGAAAAATCTCCCCAAATCGGATCCTCCCGGATTCGGGGCAATCCTGCACTCCCTAACATGGGAGTCTATGGGGCCGGATTGCCCCAATCCAGGAGGATCCGGGAACCGGACACCGGCAGCTGCACACTGCTGTAATTTCAGGACCACGGCTAGCTCCCTGCTAGCTGCGATCTTGAATTAACAGCAGCTGCGGCTGCTATTAGCGGCATCCAGCTGAACACCGGACTGGAGGGCATATTTGGCTCTCTGGTTCTGTGTCCAGATCTAGTCCGGGGCTGTCAGGTTCATCCCTGACAGCACTGTCTCGGATATGGCCGTGGTGTGAAGCCGGCCTTAGACTGATTTCACTTTGCAGTTTTTTCCCTGATTAGGATCATCCGGTTTGTGTGTCAAACCATGAGTGGCTCCAAAACTCAGAACAGGTGTCAATCTTTCAATTATACTTTTTCTCTGCAAGTTCCTCTCCTGGTTTTGCCACATAAACCTGATCAAACCTGATCAGACAAAAAACTGCAGTGTGAAACCAGTCTTACTATTATGAATATTGTCAGTCAACAAAATCTGACTCTGTTTCATTAAATTACCAGATTGGTAAAATGATAAATTGGAGATCCCCATTTTATCTTTTTTCTTGTGTTTGAACAATATATTTTGTGATTTCTATGTCCGTTACTCCAGACAACGTCTGTGAGTTGTATTTGAAGTTTTGATAACCAATTTTTTGTAAAGATAAGTGGGATGATCCGAAAAATGTTATCGACATTTTGGGAGGAGCATCATCTTGTAAATAATGATTTTACCCAGCCATGAAAGTCCCATTTTCATTTGTCACTCGAATGTGTCTTTGAATATCATAATTATAATAAATAATCTTTATTTATATAGTGCCAACATATTTTGCAGCGCTTCACAATTCAGAGGTTCATGTACAAACATCCATACGTAACAATTATAAAAATTCAAAAATTAAAGCAAAGTAATGACGACCCTGCTCATAAGAGCTTACAATCTAACAATAGGGTGGGGGTGACACAAAGTGCAGTACATGTGCTTATTTACAATGCTGGTCCAGCCATCTTGAGGGAATGGGAAACAGATAGGAGCCGCATAAGTGGGTCTCCCTGAGCAAAAAGAACGGGTGGGGTGATAGACAGAGCTGAGGGTAGAGAGGTAGGGAGGTGCTGCACTGTGAAGAGCTTTGTGGGTGAGAACAAGCAATTTGAATTTGATCCCATAGTGTATGGGCAGCCAGTGCAACACTGGCACAGAGCGGAAGCATTCAAGTAACGGTTAGCCAGATAGGTGATCCTGGCTGCTGCATGAAGGATGAACTGGAGAGAGGAGAGTCTAGTGAGGGGGAGGCCAATCAATAGAGAATTACAATAATCAAGTCATGAGTGGATCAGGGCCATGGTGAGGGTTTTTGTTGTTTCCCTGGTGAGAAAGGGACAGATTCTAGAAATGTTCTTCAGGTGCAAGCGGCAAGAGCAAGTGAGGGATTGTATATAGGAAGTGAAGAAGAGATCAGCGTTAAACACCCAGACAGTCAACCTACTGCCTAGGTGGCTGTATGCATGCGAGTAAGCTGCGAGTGTGCTGCGTGAGTGCGTGTGTGGAGCGTGTCCGTGTGATGCTGTCCGTGGTCCTGAAGCAAACTTCAGGACCGTGTACAGCGTTTGCCGGTGAATTTAAATTCTGAGGCTGTCAAAGCCGCAGAGTTTGAATTTGCCGGTTTCCCGATACAGTAACCAATCATCTTGCACCGCTGTGACAGCAGCGATGCAAGATGATTAGTTAAAACACAGCTGATGTGAAAATTTAAAAATCCTGGAGTTTAGCAGCATATTAACCTCATCTGCAGCCTCTGTGTGGCATGTCAGCACTGAGGCTGCAGATGCAGCTAATAAGCTGGTGTCTGCAGGGTTAACCTGCTGTTTGTGTGGTGCCAGCATGTGTGAACACTCCCTGGACACTTGCTGACAGCACACACTGGTTGTGCAGGGGTTAATATAACTTGTAACTCAAAGCCGGCAATTGTCTGCTTTTAGAAATATACAGAAAATTTGCAATTTGCGTACAGTACATTGGTTCAGTCTCCTGAAGTCAGCAGCTGTCCGAGGTGCTGTACGCAATTTGCATACAGTACATTGGTTCAGGTTCCTGAAGTCATGGGGAATGGGGTCAGTGGTGCATGAAATAGGATGAGAGGAAGAGAGAAGCCTGGAGACTTCTTCTTCTGTGACTGGGTGTGGAGAGTGAGCCAGAGGAGATGTGGGGAGGGATGGGAGTAATGGCATTTGGAGGCCGGGAGCTGATTTCCTGATAGAGGTTTTCTATTTTCTCTGTGAAATAAGAAGCCAGATCATCAGCACAAAGATCAATGATAGGGATATGCACTTTAGGACTGATGAGAGAATGAAAGGTGTCAAAGAGTTTTTTTGGGTTGTTGGATAGTGAGATCAGGGCGGTGATGTAGGTCTGTTTGGTGAGGTGAAGGGCAGAGTTGTATGTTCTTAATATAAATTTATAGTGAATTAAGTTTTCTGGCGTGTGGGTTTTCCTCCATCGGTGTTTGGCACTCCTAGAGCATCGCTGGAGGAATCAACTTTGTGATGTGAGCCAGGGCTGTTTTACTCTGTGTTTGGAGGTTCTGATGGTGAGTGAGAGGCGATACTTGGTCCAAGGTGCGTTTGAGAGAGGCACTGTTGTGATTCACAGCCAGATCAGGATAGGAAAAGGAGGAAATTGGGGACAGGGATGAGTGTAGAGAGTCTGTGAGTGTATGAGGGTTAATGGTCTGTAGATATCTGAAGGTGTGATAGGTAGGAGTGTCCTGGGGTGGGTGAGGATTTGTGAGCATGAAAGAGAGAATGTTGTGGTCAGATAGGGGTAGAAGTGAGTTGTTATCTAAGGACGAGGTTGAACAGAGCTGGAAAAAGACAAGGTCAAGGGTGTTACTGTCTGTGTGTCTCAGAAGTTGAGGCCAAGAGAGGTGGTTAGAGATAAGAGCTGGGATGCAGATCGGGCTGTTTATGGGGATGTTGAAGTCTCCCAGAATAAGGGGTGGTAATTCTAAGGACATGAAGTGTAGCAGCCACATAAAGAAATGGTCGAGGAACTGGGTGAGTGATCCTGGGGGGTGGTATACCACCGCTACTCTGAGGGGGAGGGGATGGAAGAGCCTAATGGTGTGTACCTCAAAAGAAGGGAATGAGAGTGAAGGGGCTGGTGGGATGACCTGGAAAGTGCATTGTGGGGACAGGTGTAAGTCGACTCCACCACCATGTCTGTTCCCAGGTCTCGGGGAATGGGAGAAATCTAAGCCGCCATGAGAAATAGCGGCAGTGGAAAGCATGTCTGACTCCTGGATCCAGGTTTCAGTGAGGGCCAGCAGCTTAAGAGAGTTAGTGAGAACGTAGTTGTGAATGAAGGGAAGCTTGTAACCAAGACCGTGGATTCCAGAGTGCGCAATTAAAACAGGGAGATTAAGGTATATAAGTGATGCTAATAAGGATAGCAGGGTTTTATGTGAGGTGGGGGAGGGCTTGAAATTATATTGCCTGACAGAAGCATCAGTAAAAGAGAAAAGACAAATAGTTTTTGGATTTGTGACATGGTTTATAATGTAATGGTCTGGAATATGATGGACTGAAATAAGTTGGAGATCATGGAAGCTGTACATGGTAGAGGGAAGAAGAAAGGGGCTGAGGTGGATGAGGGGTGGTGGAGGGGGGATGGGGCAGTGAAAGTAGATTACAAAAGCACATAGCAAGATAGACAATGAAATAAAGGACATAGTTAAAAAAGAGTGAAAGAGTGTGGGTTACCTGATTCCTATAAAAATTGTTTATAGTAACTGTGTATTCTATTACCTTGAGGCCCTTTCTGTCCCATTCTGGTCTAATTCATTATATTGCACTTGAATAGAGCACTTACAATGTGGCACTGAGCACACTAAAGTCTTGATCAGACTAAAAGTATAGCAATATATTCCCATGTAACATCATTCAGGTGGGGGAAGTGGGAGGGCGTGCTGAGATCAGATGCAAAAACACAAATGCTTAAACAAAGGTCATAAAGTAAGAGGAGGGTGGAGTGACCAGATACAGATATATCAAAATGAAATAAGTAAGAGGAATGAAACACTTCATGGAAAAGCTTGGTAGGAAAACAGTCATACAGATTGAAAAATTATGCACTACACATGGAGAGATGTCAGAAACATATGAAAGCTGTGTATAATGTAATGGAGTCATACCAGGTTGAGATTATAGACATTTGTAACATTTTTTTCAATTAGTAAATAACTAGGGTTTGTTAGGAGAATTCCAAAATATGGGATACACTTGATGGTGGCCCGATTCTAACGCATCGGGTATTCTAGAATATGTATGTAGTGACATACTGTGACTGACAGAACTTGTTCAGTCAACGTGAGTGACCATGTATACAGTGCTATGGTATATGGTGGTACATTACATACATGTATAGCAGCGCTATGGTTTTGGTGGTACATTACATTACATGTATAGCAGCGCTATGGTTTATGGCGGTACATTACATTACATGTATAGCAGCACTATAGTATATGGCGGTACATTACAGTACATGTATAGCAGCACTATGGTATATGGCGATACTCTGCTCCTCCACTCCTCAACAGTAAAAGTATAAATAAAAAAAAAGGATGGAGCCAGCGGGGCAGGATGGAGGTGGCAAGGCAGGATGGTGGCGGGGGGGCAGGATGGAGCCGGTGGGACAGGACGGTGGCGGGGGGCAGGATGGTGGAGGGGGGCAGGAGAGTGGCGAGCAGCGCAGGATGGAGCCAGTGGGGCAGGATGGAGTCAGTGGGGCAGGATGGTGGGGGGGGGCAGGATGGAGCCGGCGGGGCAGGATGGAGGCAGCGGGGCAGGTGGAGGTGGTGAGGCAGGATGGTGGCAGGGGGTGCAGGATGGAGCCGGTGGGACAGGATGGTGGCAGGGGGGCAGGATGGTGGTGAACAGCGCAGGATGGAGCCGGTGGGACAGGATGGAGCCGGGGGGGGGGGCAGGATGACGCAAGCGGGGCAGGATGGAGCCGGAGGAGCGGGGGGGGGGGGGGGAGGGGATGTGCTGTCAGCTCCCCGCTGCAGGTGAGGAGCGGGGTCACGTCAGCTCCCTGCCGCAGGTGAGGAGCTTGGGGACGGGGTGCTGTCAGCGGAAGTCAGCCGCGGGGCTCTTTCGCTTACCGCGCCCGGCGGCGCCCGACAAGCAGAAAGCGGCTGTGTGAGGATGGCGCCGCCCCCTTCTACACAGCCTCTCCCCCTGCCTGTTGTTGCCTGAGTATGAGGGCCCACACTGTCCAATGGACGGTGCGGCCCTGGGCAGGAGGTGCACGAGAGCGGGGGGGCGCGAGGAGTGGAGGGGCCGGGGGGGGCGGAGAGGGGCAGGAGGGAGGAGCGCGGGCAGGACAGGAGGAGCGGAGGGCTTAGATGAGAGCCGCTGCGGCGCACATATTTTAAATTCGCGGTCCGTGCAGGTCTTTTGCATACGCGGCGCTCATTGGCCGCCGCGTCTGCCGGTGACCAATGAGTGGCCTCTGTCGGATGCGCGATTTCTGTGAACGACAGACGCCTTAGACAATTATATAGTAGATTCTTCTACCAATTGAAATTGCAATTCTTTCTTGATTTGATTTGGAACATCCGGATTTTTTTTTTAAATGGATTAAATTATAATGGTTATTTCACGGACAGAGTTTAGCAAATCTGACATAATAATATAATTTGCAAACTTTATTTTAAGCTATCTTTGATAGGTATACCTCTAATTATACAATCAATTTGTCACGCGCTTAGATGGCGCTGACATTGCTGGATGCTGCTGTATATGTTTATCTTTAAGAGCTGCATGGTTGATAGTTGTGAAGGTCCTGGCCTCCTGTGTTGTGCTCCAGAACTGCATTCACTATTAGGTTCAACTGCTGGTTGAGGAGTTAATGTGTGACTCACCTGAACTCCCCTCCCCCTTGCCTTTAAGTAGTCTCTCCTTCCACCAGGTGGTGCTGCTAATAGAGTTTAAATTATATGTCTGGAAGTCGTGCTGTGCTGACCTGTGTGTTTGTGTTGCTAAAGCCCTATCCTTTGGAGTTGCTGTATCCCAATTGCTGTGGAGAGAGGTGAGGGGGGAATAGCGTAGGGCTGGTGGAGGAGTGTTAGGGAGAGGCTGGAGGCCCGAACCTTCACACCTTCAGAGATACCTTCGGGATCAAGGCCATTCAGGGTTCCTAGACTAGGGTCAGACTAGTCTTCCCTGGTCACCCTGCCCATAACTGCCATTCCCTTATCAGCATTCTCACTACACCATGACACAATTCTGATAGATTCTACTAATGGTTTCATTGTAACAGTGAATTATAATGGTGAGAGTGGGCAGTCCTGTATTGTCCCAGTCATATAGAAATATAATTGGATATATGGTTGTTTGAGAAGACTGAAGCTAATGGGGATGAGTAGAATGCTTTAAAGGAAAACTGTTAGCAGTTACATATGGATTTTTGACCTATCATTTTCTAATTCCTTTCTCCCTCCAGTAGAAAGTGAAACCACACAGCATCAAGAGCAGAAGGAGAGAGTTGCAGAGAAGGCGTGCATAATTACATGACAGTTTATACAGCCAGGACTAAACATCTCTGCTTATAATTGGACAGGACTAATGCACCAGCTCTCTGCAGGGTCTGGCAATGCTGATAACATGGAAACTACTAAAGGTAGAATAATGATTTCACATGTTTTTAAAAGGTCTGCCCAGGTACTATTCAATGGTAATATTAGTATCATACTGAAAAATGACCTCACAGTATCCCTTTAATTGTTTTCAGTATTTGCCCTTTTAATCTAGATTTAAAGTTTCCCAAGTGTAATTCCAATTTATCCTATCAAAAGCTTTCTCTGCGCCAAGAGATAACTGAATAGCATATGTTTTATCTCTTTCTATAGATGAAACAAGATGTATCATCCTCCTGGTGCCATTAGACTTGCCTTTCAATTATAAATTTGACCTGGTCTAAATGGATCAGGTCGGGTAGAATAGTTGAAAGTCTGAGACAGAATTTTTGCAAATATTATCAAATCAGTATTCAATAATGAAATCAGGCGATAACGTCTGACTGAAGAAGGGTCACAACCTTTTTTGAAAATAACTGTAATGATTGCTTTGAGCATTTCTTCTGGAAGCAAACCTTCCTCTGCCACTCAATTCATAAGATTTGTAAGATGCAGGGACAGAAAATGTTCAAATGCTTGATAATATTCATTTGAAAAACCATCTAGCCTAGGAACTTTTTTCTTTTTTTACATTTTTTATAGTTTCAACATCTTCCACTGAGAAAGGCAAGTTGAGTTTTCCCAAATGAGTGTCATCAAGAGTGGAAAGATGTATTTTAGTCATTGATTTCATATGGTGTAGGTTGGGTAGTGTTAATGTCTTGATTGAGACTGTATAAATTGGAATACTATGAAGCAAAGGTTTCTGAAATTTGTTTACGATGGATAACAGAGGATTCATCTGGGTTATTTATCTTAATTATTCTTGTTTTTCTTCTTTGTAGGCATACCCTACTACCATTAGTTTTGAGGTTTTATTATTTGAATAGTAGAAGTTCGCCTTAGGCTACGTTCACACATTGCACATTTTTGAGTGTTTTTTGCGCACACTTTTCAAAAATGTGCAATGTGTGTCTGCGTCTGCCGGCAAAGTGATTGTGAAATTTACTTTGCCGTTCAGACACTGCATAAATATACACAGCGCCTTTATGGGAGAAAGCGCGGGCGTAAAAAGAATGACCATGTCAATTCTTTACACTCCTGCGCCCACGCTTTCTCCCATAAGAGCCCATTATCCCCGCTGGAATTACGCATCGCCGTTCAGACAATGCACAATTCCAACAGGAATATGCCAGCGCTGATGTCACATAGGGAGGAACATCCTGTTCCTCCTCCCCTGTGTGACATCTGTCACAGCCCCTTTGGGTTTCGTAGTGTATTAATATACACTACGAAACCCAAATTAAACTAAGCCAAATGTATGAATAATAATAAAGATTGAATATTTACCTCTCCGCCGGGTGTTTAGGAGCTGGGAGCCGAGAGATCCTCCGCAGGTATCGACCTTCCAGGGCCTCTGATCGCTGATTGGCCACTCGCAGTCATGTGATATGTGACGTGCTATGACATACATATCACATGACCGCGAGCAGCCAATCAGCGATCTTGGCAGGACCTGGCAGGTCAATACCTGTGGCTCTAGCATTTTTCTGCGGCGGTCTGCAAAAAGCCTAAAAAGGTCACAAATGTATAAGAACAGTGCTCATATGACATGGGAACAGCATGGGAAAGACCCCTGTAAGCATTTCTGACTCCCAGGTAACTGCTGTGAACAATGTTGTCTGAGTATTACGCCACTTGTACATACTCACAATAAAACGTATAAAAATGAAATCAAAATTGATTTCCCTGGGGAATATGTTAAGGCGTCATACGCACTTGCGAGACAGTGTTGGTGCATTTCTTTTTTTTTCATTACATTAAAGATTCAAAAAAAATAAAAAAAATTGGGAGGCACTCCAATGCCCCTTGAAAGACATGGGAGGAGGGCCTCATTAAATAATGTTCCCATTATTAGGAAGTGGGTCTCCCATAGTGTTCCCCTATGTAGGGCTGCCAAAAATTGGGAGGCACTCCGATGCCCCTTGGAAGAGACGTGGAGGAGGGCCTCATTAAATAATGTATGTTCCCATTTTTAGGAAGGAAGTGGGTCTCCCATAGTGTTGCCTTATGCAGGGCTGCCAAAAATTGAGAGGCACTCCAATGCCCCTTGGAAGAGACGTGGAGGAGGGCCTCATAAAAACAACGTTCCCATTACAAATGAAGTCTCCTATACTTGTAATGCCCATGCACTAAGCATCGACTGACAAACATTTACCCCTGGGGGTATACATGAAAATACTGTATAACTATTTTTTTTTTCTTACAGGCATCATAAACACCTTTTAAAAATGGGTGTTGCATCATGGACCACGGTCACGCTGGTGATATGGTGGTGGAGGATGAGGAGGAGCACTAGAGTAAAAACCAAAATCAGGAAGCGTATACCCATGTGTGGGGGTAAGAGAAAAATGGGAATATACCTCCCCTAATAAGACACTGACTTGGAGTTTATATTATGCTGCTATCATTTGGTTTCATTGAGAACTCTGGACCAATCCAGCTCTTGTTCTTTTTGATAAGAGTCAGCCTGTTAGCATATATTGACAGGAGGGTGCACTTATCAGTAATAATTCCCCCTGCGGCACTTAAAACCCGCTCTGACAAAACGCTAGCAGCAGGGCATGCCAGGACTTCAAAGGCGTAGAGAACCAGTTCACGCCACGTGTCCAGCTTGGATACCCAATAATTATAAGGCATCGCAGAATCACGGATGACTTTGGTACGGTCAGCAAGGTACTCCTTTAGCATCTTCTCAAACTTTGCACTCCTTGTGAGAGTACCCTGCGCCTCAGAACCTGTGCCATGGGAGAGGCTGAGAAAACTCTCCCAGAACTTTGACAGTGTTCCCCTGCCTCTGCTGGATTGGAATTGTGTCTCTCTCGCCTGTACTCCTTAGTTGTCCACCGAACTGTGACCTCTGCCGCCAGCGTTTTCAGATGGAAATTTTTTTAATAAATCCACAACAAGGTCCTTCTGGTAGTGCACCATTTTTGTAGACCTCTCCTCCACGGGAATAAGAGACAAAGTTCTCCTTGTAGCATGGGTCTAAAAATGTCACCATCCAGTAATGATTGTCACCCTAAATTTTGAGAACGCGAAGGTCACAGGAAAGGCAACGTAAACTCAGCCATGCGTGCCAGACTGGTAACAGGCAAGACTTCCGTGTCCTCACCAAGAGAACGACTGACAATGCTCTCCTCCTCCTCTTTCTCCCTGTCCTCTGTCCTTCCACACTTAATAGACGGTATGACAGTTGTGCAGGTAGTACCATCTATAGTGCATGAAACTATGCCCTGTTCTTCTTCCTCCTCCTTCATTGTCCCCCAATCCACGTTGGGATGAGATGAGGCTGGGATGTGTGTAATCATCCTGTATGGTTCCTTGCTACATCTCATCATGCTCTGCCTGCAATGCATCCTCTTTTATTTTGAGTAGAGAGTGTTTCAGAAGACAGACAAGTGGGATGGTGACACTAATGATGGCGTCATCGCCGCTCACCATCTTGGTGGAGTCCTCAAAGTTTTGGAGAATGACCCAGTGGGGAGATTCCTAATAGTAAACATAAAAATAGAAGGGGTCCCTTACTACTTAGTAAATGTGTATGCGCCCAACACTCTAGACCAGGGGTGGGGAACTCCAGTCCTCGAGGGCCGCAAACAGTGCAGGATTTCAGGATTTCCTTAGTATTGCACAGGTGATAACATAATCTCTTGCACTGGTGATGATTCCAATCCCTGTGCAATACTAAGGAAATCGTGAAAACCTGAACTGTTTGCGGCCCTCGAGGACTGGAGTTCCCCACCCCTGCTCTAGACATTCAGTTCCGATCTCAGCTGCTTTCAAAACTGGCGGGTTGGGATACATCGCATTTGATAGTTGGAGGAGATTTTAATGAGGCACATGATCCATCCCTTGATAGATCAGGTCCCCGTAGACCAAGCATATCCACTCAGGGAGGTCTTAAGGCCCAGTTACACGGTAAGATATCGTGAACGATATCGCTCAAACATTTGAAACGACATCGTAAGAACGTCGTTGCGTGTAACACAGAGATACGACTACTATAAATTGTTGGATTGTTGATCACAGATTTGAGAACATGTTCTCAAATTAAACGATCCTCGATCAGCCAACCTGCTGCATCATTCTGTGTGAAACCGCGATAACAATGTTGTTAACGACTTCGCCTATTCACAGCAAAGAGCAAGTATTGTTCGCTGAGTTGTGCGAATGATAGATGCTCGCTACATAATTGGTGCATCATCCACGATATCTATACGTGTGACATCTCACCAATGATGTCAAAACAATGTCCTAACTACCGCGCGCCCATGAGATCGCTGGCAATCTTGTTTCAACATTGTAACGTGTAACGGTACCTTTATACAGACATTGATGGATCATCTGGGGCTGACAGATATGTGGAGGTGGCAACATCCCATAGAACATGATTATTCGAAGCAAGCCAAATGTTCCTTGTAACTTCAAACTATTAATTTCCCCATGCTGTGTGGTGTTTTACTGCTCCCTCCTCCCCTCTGCCCACACCTGGACTAATTTTTGGCCATCAGAATTATATAAATGTATATAAATGTAGAAAGGCATGTCTGAATGACTTTGGTCTGAAGTGATATTTTAAGTGATCTCTTTAAAGCGGTGGTGGGGAACCTTTTTTCTGCTGAGGGCCATTTGGAAATTTCTACAATCCTTTGGGGGCCGCAAAATTATCAACTTAAAATTACCTGCTATATTTGGTTAAAAGAGATATAGGGTTAATCTGCAGGTTAATAGCGTGTAAAACCTGCCCTGCACCTGCAGATTGAATCCCGCTGGTGGGCATATTCCAGGCAACAATTCAGTTTCAGCCACAGGGGCAGCGCTGGAGCAAGTTTAGTTACTCTCTGTGAATGGAGAGATTTAAAGCCGTGACTGAACTCGTGCAGCCCCCAGGATCAAGTGTTCCCTTGTTGTAGTCTCTGGGATCAGTGCCATGGTGCACTGTATGGCAATAATCTGCACACCGTGCACCATGATGCTGATCCCAGACACTACAACAAGAGGACACTTGATCCCTTGTTGTAGTTTCTGGGATCAGCGTCATGGTGCACGGTATGGCAATGATCTGTCATACCAAGCACCATGACGCTGATCCCAGAGACTACAACAAGGGATCAAGTGTTCCCTTGTTGTAGTCTCTGGGATCAGTGCCATGGTGCATTGTATGGCAATAATCTGCATACCGTCCACCATGACGCTAATCCCAGGGACTACAACAAGAGGACACTTCATCCTTTGTTGTAGTCTCTGGGATCAGCGTCATGGTGCACGGTATGGCAATGATCTGTCATACCGTGCACCATGACGCTAATCCCAGGGACTACAACAAGAGGACACTTCATCCTTTGTTGTAGTCTCTGGGATCAGTGCCATGGTGCACTGTATGGCAATAATCTGCCATACCGTGCACCATGACGCTGATCCCAGGGACTACAACAAGAGGACACTTGATCCCTTGTTGTAGTCTCAGGGATCAGCGTCATAGTGCACGGTATGACAGATCATTGCAATACCATGCACCATGACGCTGATCCCAGAGACTACAACAAGGGATCAAGTGTTCCCTTGTTGTAGTCTCTGGCTATCATTTCCATGACGATTGGATCTTCTAAGTGCTGTGATCCCTGAGATCACAGCACTTAGAGGGTTAACACAGCCAGGGCACAGCAATCACACAGATGCTGTGCCCTGGCTGTGACACCGCTCCTCTGCACACTCATCTCCATGCTGGGAGATGACTGTGCAGAGGAGCCGACAGAAGAAACAGGACGGCGCAGGGGGAGAAGAGCAGAGGACAGAGGGAGAAGAGCGGAGGACAGAGGGAGAAGAGCGGAGGACAGAGGGAGAAGAGCGGAGGACAGAGGGAGAAGAGCGGAGGACAGAGGGAGAAGACCGGAGGACAGAGGGAGAAGACCGGAGGAGAGAGGGAGAAGACCGGAGGAGAGAGGGAGAAGACCGGAGGACAGAGGGAGAAGACCGGAGGACAGAGGGAGAAGACCGGAGGACAGAGGGAGAAGAAAGAAGACAGGTGAGGAAGAGGAGGGAGCGGGAAGAGAACGGGCGGAGGTGATCACCGTGGGCAGTGGTGATCACAGGAGGGCATGGGGAGGGATCGCATGGCGGGGGAGATCACAGGGGAAGAACACAGGAGAGGAGATCACAGAGTGGGAGATCACAGGGTGGGAAATCACAGGGGGAGGGATCGCAGGGCATGGGGAGATCACAGGGGAAGAACACAGGGGAGGAGATCACAGAGTGGGAGATCACAGGGTGGGAAATCACAAGGGGAGGGATCGCAGGGCATTGGGAGATCACAGGGGGGAGATCACAGGGGGGAGATCGGGGGGCAGAGGGCACATCGGCGGCCAGAGGCAGAGTGGAGGGCCAGGGACCAGGGGCGGCAGAGGAGGGAGGGGATGCACCGGCCACACCGCCCATACATTTGATTGGAGAGAGACACTCTCTCCAATCAGATCTGAGGGGGGTGACAAAGGGCCCCTTGCCCAGCCAATGCCTGATGCTGTCCAGCATCAGGCATTGACTGTATTGTAATATCTCACCAAGTTTCATTGGTGAGATATTACAATTACTCCGATTGGCAGTTTCACTTTCACTTCACTGCCAATCGGAGCGGTTATAGCCACGGGGGGCTAAGCCACCCCCCTATGGTACAGTGCAGGTCCTTCCGTACCTGTGGCTCTATTAACCCCTTAGTGACCGCGGTTAATAGAGGCGCAGGAAAGGAAACCGGTGATGATGCAGCATATGCGTCCAAGGTTGGGAACGAACTTGTTTTCATGACGCATATGCTGCGTCACGGGTCGGGAAGGGGTTAAAAACAACAACTTGTTATCGCCTTTTGAAATTCAGTGAGGTACTATACAAGGATGCCCATTGTGTCCACTACTATTTAATTTGGCGTTGGACCCCCTTTTACGAACCCTTCAGAATTTAACGGATATTGAGGGGATCTACTCTGGGAATGTCGAGTGTGTCGTGGGAGGAGGGAGACGCAGGCAAAGTGACGAGCACAGCGCTGTCAGGTCTTATGTAGATCTGATGACGCTGTGCGGCCAGCCAATTACTCTGTAATGCCACAACAAATAGCTGTGGCATTACAGTGTGTGGCAGCCAATCCCTGCATGTTGGCTGGCGCTGTAAAGAGCACCAACATGCAGGGAGGGGGAGGTGAGCATCAGCCCGAGCATCTCGAGTACGGAGATGCTCGGGCGAGCACCGAGTACCTGCAAGCATACTTGCTCATCCTATTAATAATAAATTGATTCTGGTAAATGTATGGTGCCTGTTTGAATAATAAGAATTTTCTCTTGTTGAGGAGCTCAAACGCCTAAAAACATCATATATGCAAATTTGCACTTCACTAAGGAAGTTGAGAAACTCCCATGCCACATTTAAGCAGCTTCCTCAAAGTCATAATCGCTTTCCTACAAGCTTTTAATATAACTAAGGGATTTGTGCCAGATCAGAACCCCAAACTACAGACGCTGCGTTTCGGGGTACCTGCCCCTCATCAGTGTAGTGTGTGGGATATTCTGATCTGGCAGAGTGAGTGGGCTAAGACAAGGTCTGGGAACTTGCTCTCAACCTTATGGAGAGAGCGAAGTAGGTGAGGAGATTGTAAGCCACTTCCCTCCTCTCAGATATATGCATATATGCAAAATTTGCACTTCACTAAGGAAGTTGAGAAACTCCCATGCCACATTTAAGCAGCTTCCTCAAAGTCATAATCGCTTTCCTACAAGCTTTTAATATGACTAAGGGATTTGTGCCAGATCAGAACCCCAAACTACAGACGCTGCGTTTCGGGGTACCTGCCCCTCATCAGTGTAGTGTGTGGGATATTCTGATCTGGCAGAGTGAGTGGGCTAAGACAAGGTCTGGGAACTTGCTCTCAACCTTATGGAGAGAGAGCGAAGTAGGTGAGGAGATTGTAAGCCACTTCCCTCCTCTCAGATATATGCATATATGCAAATTTGCACTTCACTAAGGAAGTTGAGAAACTCCCATGCCACATTTAAGCAGCTTCCTCAAAGTCATAATCGCTTTCCTACAAGCTTTTAATATAACTAAGGGATTTGTGCCAGATCAGAACCCCAAACTACAGACGCTGCGTTTCGGGGTTATTTATGATTTTTTGAGAAATATGAACTGGGATAGTTTATATTAGATTGGTTGTTTGCTTCGAACAGGAGCGAATCTCTGGTTTTCTCTTTCACTGCATTAAACATTTGTTTAATAAGCGTATGTGTTTACCTGCGATCTTTGAGCCAAGTTTCCATAGTTTTGCTTTCTGAAAGGAATGTCTATTTGTCAGTACATATGAGGCATGCACGGATAAATTCTCCACATGGCAAAGCCTCCATTGTGTGAACAGGATGGCAACTGGAAGAAAGTAATAATGTATTTCCAGCAATTTCTTTCCTATAAAAAAAAGAAATATGCACCTGACTAGTATCACTATCCCCAGATAGCCATAAATCCTAAATGTACATTGGTGATTTTACTCCTAAAGCCTCCCAGCTCTCCTGGGCTACAACGGGGCTGTAATGACGCGAATCACGTCATTTCCGGCATCAGGTGATGTCAGTACACCCAAACGCTGCATGTGCAGTGCGGTGCTTAAAGCCTGCAGAGCGGCGTGGGTGTACTGACGTCACCCGATGCCGGAAATGACTCGATTCGCGTCATTAAAGCCCCATTGCAGCCCAGGAGAGCTAGGAGGCGCTGATTACAATATACATTGAAGATCACGCCTATTAAGGCGTGCTATTAGGATGAAGATGGCCAGCCTTAGGGGCTAAAGAATATAGCCACTGCTCATTATCATCACTAATGAGTAAGTTATGAAACGTTTTTCTACACTTTTACAGGATGCTTTTCTGAGCAAAAAGGAGTGTGGGATTAGTGATGGGATGCTGCAGGGACATGTTTGGATAGCTTAGGAGGCGTTTTAGGGGTGACAGGATCCCTTTAATGGCAGCGTAACCTGAGCCCCTTTTATTTCTCTATTATTTGATGATCTATTTTGTGGGAACTGCAGCAACCATCATGATTAAGCTACTAAGAGCGTTGTGACTTTATCACAACCCTCCTAGGTGAGGATCCATATTCCTCACTTTGTTTTTCTATTTTATCTGGGATAAGACACAATTTGTGCTTTTTTTGTCTTCCAGTTTTTCTTTTTTAGTAACTTTTCATATGGAGTTAGTAGGTTTTTGTTGTGTCTTAAAAATTGCAGTAGTCCTTTACGTGAAAGTAGATTCGTGCAATTACATCCCTTGTAGTTTCTTTACAGATCAATGTTGGTTTAATGAGATGGTGTAGTGCCAATAGGTTAGTGGCTATCTAGAAGCCATCTGGTAGTTTATCCCTTTAATAGTTTAGTTAACTCATATTGGCTTCAATTGACTCTTTAAGCTCTCTTCAGTTATGTTAATAGAAGCCATACTGGTATCTTATCTCTTTAACCATTTAAGCATATTAGCTTCAATTACCCCTTTAAGCTTGCTTTTCTCTTCAATTAACCCTTTAAGACATTAATTCATGCTCTTGTATCTTCTGTAATTTTTCTTGTATAGTTCTCGTGAGATACGTATCAACTAGCTGGCACCTGGAGATGACATAGGTTCTGTGGGACACTGTAAATTTTCTCATGAAAAGCATCATATAGTTCTTATGTTTATATTACTAGTAAGTGGGAACAGAATCTTCCCTAACACCTGACCCCTTGGGACTGTGTGATTCTCATAGAACCACAGTCTTATCAATCATCCAGTGGGAATAGTGTACCATCTCTCTATTCCCACATAACGTTTTGGCAGCACCTGGTGGGAAACATTGTGATTATAGTATGGGAAAGCACCTGGTACCCATGAGCTTTTTGGATGCATTTGTATGGTGTAGATCAATATCTCTGTGCTGGTGACTCAGGAGACGGATACTATACTGCAGTGGTCACCAACCTTTTTTGCACCAGGGACCGGTCCATGCACAGACCACTTTTCCGGGGCCAGGCAGGGTTAGGTTGCAAAGGGTGGAGCTATGGAGAAGGAGTGGAGTTTAGTACCCCCTTTCCCTGAAAGATGTGCTACGTCTTAATTTCAGGGGGATGTCTTAGGCTGGTTTCACACTGCAGTTTTTTCACTGATCAGGTTCGATCAGGTTTGTGTGCCAAAATCAGGAGAGGTACCAGGAGAGGAACTTGCAGAGAAAAACTATAATTGAAAGATTGACTCGTGTTCTGAGTTTTGGAGACACTCCTGTTTTTGACACACAAACCTGATCGAACCTGATCAGGAAAAAACTGCAGTGTGAAGCCAGCCTTATTTTTCCAACCCCTTGCAGTCCCCAATATGGTATCCCCATCATCCCTTGCAGCCCATAATATCCCCATCATCCTTTTGCAGCCCACAATATCGTCTTGCAGCCCCTAATAACCCCATCATCCCCTTGCAGCAGTCCCCCATAACCCCATCATCCCCTTGCAGCAGTCCCCCATAACCCCATCATCCCCTTGCAGCAGTCCCCAATAACCGCATCATCCTCTTGCAGCCCCCCAATAACCCCATCATCCTCTTGCAGCCCCCCAATAACCCCATCATCCTCTTGCAGCCCCCCAATAACCCCATCATCCTCTTGCAGCCCCCAATAAAACACACACATTCTCACACTTTCCTCACCGGTCCTCTGGCAGACCAGAGCCCGCTTCCCCACCACTCAGTTACAAGGCTCCCAGCAGATAAGCTAGCAGCCAATCAGAGGCGAGTGCAACGTCATCGCATAACGTTAGATGCTCGCCTCCGATTCGCTGGAGTCTGATCTGCTAAGAGCTTTGTCACTGAGGGGCGGGGAAGCTGGCTCTGAGCCGTCACACGAAGACCGCACTTTCACTTTGTAGTGCTGCTCTGTGCTGGTGTCGCGGACTGGCACAGGGACCCCAACGGCCCAGTGCAGGTCTGCGGCCCGGTGGTTGGGGACCCCTGCAATACTGGACAAATAGCCCAAAAGATATAAAAGCTGGTGAAGATGCAAGAAACTCCCCTGCTCTCCTAGAAGATGTATTTGAAGTTGAACTGCCGAAAGCTTTGGGGTTGTCCCACAGGTGCAAAACTGAACGCACCCATAGAATAGGCCCCCCCAGGGATCCCCTGCAGGCGGAGGGGAGAAGCAGCTCCACTCAAAGCAAAGAAGCTAATAAACCTCGCCACGCTATCGCGAAATATCTAAATCATAGAGACAAAGAAGAGATCTTGCGCGCTTATAAAGCCAAGAGAAACCCACTTGTGATCTTGGGACATAAAGCTCTATTATTTGCGGACTATTCCATAGAAGTGTCCCGGCGTAGGAGAGCATTTGGGGAGGTCTGCACCACTCTGTACAAGAGAAATATTCGTTTCCAGCTCAACTACCCCGCAACTCTACGCTTCAGGTCTTCTGAGGGACAATTGCTTTCCTTTACGGATCCTAAGGAGGCGCTACTGGTGCTTGAAAGGGGCAACAGGTCACCTCGCAGAGAAATATCGTCATCAAACAGCCCTGAACAGACGAGGAAAGATCTGGATGCGAGCTCCAACTCTAACTGCACGCAGACTCGAAATCGGGACACAGTGAGATCTTACACATTGCGCTCAGATACCCTACCGGGTGAGGGGAAGATGGGACCGAACACCCCGAAACAACAACGTCAATCCGTTACTAGATGGAACAAAAAAAAGCTGTGACATTGTGCTTGCTCGGCTTTACTGCCGGCTTCGCAGTGAAATCTTCATGAGGTTAAAGAAGAGGAGCTGTTGAGAAATGTCGTGGAGATTATGGAAGGATAGATGAGGCGTCTGGTTTTTTTTTTTTTTTTTTCTTTCTTTTTACTGCAGGTTTGAGGCGCTAAGACTGGTCAAGTTACTTGCTTCCCGACTGCCCTGCAAGGGATAGACGATTATAAATGTGTCACCCCTGTTCGGGTTCCCCTCAGGTGATACAAACTCCCTATTGATCTAGGAATTACTTAACTACGCTTTCAAGAATTCGAGATGCTATGCAAATTTTATTTATATGTGGCGGATGTTGTTTCACTACTGCTCACTATCCGATTTTTTTTCTTTTTTTTTTTTTTTTTAAATTGAATTTTTAGTAATAGAAGTTCGGGATTGATATACTTGAATTTATAAATTCATTGTTTATTTAAAATTTATAATTGGTGTTTGTGGCGGGCTAGTGATACTTGTGGCTAATTCCAGGCAGGAAAAAAGTGGAGTCAATAGTCGATGACAAAGGGAGGGAAGGGGGGGGGGAGGTTCTATAGGATTTTTCTGAAAGGAAAAGGGTTAATTGAAGATGTCTGCCTAGTTCTAATTCATCTACGCATAGGCCGGATTACATATGTAAAAAGTTTGGGAACTTTGCTCCAGCCCCCTGAGAAGAAATGTTGGGAGTTAACCAAAAGCCATTACAATTCCTCTTTTTGCTGGGAAAATGGTTAGATGGGTGTCCTGGAATGTGAAAGGGCTGCGTTCCCCAGCAAAACGCATGATGGTCCTCCGCCATCTCAAGAGACTTCATACTGACATTGCCATGCTCCAGGAGACCCATCTGACATCTGAGGAATTCTTCAGACTTAAAAAAATTGTGGGTGGGGGAGGTCTATGGTTCCAGTGCTGCCAATAGAAAAGCTGGAGTTTTGATATTAATCAACAAATCCTTAGCACACACAGTTATCAATACGCAATCGGACCAAGAGGGCAGACTAATTCACATGACAATACAAATACATGATGACATGATTAGCGTCTACAATCTCTATGCCCCTAATGTAGCTCAGAAGACTTTTTTGAATACAATTCAGAACTGGCTCCTGACAGATCATGAAAACAATAGACTAGTAGGGGGGGATTTTAACTTGGTCCTCAGTGAAGAAGAAGATAGGAGACATGGCAGGCCCCTGGTGTCCGGACCCCGCAGGGATTCAACCCCCTATAATGACAGTTTTCTGCAAATCTTCTCCACTGACTGCAATTTAAAAGATGTATGGAGAACACTACACCCTTTAGACAGAGAGTATACTCACTACTCTCACTCTCATGACTCATGGTCTAGATTAGACATGTTCTTTACCTCACCCGCGATTTTCCAGAGAGTAGCTGAAATAAAAATCGAGACTATGGTCATCTCCGATCACTGCCCCTTAGTCATGGAATCTAGAGACAGAATACAAAAGGGCACTGACTACTTGTGGAGGTTCCCAGACACTATGACACGTGAGGAAAACTTTGTTAAATGTTTGGGGGAATGGTGGTCGGAGTTCTCTCTCAATAATGGCACTCACCGTGACGACCCCACTCTCTTCTGGGAAACTGCAAAAGTAGTTCTTCGAGGTAACGTCATGGCATATACCATGAGACTTAAAAGAAGGGTTAGAGAGCAGTATGTAAAAGCTAGCGAGGCAGTGAGAGGGGCATACTCTGCATACAAATCAGTAATGAACAATTTTAATAGGGAAAGGTGGTTGTCAACTAAAAAAGACTTTGACTTGTGGGCCAAGAAGCGGGAAGACCTATATAAGAGTAGGCTAGAATTAGACTTACATAAGTTTGGGGATAAAGCTGGCCGACTATTAGCGAGACTGGCCAAGGGAAGACACAACGCCACCCCAATCAGACTTATAACAGACAAACATGGCAAGACCTGGTCTGATCCAAAAGACATTGTCCAAGTTCTAGGGAAATACTATGCCAATCTCTATAAAGAAGACGGAGGACAGGAGTCTGGGGGAGGAACTTGGTTGGATTCTCTGGAATTGCCTAGGCTCTCCGCAGTTGACGAGCAATTCCTAAATGGGGACATTTCAGAGGAGGAGGTAAAGTCAGCCATTGGAATGTTGAATCCTGGTAAGGCACCGGGCCCAGACGGCTTCAATGGCGCCTTCTTCAAGTCTCTTAAAGATCAAATATCTCCTGTTCTGAAAGATTTGTTTAATGATATTCTTCGAGGCAAGCCAATCCCTGAAAGGATGAACGTGGCGCACATTAAGCTAATCCCTAAATCCGAAAAATCACCTACAGACCCAGCAAATTACAGACCCATTTCCCTTATAAATCAAGACCTCAAACTCTTATCAAAAATTCTAGCAGACAGATTGGCACAAATACTGCCTAAGATGATTCCCTCACACCAGGCGGGATTTATTAAAGGACGTTCAACCATCACTAATATAAGGAAGGCGATGCTTATTTTAGATGCAGTGGGCAAGCAGAATGGAAAGGAGGGGGGGGTCTCCGGCCATGATCACCTTAGATGCTGAAAAAGCATTCGATAGCGTAAGGTGGTCATGGCTGGACCTGGTGATGGACTCCATGGGTTTTGTGGGACCCTTTAGGAAGTACTTAACATCGTTGTATGCTAACCCTAAGGCGTGCATTAGCATACCGGAGTTTCTCTCAGATACTTTTGGGCTGGAGAGGGGGACACGTCATGGGTGCCCATTATCCCCGCTGCTTTTTAATCTTGCTATCGAACCGCTGGCGCTCTATCTCGAGTCGCAAAATAGATATGAAGGTCTCAAAATTGGCAGCAAAGAAATAAAGCTCTCATTATTTGCGGACGACATTATCTTGTATGTACAAAACCCAGGGAGGGATTTGCCAACTATCTTAACAGATATAGAGAGGTTGGGTAAAATATCTGGTCTACAACTAAACAAAAACAAATGTGAAATTCTTTTAATCAGAAAAGACAAAGACAACCTGTCAGAGAGGGCACTGGGAGGGATCAGAAGGGCTGGTGAGAGCGTTAAATATTTGGGAATCAATCTTGCAAGGACAACGGGACAAATCTATAGATTAAATTTCACACCAATCATTAATAAAATTGTTAAAGAACTGGATGGGTGGAAAAATCTTCCCCTAACACTGTTGGGTCGATGCCACCTCATTAAAATGGTGAGCTTCCCTAGATTGCTCTACCCGCTCCAGACGATACCCATGCTATTAAAACACGTGGACATAAAAAAATTAAACTCAGCATTCTCGAGTTTTCTCTGGAAGAGTAAACGAGCCAGAATATCCATCAATACTCTGCTATTAAGCAAAGAAGAAGGCGGGCTCCAACTTCCTGATATCTGGGGCTACAATCTAGCGTGTTTGCTGCGCAATGTACTTGACTGGGCCAGACATACAAGTAAATTTTCTGATTTTGAGTTGGAAGAAGAGTACGCGAAACCATGGAGTCTTTTCTCATTACTACATTCTCCCTTCTCACAACTCCCATCTAAGATCAAGCATTCCACTATTTATAGGGATACGATATCATCTTGGAAAGGAGTTAGGAAAAAACTAGGTCTCTCTTGGAAGGTTTCTAAGGGGTTGAACCCGTGGGCATGTCCCGTATTCAGGTTAGGTAGGGAGAACACGCTTTTTAGAGAATGGAAAGCTAAAGGTATAATGAGCATGGGAGATTTACTCCATGTTAGGGAAAGGAGATGGTTGACGGGGGAGGAGGTTTTGATAAAATATGGGCTCGCTAACTTCCACTTATTACAATACCAACAAATACGCCACTCTCTCATGTCTCAACTAATCAATGTCACAGGCGAAGTGACACACTCCCGGTGGGATGGATTGATGGCGCTACCCAATGATGCTACTTCAATCTCATCTATTTATGGTAATATACGAAATGCTCTCACACCGATCACCTCTGACAAACTCTTCAATAAATGGAGAAAACATTATGGGGACCCTGACTTACCTCAAAAAATTTTGGATGGTTGGGCGACAGTTAGAAAATTTATAACTAATGAGAGATGGAGAGATACGCAGTACCGCCTAATGCATGGGACCATTCAGGGGTTTAATATCCCCTCCAAACCGGGATCACAGGAAAGGTGGGTGCATTGTCCCAAATGCAACTCCCCTAAAACAGATCTAGAACACGGGATTTGGTCATGTGAGGATACACGAGCCTTCTGGATAAAAGTTGAGGAAATGACAGCAAGAACTATATTAATAGATAAACGACTTAACCCAATGCTATGGTTATTCCATGTGAATGAGGGTAATACTGTGAGTCGCCAACCTCACATTCTATTCCATACTATTGCCTTAGTTGCAAAGAGACTGCTGCTTCAAAATTGGCTGAATAGAATGGTTCCAGGGATAGATGCTGTCCATGATACTCTTAAAAAAGTACTATCCCTTGAATCAACAGAAACACTACGCAACACTGATAAATTGGCTAGGAAATTTTTTCGCAAGTGGAGACCTTACATCGAACAAGAATTAGCAGATGAGGAGATTAAGCTCTTTATGCGACCCTATAAGAACTCTGGTTGGTATGCTATGGAGAGCCTGGCAGGCACGCTGGGCAAATTGAATTGTGATACTTGATACCGATAGTACTTATTCCAAACTATTTTGCTTTATTCACTTGTTAATGGGTAGATGGACCTGATAGAACTAGATAGGCAGACATACTTAGGGAAGGGTTGGGGGGGAATACTGTGCGTTACTTAATTGGAGAATGTTAGGTGGCGTGCCAGAACTGGCAATACTAGAAAGGATGGATTCGCTTATTTCGTTTATTCGGAAATGTCATTGCTGGACTGATTTTACATTAATTATATATGTTTGCATTCTAATGAGACCCAAACTCATATTACCATACGTGTTTGTACTGCATACTCATATTTTCTCTGTTAATTTTGTTTATGTACGCTACTTGACGTATTCAATAAAAAAAAAGATGATTCAAAAAAAAAGATGCAAGAAACTTCAGAAGCCTTGTATCTGAGGGCTATAAGGGACGCCTGTGTCACAGTGTGGATCCTAGGAGAGTTCTCTGTTGTCGCTGTTTGTTGCCCCGGCTGAGGTTTCCTAAAAGGTACCTTTACACGCCGCCACTGTGCCTAGCAACAGGTATCAACCTTATGTGCAGGCGCATGTTTTTGACGGTTGATACCGATCGCCGATGCCGCATGTACACGCCGCCATTGCGTTGTGAACTGAAGGTATATTTGTTCTCCGGAAGTTACGACAGATACTGCGGATAACTTCCTGTTGAATACCTTCACCGCTTCACACGTCGCTATCCACAAAGGAATATGGGCGTACCTGTGCAGCAGCTATAACACATAGGCGTGCCACACTCCTTCACGCCGCGCCCAAACTACAACCATTGGCTAACACAAGTGTGTCCTGATTGGTCAGGGTGTAAAGGGCGGATGTCGAATCCAAGACGCTATTGTGTTTGGCTTGTCACATGGAATAGGTGCTTGTGGTGTAGCGAAGTGTGCCGATGTCCCCTTAGGAGACGCTCACGCGTCACACAGGAGCGGTTTAGAGTCACACAGTCAGTGCGTTACCATACTAAGTGTTTTGCTATGTGTGCGTCTGTATCTAAATGTGTGAATAGAGCCACAATGCAGATAGCATATGTGGCTACATATGTCCATGGCATTGAGCAGCTGCCATGCCACCACTACTCTGTGTGTGTCTGCACATGTGCTGCACTACTTTAGTAAACCTACATGCCACACTATATCATGTGCTGCATCAATGTGTTGTGTGCAGGTGAACCTCTGCCCACACCACACTACAATGGTTATGTACACACATTTGTCACATACACTGTTGACCAAATACCTTAACCTGGCTCATGCCTAGCAACACAATGTGCTGCGTACCCAGCCATAGGTGCCAATGGGTGTCAAAGCACTGGGCACAACAGAAACCTTGATCACACTGCTCTCCATCCCCAAGGAATCACTCTCACACGTAGTCATTTGGATCCAAAAAAAAAATATGTATTATTTGTAGGCACAAAAAAATAAAAAATACAGAAAGGAAAGACAATGGACATTAAAACATCATGTTACATTATAAACATAAATCAAACACAGAAACACAATACATCATAAACTTGGTCAGAATGTCAAAGTGTGCACCACCCACATAACACAAATAAAACCTCAACTAACTAACAAACATGTGCACACCAGAACATTAAAATGAAAAAACCATGGTGCTGCCACCCTGCTGTGTACACCATGCCCAACATGCCCTGCCCTCACAGCACCAGCCACACTACACGTGCTGGTGCTGCCAGGCCACTGCCCCAGGGCCATTAAAGTAGGAGCAGTATGAGTCTCTACTGTTCCTGGCCTCCTGCTGAGTGCGACCACGGCTCAGCGGCTGGAGTGGCGCCACACCATGGTCGGTCTCACGCCAAGCCCCTGGACAGACCTCCCCTGTTGTGGTGTCCACGGAATCCACATAACTTGGCGGCGTGTATGATGCTCGATCCCTACGACGCAGGAAGTTATACAGCACACAGCAGGCCAGCACTACCGCGTCAATAGATTCCAGTTTCATATGCATACGCGTATGAAAAACCCGGAATGTATTCGCCATGATCCCGAACGCATTTTCAACCACACGGCGGGCCCGGGATAGCCGGTAATTGAAAATGCGCCGCTCAGAAGTGAGGGTGCTCTGGGGATATGGCCGTAGTAGTGTGCTGGCACAAGCCTCAATCCATCCCTGATCCTCTTTCAGCAGTCCTGTCTCTTTACTCTCATCCCAATGCCAGAGTCTTTACATCTGGCTTTCTTTCGCCTGCCTTCCCAAACACAAACGGAACACGACAGGGATGTCCGCTGTCCCGGGTGATATTCACTCTGGCGGTGGAACCCCTGGCGGAAAAAATCCGATCTTCCCGGGACGTGTCCGGGATCCGGGTGGGTGGGGAGGTCCATACCATCGGCCTGTACACTGATGATATTAACATCACCAGCACAGAGGTGGCTCGGTCCCTCCCGCCGATCATGCGCATTCTTCAGGACTACTCATTAATCTCGTACTACAAGCTCAATGCGGATAAATCCGTACTTCTCCCGATCAACATATCAGAGAGGGAGACTTTGGACCTTTCTAAAGATCTCCCATTCCAATGGTCCAAGGACGGCATCCCCTATCTAGGTATTATCTTAGCACCATCTCATCTCACAATGCGATTAAAGTATGAAGCTTTGCTCTCTAAAGTCCTCTCAGATATAGCCGCTTTTGATTGTAAAAACCTGTCCTGGATTGCACGCCTATATGCTTTCAAAATGATGACTTTACCAAAGATTATCTATATTTTTCGATGTCTCCCTATTAGGATACCCAGGTCCCTCCTGGCTAAACTACAAGGAGCAATTAATACACATATCTGGGCACACAAAACACCTCGGGTGGCAAGGGAGGTTATGTATCTACCGATAGAGGCGGGGGGCATGGGCATGCCAGATGTGTCAACATACCACAAAGCTGTTGTCTTGGAGGAGGCAGGGTCCTGGTGGCGCAGCCCTGATCACCTCATCACCTTCTTAGGTGGTGGCTTACTGCGGGATTTCCTGGCGGCAGAATCTGTACGCCCGGTGGGTCGGGCCTTGAGACGACCCAGACCCTTTTACATTACTGGAGGTCTATCCCGCGGGCCCGGACCCAGCTTCCCCCGGGAGACATCCCCATCCAGGCGCTACGCCTCCTTATTCCATCCCTGCAAACTCGGATCTGGGAGGACGGGGGACCGAGGTTTTTGGGAGACTTCTGTCAGGAAGGATGGTGGCCTTCATTTGAGACTTTTTGTGATCAGTTCCCGGAATGCCGTCCTGCCTTCCTTCAATTTTTTCAGTTAAACCACTTACTCCGCAGCTCTGCATATGTCCCCTTGGCCCCTTCCACCCCCTCCGCCCGTCGACTCTTCTTAGTCTGACTATAGCAGATCTTCCAAAACCCTGAACTCTGTCTGGGATATATAGAGACTTGATATTAGGAGATGGAGGGTCAAAATTACCTTATATGAGGAGATGGGAGACTGACCTGGGCTTTACCGCTGATGTAGAAGACTGGTATTTGGCAACTAAAGAGGTGAAGAAGGCCACCAGATGTGAGAACCACCTGGAGAACATCAAAAATATCCATCTTCGGTGGTATTTATCTCCGGTTCGACTTGCCCGCTTCACCACAGGACAGTCCTCGTTATGTTGGAGGCTGTGTGGGGAGCGAGGCGACCTGGCGCACATGTGGTGGTCTTGTTCGAATATACGCCCCTTCTGGACATTAGTCCAAAGTCTGATTCATTCTGTTACGGGATTGCGACAGGATTTGACATCACAATTGGCAGTTCTAAACATTGGCATGCACGACTTCCCTCTGCCTTTACGTGGTACAATTGCATATATACTCATAGCTGCTCGACTGTGCCTGGCTGCGAAGTGAAAGGCTCCCTCCCCTCCTACTCTGTCTGAGCTGATTCAAAAGACTAACTGGATCTTTCACCAGGAAAATTTTTTAGCTCTGACTAAACCTACCAGACGAGGAGTCCGGGAGAAGTGGGAGATTTGGGCCTCCCCCCGCAGGCCTCACCGGTCCCTCCTAGGTTTCTTCCTACACCTTGTCCCTCTTGCCTTGCTTGCCCTGCTGGACCGCATGATGACGACTCGGACCCTCTGTAGAGGATACCCGAAGTAATTGCTGCCTGCGTACGCACTTATCCGCCTGAACTTTGAACTTTGATCTTTAATCTTTAAACACATTATCAGACCTGGAGGATTGTGGGGTTCTGCCTCGGCCGGGGCGAACAGTAGAGCGCATGTCCCGCCCCACTCTCCCTCCCTTGCTCCTACCCACCCCCTCCCTCTCCTCCGTCTTCTCCCCCCCCCTTCCTCCCCGCCACTTTCCCCTTCAATACCTACTGCCACTTCCCTCCCCCCCTTCCTTGGTCACCCACTTTCATTTCTTTCTTCTCTCTCTCTTTACTTGTCTCGCAGTTTGTATATTGTTACTTACACTTGTTATTTGGTCGATTTGCCAGTTTATTTCTGGCTGAGACCAATTGTTGTTTCTTTTCTTTATGCTAAACCTAATGAAAATTTATTGGGAAAAAAAAAAAATCCATGCCTGATCCTAGCCAGGTCCCAGTGTGTGTTGCCCCCAAACAGTATGTCCATCTCTGCAAACAAACACTCAATCATCCTGCAGCCATCATCCTATTTGGCAAATGGAAACAAACACATTACTTCAAAACCATCAATGTTCCAGTATAGGGGGAACAACATACTTTGCAAAACACACCATCGTGCTAATTCAATATATTTTGAAACTAAACAGACAACACATGTGCTTCACATACAGGACCCTATTGCGTTACCAAAGGCAATTTGGCGTACTGCCTCTACACGCTGGTACATCCATGTCTGCACACAAATACTTACTTAATGACTCTGGGCAGTAAGTGTGTCGCCCGTCCGGCGCGAGCTCATTTTCTATGTGAATCAACCAATCACCACGCTTTGTCGTGACGTACTCAGCAGGCGCATGGGTGTTCACAGGTGTTGCAAAGTAATGTGCCTGATTGGCGTCTGATGATTGGTCAGGGTAAGGTAAATTTCCTGTGTTGTCGGCTAGCCCCTGTCCAGACGGGATTGTGCATTGAGCTAGTGGTGTCCACGATTCCTTTCTCTGTTGGAACAACGGTAAGTGTACTCACATTGTTTTTTGTTGGCCATGCTAAAGGTTATTCTGAGACGCTGATGCTGTAGCTACATGCTGCTTAGGCGCATTGTAAGTCAGTTCAGGGAGCACCATGTCGAAGTGTATTTAGTGTGTTGATAATACTCTAACAAACAAACCTACGGTATCTGCTCCACACATTGTTAATTAGTTATGTAGCCATGTTTATGGGCAATTGAGAACGTTGTTGTGGTGTGCTACTTCAGTGTCTGAGATGTGTTTTTCACAATGATCCTGGCCCTTTTTGAAATTTTTTAAAATTAGATTACAACATAGCCATACATACATTCTAAACACTGCTGATGCCTCCTTCAGCAAGGGTGTCCCACATGCCAACATACATGATACACACATTTTATTTCCACCCAACCCGAGTGGATGTCGATACTCAGTATTGTGTGATGTATGCTGGCCATGTGGTGGCCATGAATGTTCATATGTTCTAATTTTTCACAGATGGCTGGGTATCCAGAATTCGTGACCCAACTCCTTTCCCTGTATCAGGAGCACGAATGCCTGTGGCGGACGACGCTGCCTGAGTACCATGACGTGGCAGCGCGGGCTGCGGCCTACAAGCCTCTTGTTGAGCTGACGAGACGGCTCCAGCCCAACAAGAGGTGGGACGTGCGCAAAATTTATGATAAAATCAAAGGCCTGCGCTCCGCGTTCCAGCGGGCCCACAAGCAATACACCAAGGCACGGTCCGGGGCTGGAGCTGAGGAGGTCCCAAAGCCCAGTTTGTGGTATTATGACCTCCTCACCTTCACCCTGAGCCAAGAGGGCCCACGTGGAACGCGGAGCAGCCTGCGCGAGTCCTCTGTAGGCCCAGCCCAAGAAAATCCTCGCTGCAGGAGATGGGTAATTGTGTTAGTGTGTGTGGGGGGCCACCATGTTTGCTACACAGGTGTGATTGGCTGCATGCATTTCCTAAGCACACTTCTCCATTGGTGTTACCTTTGAATTTTTTTGGGTGTATATATTTTTTATTGGGGTATGTGCCAACAGGGGGATTTTCACACATTCCGTGACCCACCTAAACCGGAGGATCACACAGTCCTTCACACTACACTAGGTAGGTGAGGTTTTTATTTGGGGGAGTTTTTTTTGTTCTTTTCAGGTTTGTTTGTGAGAAATATGGCCAAATTTAAATAAAGGACCAATGGAACACAGCCATGTTTAATGGCTTTGGCTCATTGACTGTATGTAAAATGCAGTTACAAGTTACCTTCATTATTGAAAAGGTAAGGCTGTGCAGCATAGCCTCCCAGCTGGGAAAAGGCAGCCTAAAGCTCGTGTGGGCATATACCCTTTTGTTTTTTGTGTGTGTGTGATTGTTTTTTGGTTTCTTATTTTCAAAGATTGTTTGCTGGCGCAGGTGAGTATACGTCACTAGTGCGGTTGTTAGCCATTTGAAGCTCTCTCCTGTTCTTTGTTTCCGTGCTTTGGGACATGGTCTGTTGTGTGGTGGGCTTGCAGGGGTTTTGTATTTCCCGCTTGAAATCAATGATCGTGCTTTGTGGTATTGATTTTGTTTTTTTTCTTCTTTCTTTTGCAGGCCCCTCAGCTGGCTGGCTCCAGTGAAGACGAGTCAGCAGCTGGCGAGGCTCTCCCTTCAACATCTGCGGGAGAGCCAGTGCCCGGAACCAGTGGTGGGGGGCCGGGCCCAGGGCCCAGCTCTGCAATTCGACCTAGAAGACCACCTGTCCCACCTAATATGGAGCTGGGTACCTGGGCAAAACAGGTGCTGCTTGACCGAGAGAGAACACCCGGCTCTGGTTTCGGGTACATCGCCAGCAAAATGCTGGCCGGATGGAGCCAGAGCAGCGAAACATCGTGGAGTGGGCCATGTTTCGTGTCCTGGAGGTGGGCGTAGATGGGTCCCTGTGATGGGGGGCCATGATGACGGTCCCCCTAAAGACCACCCCTTGGCCTACTGCGCCTGCCCAACGCAGGGTGAGAAGGACCCAACCTCCGGATACTCCATCTCCCCCATGAAGATCTTCAAGAAGACAAGCACCCTCTCAGCGAGGGTGGGTCTACCATGAGAGGGTTGGGGAGCAGCCATTGTCGGATCCACCAGAGGATGATGAGGAGAGCGGACACTACTAGCCAATGCACTATGTTGCCCTAATGGACTGGCTAGAGCAATTTTCTTTGCATTTTTTTTTATGATTTTGATTTTTCCTGGCCACAATTATGGCCCATTTGGCCTTTGAACATTTATTTCTGTTGAGCAAAAAAAAGAAAAAAGGCAAGAATAAATTTGATTTGAATACCAAAATGTCCTTATCTGTGTTACCAACACAAGTGTGTGGAGTGGGTGTATGAATGTGTGGAACATATTGGGTACATTGAGCCAACATTATGGCCAATGGTGGGAGTGCAGGGACACGATGTGGACTGGTTACATATGTACCAACATCAAGCAGGTATCAAAATATGTCTCAGAATGTTAGGCCAAATTTCAGTGTCTCAGCCAAACGTGTGTGTTGTCAGCAAGGACTACACAGAAATGTTACCTAAACAATTTATTCACAAACACCCTGTGTGCCACACAGTGGCCAAACACAACACTGGGTTTATTTAGGAGTAGGCACAACACACTCCCCACGGTCCCAATGTGGGACACTATAAGAAAAGAGGCCAAACAGAAAATATGCCAACAACGTAACATGGGTAACGAAAAGTCCAACAGGGACAAAAGTTTTTATGGGCATCTTAGCCCATTATTCATGATGGCCGGATGGGTTTTAGCCCATGCCGCCATGTGCTCGCTGGAGGGCGGCGAGCATAGCACCCAACCGGGCAAGTTCTTGCTGCCCAGCGTTGGTGTGCTGTGTTCAAGTGTTGGGCCACCTCCTGGTGTGCAAAAACTACTAGAAAAAAGCAACATCAAAAAAACTTACCATCTATGCCAAAAGCACAATCAAAATGCACTCTCAGGATGCAGTCAGAGCCCAAATGTAAAGCAAGCCCAGCTGCAGGCTAATAAATCACCTCGACCAGCTATGTGTGGGAGGCGATTTGCCATGCATACACTGGGCCCGCTTTGAGCACCATTCACACTGATACTTGGCACTGGTGTGCCAAGATGACCTCCTCAATAGTAGGGACACCTGTGTTGGGAATGAGCCACACATTAGTTTGCAACAGTAGCTAGCGATTGTTATTGAACTCACACTAAATGATGGTACTTACGCTGTTCCTACCCATCATCGTGCCCGTGAGGGGGTGATGACGATGGGCTGACACTCCATCCTGCGGCCCGTGCACGTTCTCCGTCTGCACAAATTGTGTAACATAAAATAATGACACAGTGAGCAAATACTGATGGACACACAACACAACTCTAATTACAGTGTGAAGGGCGTATGCACCAAAAAGCACACTTACCACCATAGGCAACAAAGCCTGCCTCCATTGGAGGCTGAGGGGACATGGCCACCCCAGGGCTCGGCACGGAACTGGAGACAGTTGGTGATGGTGTTACTCCAGGGCTGGGGGTATGAGGCCACAGGATGGGGCTGGGTGGAACAAGGGGGCCTGCCCTTAAAGGAGCCACATCTTCAGGCCCTGCAGGTGAGTGCATGTGCTCTTCTTCAGGCTCTGCAGGTGAGGGCATGTGCTCTTCTTCAGGCTCTGCAGGTGAGGGCATGTGCTCTTCTTCAGGCTCTGCAGGTGAGGGCATGTGCTCTTCTTCAGGCTCTGCAGGTGAGGGCATGTGCTCTTCAGGTGAGGGCATGTGCTCTTCTTCAGGCTCTTCAGGTGAGGGCATGTGCTCTTCTTCAGGCTCTGCAGGTGAGGGTATGTGCTCTTCAGGCTCTGCAGGTGAGGGTGTAAGAGACTAGTCATACAGGATCTGCTGAAGCAGCCATGTTGTATCAAACTTGAGCAAATTAACTTTTCAGCTAATGAGATTCAGTGGCTGAAAGTTCTACAAGAATAACGTAAGTGTTCTCTACAAGTTTAAGATAAAGTTTAGAAAGGTTACATGAAATAGGAAAGCTGGATTGCATCATTTGATAGATGGTGATACATAGTCATGAATAATAGTTTCTTTATCAATTCAATAAACCTAAGTTTCCAATAGAGTTGTTAGTGTCTGAGGAATTATGTGAGTACAGATCATGGATGTCAACTATGACAACATCCCTGAATCGATTAGAAGCAACATAGAGGTATATAAGACTATAATGAGTTTTACTGCAATGCTTGTAAATAATGTCATGATGTAATCATTATATTCTCTTTTCCTGCAATGAAAATGCCTTTTCTCTGCAGTATCTTCTCTTTGTCTAATCATGTATAAAAAGGACCCCAGAAAATAGCATCGGGGCAAGACCACACCATCGTCTGGACACCTGCGTGTGTCTGATTGCTTTGCGCTTGTCTCCTAACTCTGTTCTATTGCGTTCTCTGAATAAACTTCAGTCTCTACTTCAAGAAGATTTGTCTACGGTGTCTCCTAAGCTCTCAAGGACTTTGAGTGAGTGACAGAATATCCAACAAGGGCATGTGCTGATCCTCGGGCCCTGGGTCAGGTGCATTCCCAGGTGGGGATGGTGTGTGGCTGTGGCATTGTGGCCCGGTGGTGTAGCTGGGCCAGGTGCCGGTGGGGACTGGGGCCCCTCTCATGAGGCAGATTCATCCTTATCTGTATCTAAAAACACAAACACAGAGCTTTCAGTACAAAGGAACACAACATAGGGAGAACTACTTGTGTGTGTTGGGCTATGTAGTTCCAGCATGACAGATAGGGTACAAGGTAATGTGGTAGGCATGTAGTGTGGGTAGGGCATACTATGGTTAGTGACAGGAGTCCAACTACAGTGGCAAGATATGTTTGTTTGTCGCCAAACCGTCCTTGACATGGTAGGTGCTTGTGTGTTTGATTTTTGAAATGCCAGTAAGCCACTGGTGTTTGCACCATGGCTGCGTACACCTGGTGTTCATGTAGTAGTGTGTGTCCAGTTGGTACATCATTGTCTGGCTACATTGTTCCGTGTGTCAGGTGACACATCTGTGGGGCAGTGTGTCGTGTGTGTGTTCAACATCGTAGTGATATCTCCTTGCCACATTTCCACTCTGGACACACCTTTAGGGCAAACCTAGTGAGGTCAAGACTGAGTGTAGGTGTCACCATTTGTGGACCATATGACTATTTAGTACATCTTCATGTTTGTGGGTAATCAACAAGGCAATGCACATTGTTGACACATCAACATGGTGGCTAAATACACATTTTGTTATGTGGCCCAATAACCATACATTTGTGTGTTTTTTGGTACATGTACGTGTGAAGGTGTGTGTTTGCCATCAAAACATACTCACCACGCAGACTGGCAATCCTGGCACGGATGTCCACAATGCGGCATGGGCACTTCTGTTTCAGATCCCCTATTTTCTTTGGGATCTGTTTGCAGGTCCTCTCCACCCCCAGTTTGTGGAGCTGGGCCCGCTGGAGCCGCCTCAGGATGCTGCGTTTGCGCAGCCGTGGGTGCCGGTGGTGATGGTGGCACCAGTAGTCGTGGCGGTCACAATGGTCTATGAGGACCAAGAGCTCCGCCATACCCCACGTTGCAGCGCGCTGTGCGGCGGCCATGACTCTGCTGCTATGTGCAGGGGAGGGCCAGGCACGTTGCAGGCAGAGTGAAAGTGAAAGAAGCGTCATGACGTCAGAACAGCCACTTGCGGCGCCTAACAACATTCTAAACAACAACAACGTCACCAAAAATCACGCTTTGCTGGGCGTTATGTATGGCAGCCATGTGCGCTGTATAGGCTAATTTCTTCAGTGTTGTGTGTGGCACGAGAATATGCACAGTATATCAGAACAAGCACACTACATTTGGCTGCGCAATTGAGTGGCCGCGTAATTGCACTTATGTAGTGGATTGTTCAGTTCAGATGCGTCTAGTGCTGAAGTGACAACTCATCCAAGATGGCGTCCTGTGAAGGGACAGCCAATCGTGACACAGTAGCCTCCTCCAATGATCGCTGATGGGGCGCGGTATCCATGAGGCTGTGTCACGCCCTGGGAATTCACTAGGTTACGCTGATTCCATCCCTGTGCCCGTTTAGACACCAGTACCATGGCAATTGTGCCTTTGTGTTGCTTTGGATTTTGAGCACAGCTCGGAAACAGGTGTCCGAAGCAACAGTGGGACACGCAATCACTTTCCCAATTTACACGCCGCCATTTCGTAGCAATTTCAAGGCAACAGCCACAAAAATCCCCATTGCCAGGCAGTTGCTACCACGCAGTGGCGGCGTGTAAAGGTACCTTAAGGGTACCTTTACACGCCGTTACTGGAGGATGGATACAACCAGCTACAGGCTACAAATGTAGCTTGTAGCGGCAAAATACCCCGTAGTAGCGGCGTGTGAAGACGGTAGGAGGCACCCGGCCACAGATACATCTGTTTCCGAGCACTGCCCGGAAACAGGTGGCTACACAGGCGATTGTAGCGAGCTGTATCGGCGTGTAAAGAAGCAACAGAAGGGATGTGTCGACACCAGGCAATGTACCTGGTATGTAGCTGGGGCGTGACACAGGCTCCGGGATACCGCCCCCCTTCAGCGATCATTGGTGGAAGCTCCTGCGTTACGATTGGTAGTCGCTGCATAGGGAGGCATATTTAAGGAGCTGACCAGTCACACTACACAATTGCTCGAGCGTCATGTATTAAAAGCCTCCTGCGATGCCGGGCCAATCATGGGTTTCTTGCTTTGTCCTATCAGCGTACGGACGTCTCGTAATCCACAATTGTGGCACGCCTATGTGCTGTCCCTGCTGCAGCAGGTCCGCCCATATTAGCTTGTTGTAGCGGTGTGTAAATGAGGTACGGTGAGCTACAGAAGGTGACTTATGGCACCCGGCGGTGTATCCAGAGATAGATGTAACGTAGCGTAGCTTGTGGCGGCGTGTAAAGATGGTGCGTTGACCGTTTGTAACCGTTTGTGCGTGCTCGTGCACGTGAAGTAGCTGGTTGTATCCATCCTCCAGTAGCGGCGTGTAAAGGTACCCTTACAGATGATATCTACCCCTGCATAGTGAAGTTTTGTGGATCACAGGAGGGTTCTCCATCTTCGCTGCTCAGGTTATAGCTGATGTGTTACGGATAGATGATGTCCCTCTCCTGGTGAAGTTTCTCTGTGTAGAATGTACCGTAAGTATCGTAACTCTGTGTTTTATGTTTCTGTGTAATTTAGATATCTGACCTTTGAATCCTATGATATCTTATACTATGCAAAACTGTATGCAATTTTACACCATTTCCTATTTTCTGTAATCATTTGATTATAACCTAATCATTTGTTTTGTAATCATTCAATTATTAGTTCTTATTTTCTGTAATTAATCATTTAATTTTTATAATAAGTATTAATAGCCTTCTTTAAAACCGTATCCGAACCCATTATTTACTTGACAAAACATCTGATGTCAGAAGAGTTGGCAAAACAATGATGTACATTTAGATTTGATGTGCATTTTTGGGGAACCCTTTACCAAACGTAAAAGTATGTCAAATGTCGGGAAGGGGTTATTCACATATTTATGTGCACGTAACATTCAAAAGTGAGATCATGTGACATAATTTCAAAAATCCTCACCTCTCCAGTAAGCCAATAGATCATTTCCAGTGCAAGGTTCAGTATGCTTCTGGTCATGTAAGTAATATCTTTCTCCATTCTCAGCAAATCATTTAATGTATTTAGGACCCTCTCTCCCGTACAGATTAGTTGCAAAGAAGAATCAGACTGGAAATACATTAGATAAATTGTTATAAAAATAGAACACAGAGATAAACATATTGCTCAAATCAAAGTTTTGTAACCCTCATAGCAAATTAAAGGGGTATTCCCATCTCCAAGATCTATCTCAATATGTAATGGCCACTTTACACGCGGCAACAGGAAGATAGAAAACGGCAGGTGTCGGAGACAATTGTACCTTTTACCTTCAAAACACCTTGCAGATACCTGAATTACACGCAGCCACTCAAGGTGTTTTGAAGGTAAAAGGTACAATTGTCTCCGACACCTGCCGTTTTCTATCTTCCTGTTGCCACGTGTAAAGTGGCCATAATAGGTGTAATAATAACTAATAACAACGATAAAAATGATATTAGCAAATACCTACCAATTATAAATATAGTGTAATCCACAGTGCTAAATTTGCAGGCCTCCGGACACTACCAAACTGATGTGGGGGAGGGGAGACCATGGAAGTGCTGAATATACCAAAACAGCGCTCTGCCTCTTGCTCCTTGTCTGATACATAGCAGTACACATACACTGTCATAGGTTGTACAGCAGAGGATCACAGTGTATTTATATCTTCTTGGTGACAAATGCTACCAGAAGGTAGAACACCCCTGATCTTACATTAAATTGAATGACTATCAGGGGCTGAAATATAGTATGACCATGGGGCGGCAGCCACGCCCCTGCGACACCCCCTGTTCATACAGAAATATGGAGGGGCTGGATTGTAAAATGATCATGGAGCCTCCAGCGACCACGTTTCCGCTACACTCCCCTGTTCTCTGCAGCAGCATGACTGAATCTGCTCTGTGACCCATTATCCCTTGAGGGAGGGGTGAGTGCTGAGGACCAGATACTATTTTATTGATTTATAAGAGATCTATAGATCCTAGAACTGTAGTGGACAGACAGCTCAGATTTATCATGGTGGAGGGCAGGGACTGTACAAAATAAATCCTCTCTGCCCGGAGTTCCCCTTTAACAAAACTAATATAACAAGTGCAACAAAATGTCACTTTTACTGACTACTGCAGTTTCAGTATTGATCACCCCTTCATGAAAAGAGTTTTTTGTATTTGGGTAAACAGTGTTAACACCTTTAGCTGTTATGACCTTCTGTAAATGTGATACACAGCCAGACATACAGTGCCTACAAGTAGTATTCAACCCCCTGCAGATGTAGGTGGTTTGATAAGATGCAAATAAGTTAGAGCCTTCAAACTGCAAACGAGAGTAGGATTTATTAACAGAAGCATAAATCTTACAAACCAAAATGTTATGTTGCTCAGTTGAATTTTAATAAATTTTAAACATAAAAGTGTGGGTCAAATATTATTCAACCCCTCAAACCACCAGCATTCTGTTTGGTCCCCCTAAAGTATTAAGAAGTAGTTCAGGCACAAAGAACAATGAGCTTCACATGTGTGGATTAATTATCTCTTTTGCCAGCCTTTTCTGACTATTTAAGACCCTCCCCAAACTTGTGAACAGCACTCATACATGGTCAACATGGGAAAGACAAAGGAGCATTCCAAGGCCATCAGAGACAAGATCGTGGAGGGTCACAAGGCTGGCAAGGGGTACAAAACCCTTTCCAAGGAGTTGGGCCTACCTGTCTCCACTGTTGGGAGCATCATCCGGAAGTGGAAGGCTTATGGAACTACTGTTAGCCTTCCACGGCCTGGACAGCCTTTGAAAGTTTCCTCCCGTGCCAAGGCCAGGCTTGTCCGAAGAGTCAAGCCTAACCCAAGGACAACAAGGAAGGAGCTCCGGGAAGATCTCATGGCAGTGGGGACATTGGTTTCAGTCAATACTATAAGTAACGTACTCCACCGCAATGGTCTCCGTTCCAGACGAGCCCGTAAGGTACCTTTACTTTCAAAGCGTCATGTCAAGGCTCGTCTACAGTTTGCTCATGATCACTTGGAGGACTCTGAGACAGACTGGTTCAAGGTTCTATGGTCTGATGAGACCAAGATAGAGATCTTTGGTGCCAACCACACACATGACGTTTGGAGACTGGATGGCACTGCATACGACCCCAAGAATACCATCCCTACAGTCAAGCATGGTGGTGGCAGCATCATGCTGTGGGGCTGTTTCTCAGCCAAGGGGCCTGGCCATCTGGTCCGCATCCATGGGAAGATGGATAGCACGGCCTACCTGGAGATTTTGGCCAAGAACCTCCGCTCCTCCATCAAGGATCTTAAGGTGGGTCGTAATTTCATCTTCCAACAAGACAACGACCCAAAGCACACAGCCAAGAAAACCAAGGCCTGGTTCAAGAGGGAAAAAATCAAGGTGATGGAGTGGCCTAGTCAGTCTCCTGACCTTAACCCAATTGAAAACTTGTGGAAGGAGCTCAAGATTAAAGTCCACATGAGACACCCAAAGAACCTAGATAACTTGGAGAAGATCTGCATGGAGGAGTGGGCCAAGATAACTCCAGAGACCTGTGCCGGCCTGATCAGGTCTTATAAAAGACGATTATTAGCTGTAATTGCAAACAAGGGTTATTCCACAAAATATTAAACCTAGGGGTTAAATAATAATTGACCCACACTTTTATGTTTAAAATGTATTAAAATTCAACTGAGCAACATAACTTTTTGGTTTGTAAGATTTATGCTTCTGTTAATAAATCCTACTCTCGTTTGCAGTTTGAAGGCTCTAACTTATTTGCATCTTATCAAACCACCTAAACCTGCAGGGGGTTGAATACTACTTGTAGGCACTGTAGCTTCATCTCATGGAGAATGGCCTCTAGTTCACAAATATTCATGGATTTGGAGGCTGAAATCGCCTTCTTCAAATCTATCCGAAGTTTTTTCTATTGGCAACAGGTCAGAAACTGCAACCGCAACTCAAGAATCTTTCGACACTTCTGAAATCAAGAGTTTATAGTACGGTACTTAGTAGAGAATATTTCGCTGTTATGACCAGCTGCAAACGCGATCCTTAGCCAGCTACCAGCTATTGACAGCATTCCGGAGGACAAGTAATGGAGGTAACGTGCTAAAAAATATACAAAAAAAAAATCAAACCTGTTCAACAGTATGAGAAAACGATTTGCAGTTCATATATTCAGACTTAAGGGTAAGTGCACATCAGTCGTTTTCTGGGCTGTTTTTGGACGTTTTACGTCGGCGTTTTCGGCTCCGTTTTATGTTAATTTATGTTAATCCTAGCCACCGGCTGGGTTAACATGATACTCAATGGAGTTTAGAATACGCTGTCTTCATTAGAACGTTTTTCTTCTGGTCGTTTTCAGTCAAAACTGAGTTTTCTCAGTCAAAACTGAGTTTTTACAACGTTTTTCAAAGAATAGAGCAAGTGACTTCTTTCCTCCGTTTTTCCAGCGCTTCCAGCTGATCAAGTGCACTAAAAACTCAGTTTTCAAAACAGCCGAGAAAACAGCCGAGAAAAACGCTGGAAAACCGCGTAAAACGAGCAAAAAACGAGGGACACTGCTGAGCACAGAAAACTCAGTTTCTGCTAAAAAAACCCAGGTTTTTTGGACGTTCTGCAGAGATGCACAAACGTCAGATGTGCACATAGCCTTAGGCTTGCAAAGACACCAAGCATTTAAAGGGAACCTGACCTCTAAAAATGAGCCCCCAGGCTCTTTTAACCTGCCCCTGCACCATGTTAATACATTTCTAGGCATCCCTTTGTGTTATTAATGCATTATAATAAAGATTCTAAAAGTTGTTTTAATACCTGTAGATCTAAAGCTTCTCATTATTTGAGAAGTCGCAAAAGGCGGTCTTTTGTGCTTCTCCCCGCCATCTGCTTGTAAATTATTCACGCCCAAATGGGCGTGCTATAGAGCAGAGAGGCTGTGCTTGGGATGCAAGGGACGGTAAAGCCGATATGACGCAAATCACATCATTTCTGGCTTTACCACGTCAGTACACCCATCAGACATTCGAACAGAGCCTAAAAATATGCAATGTGAGAGGACACCACAGCGCTCTCCTCCTGTATAATAATAACACACAGGACAGTGCAGTGCTCTCCTCCTGTATAATAATAATAATACACAGGACAGTGCAGTGCTCTCCTCCTGTATAATAATAACACACAGGACGGTGCAGTGCTCTCCTCCTGTATAATAATAACACACAGGACAGTGCAGTGCTCTCCTCCTGTATAATAATAATAATAATAATAACACACAGGACGGTGCAGTGCTCTCCTCCTGTATAATAATAACACACAGGACGGTGCAGTGCTCTTCTCCTGTATAATAATAATAATAACACACAGGACGGTGCAGTGCTCTCCTCCTGTATAATAATAACACACAGGACGGTGCAGTGCTCTCCTCCTGTATAATAATAACACAGGACGGTGCAGTGCTCTCCTCCTGTATAATAATAATAACACACAGGACGGTGCAGTGCTCTCCTCCTGTATAATAATAATAACACACAGGACGGTGCAGTGCTCTCCTCCTGTATAATAATAATAATAATAATAACACACAGGACGGTGCAGTGCTCTCCTCCTGTATAATAATAACACACAGGACGGTGCAGTGCTCTCCTCCTGTATAATAATAATAACACACAGGACGGTGCAGTGCTCTCCTCCTGTATAATAATAACACACAGGACGGTGCAGTGCTCTCCTCCTGTATAATAACACACAGGACAGTGCAGTGCTCTCCTCCTGTATAATAATAATAACACACAGGACGGTGCAGCGCTCTCCTCCTGTATAATAATAATAACACACAGGACGGCGCAGTGGTCTCCTCCTGTATAATAATAATAACACAGAGGACGGTGCAGTGCTCTCCTCCTGTATAATAATAATAACACACAGGACGGCGCAGTGCTCTCCTCCTGTATAATAATAATAACACACAGGACGGTGCAGCGCTCTCCTCCTGTATAATAATAACACACAGGACGGTGCAGTGCTCTCCTCCTGTATAATAATAATAACACACAGGACGGTGCAGTGCTCTCCGCCTGTATAATAATAATAACACACAGGACGGTGCAGTGCTCTCCTCCTGTATAATAATAATAACACACAGGACGGTGCAGTGCTCTCCTCCTGTATAATAATAATAACACACAGGACAGTGCAGTGCTCTCCTCCTGTATAATAATAACACACAGGACGGTGCAGTGCTCTCCTCCTGTATAATAACAACACACAGGACAGTGCAGTGCTCTCCTCCTGTATAATAATAATAATAATAATAACACACAGGACGGTGCAGTGCTCTCCTCCTGTATAATAATAATAACACACAGGACGGCGCAGCGCTCTCCTCCTGTATAATAATAATAATAATAATAATAACACACAGGACGGTGCAGTGCTCGCCTCCTGTATAATAATAATAACACACAGGACGGCGCAGCGCTCTCCTCCTGTATAATAATAACACACAGGATGGTGCAGTGCTCTTCTCCTGTATAATAATAATAATAACACACAGGACGGTGCAGTGCTCTCCTCCTGTATAATAATAACACACAGGACGGTGCAGTGCTCTCCTCCTGTGTAATAATAACACAGGACGGTGCAGTGCTCTCCTCCTGTATAATAATAATAATAATAACACACAGGACGGTGCAGTGCTCTCCTCCTGTATAATAATAACACACAGGACGGTGCAGTGCTCTCCTCCTGTATAATAATAATAACACACAGGACGGTGCAGTGCTCTCCTCCTGTATAATAATAATAATAATAACACACAGGACGGTGCAGTGCTCTCCTCCTGTATAATAATAACACACAGGACGGTGCAGTGCTCTCCTCCTGTATAATAATAATAACACACAGGACGGTGCAGTGCTCTCCTCCTGTATAATAATAATAACACACAGGACGGTGCAGCGCTCTCCTCCTGTATAATAATAATAACACACAGGACGGTGCAGTGCTCTCCTCCTGTATAATAATAACACACAGGACGGTGCAGTGCTCTCCTCCTGTATAATAATAATAACACACAGGACGGTGCAGTGCTCTCCTCCTGTATAATAATAATAACACACAGGACGGTGCAGTGCTCTCCTCCTGTATAATAATAATAACACACAGGATGGTGCAGTGCTCTCCTCCTGTATAATAATAATAATAACACACAGGACGGTGCAGTGCTCTCCTCCTGTATAATAATAATAACACACAGGACGGTGCAGTGCTCTCCTCCTGTATAATAATAACACACAGGACGGTGCAGCGCTCTCCTCCTGTATAATAATAACACACAGGACGGTGCAGTGCTCTCCTCCTGTATAATAATAACACACAGGACGGTGCAGAGCTCTCCTCCTGTATAATAATAACACACAGGACGGTGCAGTGCTCTCCTCCTGTATAATAACACACAGGACAGTGCAGCGCTCTCCTCCTGTATAATAATAATAATAACACACAGGACGGTGCAGCGCTCTCCTCCTGTATAATAATAACACACAGGACGGTGCAGTGTTCTCCTCTCCTGTATAATAATAACACACAGGACGGTGCAGTGCTCTCCTCCTGTATAATAATAATAATAACACACAGGACGGTGCAGCGCTCTCCTCCTGTATAATAATAATACACAGGACGGCGCAGTGCTCTCCTCCTGTATAATAATAATAACACAGAGGACGGCGCAGTGCTCTCCTCCTGTATAATAATAATAACACACAGGACGGCGCAGTGCTCTCCTCCTGTATAATAATAATAATAACACACAGGACGGTGCAGTGCTCTCCTCCTGTATAATAATAATAACACACAGGACGGTGCAGTGCTCTCCTCCTGTATAATAATAATAACACACAGGACGGTGCAGTGCTCTCCTCCTGTATAATAATAACACACAGGACGGTGCAGTGCTCTCCTCCTGTATAATAACACACAGGACAGTGCAGCGCTCTCCTCCTGTATAATAATAATAATAACACACAGGACGGTGCAGCGCTCTCCTCCTGTATAATAATAATAACACACAGGACGGCGCAGTGCTCTCCTCCTGTATAATAATAATAACACAGAGGACGGCGCAGTGCTCTCCTCCTGTATAATAATAATAACACACAGGACGGCGCAGTGCTCTCCTCCTGTATAATAATAATAATAATAACACACAGGACGGTGCAGTGCTCTCCTCCTGTATAATAATAATAACACACAGGACGGTGCAGTGCTCTCCTCCTGTATAATAATAATAACACACAGGACGGTGCAGTGCTCTCCTCCTGTATAATAATAACACACAGGACGGTGCAGTGCTCTCCTCCTGTATAATAACACACAGGACAGTGCAGCGCTCTCCTCCTGTATAATAATAATAATAACACACAGGACGGTGCAGCGCTCTCCTCCTGTATAATAATAATAACACACAGGACGGCGCAGTGCTCTCCTCCTGTATAATAATAATAACACAGAGGACGGCGCAGTGCTCTCCTCCTGTATAATAATAATAACACACAGGACGGGGCAGTGCTCTCCTCCTGTATAATAATAATAACACACAGGACGGCGCAGTGCTCTCCTCCTGTATAATAATAATAACACACAGGACGGTGCAGTGCTCTCCTCCTGTATAATAATAATAACACACAGGACGGCGCAGTGCTCTCCTCCTGTATAATAATAATAACAACACACAGGACGGCGCAGTGCTCTCCTCCTGTATAATAATAATAACACACAGGACGGCGCAGTGCTCTCCTCCTGTATAATAATAATAACACACAGGACGGCGCAGTGCTCTCCTCCTGTATAATAATAATAACACACAGGACGGCGCAGTGCTCTCCTCCTGTATAATAACACACAGGATGGTGCAGTGCTCTCCTCCTGTATAATAATAATAACACACAGGACGGCGCAGTGCTCTCCTCCTGTATAATAATAATAATACACAGGACAGTGCAGTGCTCTCCTCCTGTATAATAATAATAACACACAGGACGGCGCAGTGCTCTCCTCCTGTATAATAATAATAACACACAGGACGGTGCAGTGCTCTCCACCTGTATAATAATAATAATAACACACAGGACGGCGCAGTGCTCTCCTCCTGTATAACAATAATAACACACAGGACGGCGCAGTGCTCTCCTCCTGTATAATAATAATAACACACAGGACGGCGCAGTGCTCTCCTCCTGTATAATAATAATAACACAGAGGACGGTGCAGTGCTCTCCTCCTGTATAATAATAATAACACAGAGGACGGTGCAGTGCTCTCCTCCTGTATAATAACACACAGGATGGTGCAGTGCTCTCCTCCTGTATAATAATAATAACACACAGGACGGCGCAGTGCTCTCCTCCTGTATAATAATAATAACACACAGGACGGTGCAGCGCTCTCCTCCTGTATAATAATAACACACAGGACGGTGCAGTGCTCTCCTCCTGTATAATAATAATAATAATAATAACACACAGGACGGTGCAGTGCTCTCCTCCTGTATAATAATAATAATAACACACAGGACGGTGCAGCGCTCTCCTCCTGTATAATAATAATAATAACACACAGGACGGTGCAGTGCTCTCCTCCTGTATAATAATAACACACAGGACGGTGCAGCGCTCTCCTCCTGTATAATAATAATACACAGGACGGTGCAGCGCTCTCCTCCTGTATAATAATAATAATAACACACAGGACGGTGCAGTGCTCTCCTCCTGTATAATAATAACACACAGGACGGCGCAGTGCTCTCCTCCTGTATAATAATAATAACACACAGGACGGTGCAGTGCTCTCCTCCTGTATAATAATAATAACACACAGGACGGTGCAGTGCTCTCCTCCTGTATAATAATAATAACACACAGGACGGTGCAGTGCTCTCCTCCTGTATAATAATAATAACACACAGGACGGTGCAGTGCTCTCCTCCTGTATAATAATAATAACACACAGGACGGTGCAGTGCTCTCCTCCTGTATAATAATAATAATAATAATAATAATAACACCACACAGGACGGTGCAGTGCTCTCCTCCTGTATAATAATAATAACACACAGGACGGTGCAGTGCTCTCCTCCTGTATAATAATAACACACAGGACGGTGCAGTGCTCTCCTCCTGTATAATAATAATAACACACAGGACGGCGCAGTGCTCTCCTCCTGTATAATAATAATAACACACAGGACGGTGCAGTGCTCTCCTCCTGTATAATAATAATAACACACAGGACTGTGCAGTGCTCTCCTCCTGTATAATAATAATAACACACAGGACGGTGCAGTGCTCTCCTCCTGTATAATAATAACAACACACAGGACGGCGCAGCGCTCTCCTCCTGTATAATAATAACACACAGGACGGTGCAGTGCTCTCCTCCTGTATAACAACACACAGGACGGTGCAGTGCTCTCCTCCTGTATAATAATAACAACACACAGGACGGCGCAGCGCTCTCCTCCTGTATAATAATAACACACAGGACGGTGCAGTGCTCTCCTCCTGTATAACAACACACAGGACGGTGCAGTGCTCTCCTCCTGTATAATAATAACACACAGGACGGCGCAGCGCTCTCCTCCTGTATAATAATAACACACAGGACGGCGCAGCACTCTCCTCCTGAATAATAACACACAGGACGGTGCAGTGCTCTCCTCTTGTATAATAATAACACACAGGACGGTGCAGTGCTCTCCTCCTGTATAATAATAACACACAGGACGGCGCAGCGCTCTCCTCCTGTATAATCTACTTATATAATCGGGAGTTTGGAATTCGGGCGTTGTAGCCGAATCACAGACTCCTTTGCGCCACTGCGAGCGATGACGAGCAGCGTCATCGCGAGCCGCTGCCGCATTACGCGTCTTCGCTCGCAGTGCCGCTGCACTACCTCACACCCCCGCCATCCTGGCAACCGTCGGCCCCGCAAGGCCGACGCTGCCCGGATGCCGGCGGTGCCTTCCGCCCCTCACCCCTCTCACCGCTGGAGCCTCGGTGCTGATCCGACTTGCGGTGTAGGGGCTGTGGGCTGGTGACGGCAGCCACTCACGTCCTCCTGTTGCCGGCGCCCGCCAATGGGATGAGAGGGGCGTGTCAGGCTGCAAATACTGACACGCCCCGGCAGCCATTCACGTCCTCCTGTCGCCGCCGCCCGCCAATGGGAGTGAGCGGGGTGTGTCAGCCTGCAAAGCCTCACACGCCCCACTCACTCCCATTGCCCGCCGCCGGTGATGTCGTCATGTCAGCACCAGCGGCAAATGTGACTGTATGTATATGCCACACACGCCTGTATACTCTGCCACCACCACACGCCTCTATACTCTGCCACCACCACACGCCTCTATACTCTGCCACCACCACACGCCTCTATACTCTGTCACCACCACAGACGCCTGTATACTCTGTCACCACCACAGACGCCTGTATACTCTGTCACCACCACAGCCACCTGTATACTCTGCCACCACGACAGCCGCCTCTATACTCTGCTACCCGCAGAGCCCCCTGGATACTGTGATACCCACAGAGCCACCTGTATACTCTGATACCCACAGAGCCCTTTCTATACTCTGCTACCCACAAAGCCGCCTGTATACTCTGCTACCCACAGAGCCCCCTGTATACTCTGCTACCCACTGACCCGCCTGTATACACACAATTCATTTCACCCTGCTCCCGATGCAATTGCATCGGGCCTTTTTACTAGTAATAATAATAATATGCAGTGCGGTGCAGCTCTATGTATTCTATGGAGTCTTGTTAGAGGAGGGTTTATAAATGACATTAGTTACTACCACTCTCATCCAAGTGACCCTTCTTTGCCTCTTTCTCACCTCTCACATACCTGATGTTATTACTTCCTATCCATGCGTTTCTAGCCTCGTTGTCATTGGGCCTCCATCTGCCACATACATGAGGTTAGAATTTCCTGTTTTTATGCTCATGATGGGAGTTGTAGTCACCTATGCCTTCCAATGTACTATTGCTGCCTTTGTTTGGACCACACCTTCCAGCATGCATTGCCCGATGCCAACAACTTCTCCACTATGCAGACATGAGTGATTGTCGCCATCTTGTGGACATAGTGAGAGTTAAGGCCCCGTTACATGGTACGAAATCAAAACGACATCACTAACGATCTCGGGGGTCGTTAGGACATCGTTTTGACATAGTTGGTGAGATGTCACACGTCAAAATATTGTGGACGATGCACCAACGATGTAGTGAGCAGCTATCGTTAGCACAACCCTGCGAATGATACTTGCTTACTGATGTGAATGGGCGAAGTTGTGAATGACATAGTTATCGCAGTGTCACACTGAACAATGCAGCAGGTTCGCTGAACAATGATCTATGAACATGTCTGTGAATGGTCTGAGAACATGTTCTCAAATCTGCGATCAACGATCCAACAATTTTTTGTAGTCTTATCTCTGGGTTACACGCAACAACGTCCTAATGATGTTGTTTGAACGACTCCAAACCTGTAACATTTGAGCGACATCGTTCACAATACCGTACTATGTAACAGGGCCTTTACTCTCTTGTCTATTATGCATGATTGCAAATTGGTGCACCATAAGGCCTGTTTCAGACATTCGTGCAAAACATGCACATGTGAGAGAGGCTTTATCTGCATCGACCGTAAGGGCCTGGTGTATTCAGTAGCCGGGCTGGCAGTAATTCAGGGAGGTCACTGGTGGCGGTGGCCCAGGCCAAGCAATTGCTGGGGGTATTTACAGGGGATTAGTAGTATTTACGTAACGCCACCTGTGGTAAGTGATCCAAGAGGAGCAGCGCTGCTTGGATGAGCCCCTAGGGGATAGATGTAGTGGCAGCTGAGATGGTAACACTCCCCACAGGTGGATCAGGCCCCTGGGGTTGAATGTAAGAGTCTTTGGGGATGATGGTAGTTATGATACTAAGTGCCGCAGGGAAGACGTCAGAAATCAGCAGGAGAGCTCAAAGGGTGCAGTTCTTTCACCTTTACTCACAATTTGTAGTAGTACACACCTAGCTGAGCACTCTGTTCTTCAGGCAAGCAGTCCAGTCAACTTCCAGGCACTCCAGGATCACTCCACCGAGACACCCTTTTGTATGCCTCTCCAGGTTGCCCTTTTTCTGCACTGATCCTCCTCTACTCCTGCTCTGCGCCTTCATGCTATAGGGCTCCAAAGCAGGTAGCTGCGAGTCCTGTCGAGCGACGGCCAGCAAGTCCTCTTGACTCCTTGCCACTGTACCTGGGATTGTCCACGGTAGATAGTCACTGCACATAAAGTTCAGTGGCCCCCAGTTTCCTGGCTCAAACTTGCAGTGTTGTTGCCAGATTAGGGCCGGTCCCCTATTGCAACCAGTTCCTCCACCACAACTCAGGGTAGGAGTAAATTCAGTGTTCACGCTGGCCTGGGTTCGATGGGCAATCTAGCCACTGGATCCCACTCCTCCCCCAGTGCCAGAGCTCCCCTAGAACTCCATCTTTCGGTAGCTCCTTCTCCAACTCTTTCCTCTTCCCTCTCCTTCTCCTTTCTGACTATAACTCTTACCAGCTGTGTCCCGACACCCTAAGGGTATGTGCGCACTGGCCGGGATATGGTCGGATTAGGTGTGTAAACCGCCGGTCGGTTTACATAAATTTCATGTAAATTTATGTTAATCCAAACCGGCGTTTGGATTAACATAGAAACCTATGTAAACCGACACCCGGTGTGCAGACACCGGCGGTTTACACATGCTCATCCGTTGCCAACCCGCTGGGTTCCCAGCGGGTTAGCAAAGAATGAGCATGTTCTATAAACCGGCCGGTTCTGCAGCGGCTGCAAGCAGAATCATGTACTGCTTCCAGCCGCTGCAGAACAGCCGGCGCTAACCCGCTGGCCACCCCGCCCGTCACCCCGCCGCACATACCCGCCAGGAAGCCGGTGGACGGCTCCGGAGCTTCCTGGCGGGTCCGCCCAGCCGCCGCCGACCAACCCGCCGGCAAGTGCGCACATAGCCTAAACCTGTTCCCTCCTCCAGCCAGTGATCGGGTCTGCTCAGATAAAGTTTCTTCCACCCTTCATCCCCTGACCTGGAGTTAGGATAGGTGTTGGGTGCAAGGTGTGTGGGTCTCAGCATTGTGTCCCCAGCTTATCTGGGAGTGGGATACCACACCTATGGATTAGGTGCAGTACCTCTGTGGTGACCAGACCGCGGGGCGCCACATATCTATGTGACATGCATGGTGGGTGATTAATGTGTTGTGTGCTATCCGTGGGACAGCCTGTCATTGTATACTCACCTGCCTCCAGCGCTGCTGTCTCTCTCACTTCTAGGTCTACTGCATCTCAAGGTTCAGTGAACATTTATGAGGCTAATGAGTGGCCCCAGAAGTGAGTGGGACAGGACATGGAGTTGGGAATATGAAATTCTTTATTTTTTAACTCTTGGCTCATGTCCGTGCACACAGATGTCACACAGATGGCCCATTTTTTGCACAGACCCATTGACCTGAATGGATTCGTGGGTCTGTAATTCCTGACAAAAACAGACATGTCTCCGTGTGGAGCACACGGCCTGTGCAGAAACATGGACTTTGGAAAGGGGCCATAGATTAACATGTGTCTTCGTATGTCTGTGCCTTCGGCATGTGTCTGCATGAACTACACACATGCCGGAGTCATGAACATATGAAAGAGACCTAAGAGAAGGCAGCAGAGAAAGAGGAAGGGCTGGTTCATAAACGTCTGCGCACCTAAGGCGGCCGTCACACGGTGAGATATCTTGCACGATATCGTTTAAGCGATCTCCTTTTTGATCGCTTAAGCGATATCGGGCAAGATATCGTTGCATGTAATCAAGCGATTCACGATGGTAAATCGCTTGATCGTGACATCGCTGATCTGAGGTTCGGTTCTCAGATCTAGCGATGAACGATGCAACGATCTGCATCATCGTGGTGTATGACACCACGATGATCCATCTCCCAGCGACCGCGCCTATGCTGGGAGATGGTAACTATGGTACACGTCGGGTAACTAAGCGACGCGCGGCGCCTAGTTACCGATGTGTACCATAGTAACGAGCGAGATCGCTGCTCCACATCGCTGGTGAGTCTGTCTGTGTGACATCTCACCAGCGATGTGAGCGATATTGTAAGCGATTGCGCGTGCACGTGATCGCTTACAATATCGCTAAAGATGTCGCAGCGTGTGACGGCCCCTTACGAATATTAATTGCAAACAACCATCGTCCACTGTCTTTCCGTGAGGTCATTGTCAGGCCGGTTTCACACATCCGTGCCTCCGGCATGTGTGTGGTCCGTGCCGACACATGCGGAGGCACAGACATACGGGGACACACGATCTACTATGGACCCATGCAGACGTCCATGTTTCCGCACGGACGTGTTTCCGTGTGGAGCACATGCGTGTCCGTGTGCTCCACACGGCGACTTGTCCTTTTTTATGCAGAGCCCTGGACCGCAGTTACGTCCAAATGTCCTGCACGTGGGTATTCAGTGTGACATCCGTGTGCACGGACCACGGACAAAAGTGAAAAACCTGAAAATAAAGAATTTTATACTCAACTCGCTCCAGCGGTGTCTGCTCCTCTCACCTCCGATGCCGCTCATTAGGGCTCATGAATATTCACTTCACTGAGTCCAAGAGCGGACCGAAGAGAGAGGAGCAGCGGCGCTGGAGGGAGGTGAGTATGCAGGTGACAATCTGTCCTTGTGCTATCCACGGCCCCACGGATAGCACACGGACTGTACACATGTGTCACACGTGTGCACGCCCCGCCCCCAAACAGCCATGTTTCACGTCCGTGGTGACACAGATGTGTGAAACCGGCCTCAGACATAGTCTTGTGGTCCAGGACAAATAGCATTAATTATTGTCCACAAATCATACATAGACTATAGAAAAGATGGAAATGAAGGGACAACTGATGCCATTTTCTTGTATTTCAACATACAGCTTTCTGGTAAGTGTGCTGTTCCCCCCAGACATAATTTTTTTAGTTGTTCAATTTGTATTTAATAGAAAATATGTATTGCATTAATTTATTATTTGTTAAATGTGTAAGGGTACCTTTACAAGTCGCAACATTGCATGCAATTTCACTTGCAACTTACTAGTTACAGTGAAATCATGGACACAATGTTCTATCTTGTTGCCGTGTACAAATGGAACAATGTGTCCATGATTTCACTACAACCAGTAAGGGGGCCGTCACACGGAACGATATCTTGCCCGATATCGTTTAAGCGATCTCCTTTTTGATCGCTTAAGCGATATCGGGCAAGATATCGTTGCATGTAAACAAGCGATTCACGATGTGACATCGCTTGATCGTGACATCGCTGATCTGAGGTTCGGTTCTCAGATCTAGCGATGAACGATGCAACGATCTGCATCATCGTGGTGTATAACACCACGATGATCCATCTCCCAGCGACCGCGCCTATGCTGGGAGATGGTAACTATGGTACACGTCGGGTAACTAAGCGACGCGCGGCGCCTAGTTACCCGATGTGTACCATAGTAACGAGCGAGATCGCTGCTCCACATCGCTGGTGAGTCTGTCTGTGTGACATCTCACCAGCGATGTGAGCGATATTGTAAGCGATTGCGCGTGCACGTGATCGCTTACAATATCGCTAAAGATGTCGCAGCGTGTGACGGCCCCCTAAGTTGCAAGTGAAATTGCATGCAACGTTGACACCGGGCAGACCAACGATGAACGAGCTCCCAGTGCCTCGCAGCCTATGCTGGGAGCTCGTATCCATGGTAAACATTGGGTTACTAAGTGCTGTGCGGCACCTAGTAACCCAATGTTTACCATGGTTACCAGCCTTCTCGCTGGTCCACATCGCTGGTGAGTCTGCCTGTGTGACAGCTCACCAGCGATGTGAACGATATTGTTAAGGTACGTGCACACGGTCTGGAGGATATGCGTGCTGGACGCAGCTCCTCCGGTCCTTAGGGAAGCTGAGGGTGGCCGCAGGGAGACTGCAGCCGCCCTGTACTCACCGTGTGCGGCAGGGTGCGGGCGGCTTCTCCCTGCAGTCACCCCATGGGAGCTGCTTCCGACTCTGCAGCATGAAATGAACATGCTGCGGAGGAGCGGACTCCTGGCAACCCGCACCGCAGCTTCAAAGACGCTACAGGCGGGTTACGCATATTGAGGATGAGATTTCTTGAAATCCCATCCACTATGCTAGTACTGTATGACGCAGCGCAAATATGCTGTGTCCATAACTCTGCGTATCCTGATCGTGAGAATGCACCCTTAGCGATCGCGCATGCATGTGATTGCTAACTATATAGTTCTGCAAATTGATGCGTGTGATGTGGCCCTAGTAGTGTCTTTCTATGCTGCCATCTGCTGGTCAGTGTTTGAATGCTGCTCACGTTTATCTGTTTAAATTAAGTTGGTTTAAACTTTACGTGTCCTCATTTGACAGTTGGTGGGTCACTTGCTCCAAGCTGCCATTTTATATTGTGAGACCAGGACTATGTATACCGGACTAGTGAAGTCAGCAGTTTGAGAAGTGCAGCAATTAGTCTGCGCAGTCCTGTCTGCTCACCATGCTGAACTTGGTTTCTTATTGCTCAGTTTCTTATTCAGCTATTATTTATTTTGTTTTTTTTTACAAGTTTAAGAACAAAAATAAAACATCCCAAGTATATAATATCATGCAGTCATGTGCCCTGTTGTGAATACACCAAAAAACAGCTACAAAAAGTATAAAAGTGGCACAAAAACGGGCATCAAAGTGGGCACTGCGGAGTGTTATTGAAGGGGTTAAATGGCTTTGGGCCACTGATCTCCCAGCACAGTTACATACCTAGTGACATGAATTAGCTATGGGGCATCACTAGGTACGTAACTGGCCCAAAGCCATTTAACCCCTTCAATAACACTCCTCAGTGCCCACTTTGATGCCCGTTTTTGTGCCAGTCTTATATTTTTTGGTGTATTCACAACAGGGCACATGCCTGCATGATATTATATACTTGGGATGGTTTGGCTGCTTTCACATCAGCGGTAAATGTAATTCCTGGCAGATCCAGCAGATGTCGCCGCACCTACCAGATCTGCCAGCCAACTTGTGTGCACGATCCGGCAAGCCCCATTCATTCTCTATGGACTTGTGATCAGGTGCGGCCAGTGCGGTTTTACCAGATCCGGCACTTGCGGCACCGCAAAAGAAACGCTGCTAGCAGGTGCAACAACATGTGCCCGATCTGCCATGAATCACAGTAATCGCTGATGTGAAAGCAGCATCATTGTTAAACCTGTAAAGAACAGAAACTAAGAACCCAAGTTCAGCCTGGTGAATCAGCCGGAAACATGTGCAATGGCTAAAGTGTGCCGACAAGAGGGAAAATAAAGAGGCAAAAAGCAGGTGCAAATGAAGTCATGAATTGGGCCGGCAGGTGGCGATGATGAGCCGCGCCGAGGTGTCCTCACCTATACACAGTGGATAATACACAGCCGCTTCTCACTACAGAGCTCCGCCCCCTCATATGACATCACCACTAGCTCGATAGTCACTGTACCGGGGAAGCTCCACCCTGTCATGTGACTGATCACATGATTCTGACGTCACCACAGGTCCTTCAGCCCCTAGGACAATGGTGACATCAGCGCAGGTCCTTCAGCTCCTAGGATTCAGCTGCTCCATATCAGGTCATGGCCAGGTTTGTTTGTGTTCACTCCTGTACAGACGTTCACTGTGGGAAAGGGCTGCAGCATCTGGGATATAATACAATGCATAGTACATACTGGGTACAAGGGAGAGCACTATGGCTAAGTTCCCACAATGTGTATTTGCTGTTGTTTATTTCTGTACAGTTCCAGCAAAGTGAATAAGAATGTCTGGAAATCTCATGGAATCTGCTTTGTTTGTTAATGCTGTGTAAACCCTGATCTGAACTAGGATTCCACAAGATGTCAGTTTGTCTTGCAGTAAATACAGGCTTCACTTGTGGATTTTCCCCATAAACTTTGAATGAGATGTGAAAGGTCTGCAGGTGAGAAAAAGTGCACGTGTTATAAGTGGCAACGCACTAAAGACACGTGATCCGCACACCTTCACCCATAAAGTTTCCCAAGATAAGTAACAAGAAGTCTCCGAAATCAGTTTTACTTAAGATATAAAGAGTCAAAACCAAAAAAAATCAGCCCTCCCTTCCCCCATAAAAAAGACAGCAAAGGAACAGTGCCCAAAAATGCAATGGAAACGTACAAGTAACCTAATTTATCCAGAAAATCTGCAGCATCAGAGACATACCACATATAGGGGATACGGAAAGTATTCAGACCCCTTTACATTTTTTACTCTGTTTCATGGCAGCCATCTAGTAAATTAAAAAAGTTCTTTTTTTTCCATTAATGTACACTGCACCCCATCTTGACTGGAAAAAAAACAATGTAGAAATTGTTGGAAATGTATTAAAAAATAACAAACTGAATTATTACATGGTCATAAGTATTCAGCCCCTTTGCTCAGTATTGAGTAGACACACCCTTTTGAGCTAGTACCGCCATGAGTCTTCTTGGGAATGATGTAACAAGTTCTTCACACCTGGATTTGGAGATCCTCTGCCATTTCGGATCCTCTCCAGTTGAGGATGCTCAATTGGGTTTAGGTCCAGGGCTCCGGCTGGGCCAGTCAAGAATGGTCACAGAGTTGTTCTGAAGCCACTCCTTTGATATTTTAGCTGTATGCGTAGGGTCATTGTGTTGTTGGAAGTTGAACCTTCGGCCAAGTCTGTGGTCCAGAGCACTCTGGAAGAGGTTTTCATCCAGGAGATCTCGGTACTTGGCCGCATTCATGTTTCCTTCAATTGCAGCCAGTCGACCTGTCCCTGCAGCTGAAAAACACCCCCATAGCATGATGCTGCCACCACCATGTTTCACTGTTGGGATTGTATTGGGCAGGTGATGAGCAGTGCTTGGTTTTCTCCATACATACTGCTTAGGCTGGCTTCACACTACGTTTTTGTCCTGTTCATTTGGATCCTGTTTTTTGCAGGATCCAAATGAACAGGAATAGACAGCACCGAACTGGCACCTTCAGATGCTATTTCTGTGTCCGGTCCGGTATCCAGACACAGAAAGAGCAGCAGAGAGCCGAGCCGCTGTCAGCGCTGTGTGACAAGTGCTGTCTAATATAATTTTAGCAGTGTGTATCTATATACACTGCTAAAATGATATTAAATAAAGGGATGATTAAAAATAAAAAATCATAAATTCTCAACTTCCGTCAACTTCTGAGTGTCCCACGCTGAATCTCCCGGAATTTGAGACCTTGCATGATGTCACTGGGAGGGAAGGGGCAACCCGATCACATGACAGCATCAGCACCAATTAAAACCCGTGCTGATGTGCTCATGTGACCGGGTTGCCCCACCCTCCCAGTGACATCATGCAAGGTCCTTGAATGGCCGCGAGATTCAGCATGGGACGCTCATGGTCGCCGGAAGGTGAGTATTTATTATTTTTTATTTTTAACCATCCCTTTAGTTAATATCACTTTTGCAGTGTATACACTGCTAAAGTGGTATTAGACAGATTTACTATGGGTACAGAGCAGTGCTCCTGTTCTGCGCATGCTCTGTACCATGGAACCAGATCTGTGAAACGATTCTGTTGTTTCCCGGATCCGTGCCATAGGCCCCCATGTTAAGTGTGCCGGACAGGGCAGGATTCGTTTCTGTCCTGTTTTGTCACCGGACCCCAACAGCGTTGCAGGCCTCATTTTTGGGAACGGTGAAAAACAGGACAGAAACGAATCCTGCATCGGATTCACAAAATCGGATAGCCAAATAGGGCCAATCCGGTGCCATAGACATACATGGGAGCCAAAAACGATCCTGTTCTGTTTGTTTCAAAAACGAACAGAACAGGATAGTAAAAAACGTAGTGTGAAGCCAGCCTTAGAATTACCATCAAAAAGTTCTATCTTAGTCTCATCAGACCAGAGAATCTTTTTTCTCATAGTCTGGGAGTCCTTCATATGTTTTTTAGCAAACTCTATGCGTGCTTTCATATGTCTTGCACTGAGGAGAGGCTTCAGTCAGGCCATTCTACCATAAAGGCCCAACTGGTGGAGGGCTGCAGTGATAGTTGACTTTGTGGAACTTTCTCCCATCTCCCTACTGCATCTCTGGAGCTCAGCCACAGTGATCTTGGGGCTCTTCTTTACCTTTCTCACCAAGGCTCTTCTCCCACGATTGCTCAGTTTGGCTGGACAGCCAGGTCTAAAAAGACCTCTGGTGGTCCCAAACTCCTTCCATTTAAGGACTATGGAGGCCACTGTGCTCTTAGGAAACTTGAGTATTGCAGAAATTCTTTTGTAACCTTGGCCAGATCTGTGCCTTGCTAAAATCCTGTCTCTCAGATCCTCACGCAGTTCCTTTGACCTCATGATTCTAATTTGGTCTGACATGCATTGTAATGGTGGGTTTACACGCTTCAATCTCGTTCCGATATCGCAACTCAATGGCGCGGGAGCGCGCATTTAGTGCACTTTCTCCCGCATCGCATTGGATGTTTACACGCTGCGATATCGGAATACAACGTCCGTGCGATGTCTACGCCCCCCAACCCAGGATCGCACACTTAACATGGGAGTGAATGGGTGATGTTTCAAATCGCATCGTAGTTGTGCGTTTACACAGCACGATCCGACACCAATCTCCCTTCAATATCGGGGCATTGAATAGCACGCTCATTCAATCCCCTATATCGCATTGACATCGTTCCTGCATCGTATTGGACGTTCACACCATACAACGCAGGCACGATATCGGCTCCAACGATCGAACCACGTGACTTTTCATTGAAATTGGACTACGATATCGCAACGTGTAAACCCGCCATAAGCTGTGAAGTCTAAAGGCCCAGTTACATACACAGATAATTGTGCAGAGATTGTTTGCAGATCTCTGGTTGCAGTGAAATCATGGACACATTGTTACATTTGTACACGCCACAAAATGGAACAATGTGTCCATGATTTCACTGCAACCAGTGATCTGCGAACAATCTCTGCACAATTATCTGTGTGCATAACTGGCCCTTTACGCCCCTTCACACTGCATGATTTCACTGATTAGTGTCCATCAGTGTTTGGGTGCCAAAACCAGGAGTGTCTCCAAAAACCCAGAACAGGTGTCAATCTTTGAATTATAGTTTTTCTCTGCAAGCTTCACTCCTGGTTTTGGCACACAAACACTGATGAACACTGATCAGTGAAATTATGCAGTGTGAAGGGGGCCTTAGGCCGGCTTCACACTGCGTGTGTGATCCGATCCGTAGCTGTCCGCTTGAGGCAGACAGCCGCGGACCGGATCAGCACACAGGACTGGGGGGCTAGTAAGCCCTTCGGTCCTGTGTGCAGCACACGCAGTTCCCACTGCTGATAGGTGAGGACCGCGGGCGCCGCGGTCCTGACCTGTCAGCGGCTGCAGCTGCGTGTGCTGCACACAGGACGGAGGGCATTATAGCCCCCCAGTCCTGTGTGCTGATCCGGTCCGCGGCTGTCTGCCTCAAGCGGACAGCTACGGATCGGATCACACACGCAGTGTGAAGCCGGCCTTACATAGACAGGTGTGTGCCTTTCCAAAGCAAGTCGCATCAGTTTAATTAAACCCAGCTGGACTCCAATGAAGGAGTAGAACCATCTCAAGAAGGATCACAAGGAAATGGACAGCATGCGACTTAAAGGGAACCAACCAGCAAAAAAACCCTATCTAACCTATAAATATCTGTCCCTGGAGGCTTAAATTACTATTCTAACCATCCCTGACTGACTAAATCTAACTAAGTACACCCACAATAAATTACTTTTTATACTTACCAAATCCTTGTCGGATGGGCGTTCCTCCAGGCACTTTGTCAGCGAGGCGGGTCTCCTCGCTGCTGTGCATCTTCTTGCAGGATTCAAATTACCCGACCATCACGTCCTCGCAATGAGCGGGCCACATGCTGCAGGCCCCGCGTCACTTCCGCCTGGGTCTATAACGCGCCCAGGCCGGCTTCAGCATGCCATCTGCGCATGCTCTGAAGCCGGCCTGGGTGTACCAGTGACGCGGCGGGCGGAAGTGACGCAGGGCCTGCAGCATGTGACCCGCTCATTGCGAGAACACGATAGGCGGGTAATTTGAATCCTGCAAGAAGATGGACTGCAGTGAGGAGACCCGCCTCGCTGACAAATTGCCTGGAGGGACTCCCATCCGACAAGGATTTGGTAAGTATAAAAAGTCATTTATTGTGGGTGTACTTAGTTAGATTTAGTCAGTCAGGGATGGTTAGAATAGTAATTTAAGCCTCCAGGGACAGATATTTATAGGTTAGATAGGGTTTTTTTGCTGGTTGGTTCCCTTTAAACATGAGTGTCTGAGCAAAGGGTCTGAATACTTTCGACCATGTGATATTTCAGTTTTTCTTTTTTAATAAAATTGCAAAAATGTCTACATTTGTTTTTTTCAGTCAAGATAGGGTGCAGAGTGTACATTAATGAAAAAAAAATGAACTTTTTTGAATTTACCAAATGGCTGCAATGAAACAAAGAGTGAAAAATTTAAAGGGGTCTGAATACTTTCCGTACCCACTGTAGGCTGTTACCACATTGACTATCAGTCAGTGCTCGATACAGGAGATCTTGATTTGTGTGATTGCTTCTGCAGAACATGACAGAGGCCTTAGCACCACTATCTGCTTATAACTGTAAGAGTGTAGCGCCCCGCTAGTCAGCGCGCTACAAAAGGGTACTGCCCCCCCCGAACAGAAGGTGCAGTATTCTTGTCCTTGTAGGGGGTAATAGACGCCTGAAGCTACACTCACACACACACACACACACACACACACACACACACACACACACACACACCTAGTGATAGGGGACCAATCAGATATCCCGTTACTAGGGTAATTGGAGAAGAGCTAGGTTATATAGTGAGTGGGGAAAGACCGGGAAACAGAACAGTTAGTAGGAACAGTCAGTGAGAAGAAGTCAGTAAAGAGGAGAAGTAACGGGAGGGAACCTCAACCTGGTGTCCCACACAGAGAGGGGGGATAGAGTGTAACTGAATACCCTGGCCCAGTCCGAAACTGGGTACCGGCTCCGAAGTGGTGCAAAGGACAATCCCTGAGCCACAAACCTCGGCGTGGTCGAAAGCTTCATAGGAGCACGATCCAGCCCGACCTATGCACGGTCCCCACCAGAAGCACCAAACTGGGTTGAGCACCCCTTAGAGGGAGAAGGGATCCTCATATCACCCGACAGGCCTGGTTCAACAAGCGGGATTCGTGCAGGGCAGCGTGAGGAAAAAGGAGAGCGCAGAGGAAGGACAGAGATAGAGAAGGAACAGCACTGGAGCTTCAGAGGGACATTGCCTACTGCCAGGACCACCCGATCCACTACCCTAGCTGTAACAACTGCATACCCTGGAAGCTGCAGATTACCGGAGTAAAGTACCTGTACAGAGTGAACAAGTGTCTGTGTTTCTTCCTGGTGAAGAGACGTAATTCTGCACTGTGAAGCAAGGACTGCGCTGCCCCATTCCTACCGTGCTACTTTATTCCACCATCGTACCCTAAAGGTACCTTTACACGCGGCAACGTTTCTAGGAATTTCACTGGCAACTTGCTGGTTGCAGTGAAATCATGGAGACATTGTTCCATTTGTACACAGCAACAAGATAGAACAATGTGTCCATGATTTCACTGCAACCAGTAAGTTGCCAGTGAAATTCCTAGAAAAGTTGCCGCGTGTAAAGGTAGCCTTACAGCCCCGGGGATCCCGCTCCACCTGTAGGGAGCTACAACACCTTGCTGCCGCCCATCACCTCGGAGGCCCCAGCAGCGCCGGTGCCATCACTGGATCTACAGGTGGCGTCACAAAATACTTTTATTAGCTTTTATCCCTGTAAATACCCCTTTTTGTTGTCACCACAAGGGCACAGGCTCGGGCACCAACCACCCGTGACATCCACCGTACCCAAACGCCCGAGACCTGAGTACCAAAGACCCTTGTGGGCCAGACAAGAATCTGACAGCAATGTATTGATTATAAAAATGATACAATACAATTCAATGAAATTTTGTATCAGGCTCATCACTTCTTTCAGTTCTGAACTGAATGTAGTTCACCATAGGCTTCTGGTCCATGAATTGTGGATATATTACTAACTCCAAAATGTGATCTATTGTGGCCTTATAAAAGCCTTCAGAAGATTGGTTGTCGTTTTTCTGACACCTCTTCTGTCCGGTGGCCTAGGAGATCCGTAACTCTTCGGTACAGGAGGAATGGTCAAAATCCAGAAACTAGATCCATAACCTTTAATATATGCGGCACTGAATAGAATCAGCATCAGTAAGGCACTGGCATGAATTATGTGGTGATTTTGTTATGTATCACATAATTGGGCACATAATTTTCAATATCAATTTTAACATTCACTTCTGTCCTCTCCTCCAGTTGTTGCAAATCTACAACTCTCAGCGTGCCTGGCCAACGATTGGTTGTTTAGGCCATGTGCACACTCTTGAGTATTTGATGAGTTTTTTACCTCAGGATTTGTAGACAAAACCAGGAGTGGAGCAATCAGGAAAAGTCTAATAGAAACACCTGCACCACTTCTGTATTTAATCATCCACTCCTGGTTTTGGCTACAAATCCTGAGGTAAAAAACTCATCAAATACTCAACTTGTGCACGTGGCCTTAAACAATGTGGGAAATGTAGATTCATCACAGCTGGCAAGCCACAAATTAGAGACCACTGTCTGTTCTATGTATCCTTCATAAGATGTCTCTGACAGCAGCTTATCTTTTGTATGTGATATTGTGAATCTGAGCATCCTTCCATATTATGTGATGAAGATATAATGTTGAACTGTGGCTTTCATGCACCCTGTTAGGAAATGTCAAAGCTGTATAAGAAAATATGACGTTTATTACAGACAACCAACCAACATACAGCCACCCATATCTCAGTTTCCAGGATCCAGGCAAGGATAACAGCAGGAGTCTTTTGATGCTCATTGTAGTAATCCCTGAATGTTTACAATTGTCATTAAGATTAACCTCCTTGTTCCGATCTGTGATAGCATAAATATGAGAGAGTCAATGTGCAGGACACTGGTCATTTGGCCAGGTCCATACACTGTGAGCGCTGGACCTGAGGCCTATGACTCTCCTTATCTCTCAGCATTCCCAGCTCTATTTTTGATTAGCTGGGATGTTGCGACGTCCTCATTGCAGCGTGATGCACACATGACATCCTGGCTAATCAAAAATAGAGCTGGGAACTCTGAAGGTACCTTTACATGCGGCAACTTTTCTAGGAAATTCACTGGCAACTTGCTGGTTGCAGTGAAATCATGGAGACATTGTTCCATTTGTACACAGGGAACAAGATAGAACAATGTGTCCATGATTTCACTGCAAACAGTAAGTTGCCAGTGAAATTCCTAGAAAAGTTGCCGCGTGTAAAGGTAGCCTGAAAAGTAAGGAGATTTGCAGGCATCTTTTCCAGTGGCCATGGAGTACTGATTTGGGTGATGGATTGGAATCCTGTCTCACCTCTAGTGTTAGATATGATAAGAAAATATTTATTACCTCTCTTTTTTTTTTTTTTTTACAGGTTCATGATTTTAATCTTCGCTGATTGAGTTTTATTTGCGTGCTTAAAGCAGCAAAGGCCACAAAGTTCGTTAAGACAATTGCACAAAACAGGTAAAGGATTTAATTTTTTACAACTGTCTTTACTATCTATAGTAATTTACTTTGTCTTTCCAGGAGAAGGATGTGCTAAGGCATGTGACGTAAAGGGGTATTACCACGAACAAAGTTAATTTTAATTAATAGATCTTGAAATAATAATTTCCACAATTAGATGTGTTTAAAAAAATGTTGCTGTGCTGAGATCTTATATATGTGTTCCTGCTATGTATTGTGTAATGGAGGTGTCTGATTGTATCATATCTCCTGGACTGGGAAAGCAGTAAGAAAGTATACATACATTACAGCACAGGATCAGCACAGGAATAATTCCTTTTTTGAGGTAAGGCTGGTTTCACACTACTGTTTTTTGGAATCCGGGGGATGCAGGCTACCCCCACATTCCCCCGGGATCACCTGCAATTGATAAACTGGATGCACCCACACCGGTATTATGCCTGACTCGTTTCATAGATCAGGGATGATACTGGTGCTGTAGCAGAGAGTTGCATCCGGTTGATAACCTTTTTTTCTCTGCTCAACTTCCACCACAGCATAGGAGGTTGCCTCTCCACACCCTAATAGGGACAGGAACCACAAGAGAGGTTAAAAGGACCCTCCCACCTCCCATTAGCCAGTGTCTTTCCTGTCCCCATGGGGTATGGAGATGTTTTTTGTTTTTCCTATGCTGCGTGGCCAGCAACCGTGGCATACCATTTTTCCTCCAGCCGGGCAGCGTTTGTCAGGCGCTCCGCTCTCCTCCTCCGCCTGCTGCTCCCATCTCCCTCGACCGTTATCTGGCCCTCCAGAATCTCCTTTGCGGGGCAATGTGGATCTATGGCCTTCCTCCTGCTCGCGTGCTGTCCCACCTGACCCGGATGTGACGTCAATAGGCAGAACTTCCGGGTAACGTGTTCCCCCATGGAGCGCTGCGCTTCCGGATTTCGACCTCAGGGTCCCGGCGGGGACAGCGTACAGGACACACTCAACACACTGAGGCCTGTCTGGGACCATGAGGAGGAGGAGGGGAACACACCTGGATGCAGTGGGCGGCATATAGCATATAAAGCCGCCCAGAAGACATCAGAGGGTAAGCTCACTAATCCTCGTGTAAGGATGGCTGATGTCTCTTCCCCCTGCATCTGCAGAGCCCAGCACTTCCCCGGCCAGAGTGAATCTATGAGGTGGTGGAGGGGGTCCCTCTGTCTGGTAGTATCACAGGAGGCAGATATTGATGACACCAGGGAACCCTACTTGACAGTCCGTGATGACAGTATAGTCTTTCATCTGGATCCTACTTTTCTTCCCAAAGTTGTCTCCGATTTTAATTTCTCTCGATCTATTGTCCTACCTTCCTTCTGTCCAAATCCAACAACCCTGAAGGAAGAGTAATTTCACTCTTTAGATCTCCACAGAATAGTTTTGAACTACCTAGACTCCGCCTTGGAGGATTGATCCCAATCTGTTCATCCAACCATTTAGACGCAACAAGGGCAGAAAAGTGGCTAAAGCACGATAGCCAACTGGATAAAGAAAGCTATTACTGAAGCCTACCTCTGTCAGTACCTGACACCTCCATCAGGATTCACGGCCCATTTAACCAGATCTACTTCGGTCTCCTGGGCTGAGCGAGCAGGGGCTTAAACTGAGCAGATCTGCAAGGCAGCTACTTGGTCATCTCTGCATACTTTCACTAAACACTATACACTAGATCTAGTGTCCAACAGGGATTTAGCTTTTGGCAGGAAAGCCCCCCCCCCCCCAGCTGATAATTCGTTGGCATTCCTCCTATGCTGTCATGGACTGTGACTAGAGAAAAAAGAATTATTCTTACCGTTAATTCGGTTTCTAGGAACCTTCCACGACAGCACTTATCTCCCTCCCTATATTCCTCGATACGTTCTGGAATGTGTTAAAGGTAACCGGTGTTATGGGTTCTTTATAAGTCTGGCTAATGGGAGGTGGGAGGGTCCTTTTAACCGCTCTTGTGCTTCCTGTCCCTATTAGGCCACGTGCACACGTTGAGTATTTGATGAGTTTTTTACCTCAGGATTTGTAGACAAAACCAGGAATGGAGCAATCAGAGGAAAAGTCTAATAGAAACACCTGCACCACTTCTGTATTTATCATCCATTCCTGATTTTGGCTACAAATCCTGAGGTAAAAAACTCATCAAATATTCAGCGTGTGCACGTGGCCTTAGGGTGTAGAGAGGCAACCTCCTATGCTGTCGTGGAAGGTTCCTAGAAACTGAATTAACGGTGCTGGATCCGGTGGAAAATGAAATGCCCCATAGTGAGTGTGTCATTTCAAACTTGGTTCTGTGCATTCTCAGACCAAAAACGCGAATTCAACATCCGGATCCTGCGGGATCCAGATTCCGCCAGATCCGAGTTCAATAGAGCCCTATTGTAATTGAACCCTCAATGCCCTGGATCCGGGAGTACACGGTTTTCTCATCGAGACCAAAATCGCTCCAAAATGCATTTTTGGCCTCCGTGCAAAAACCGTGAACACCCAAAATAAGGGGGAACCGTAAAGAATTGGATGCACCCACAGGTTCCTGCAGCCCCATTGAAAGTCATTGGAGCCAAAAACGGATGTGGGTTCATCCAGTGTACACTGGATTCACACGGATACCAAAAATCGGTAGTGTGAAACCAGCCGAAAACATTTTTTTTATTTTAATGGGCAGGGAATTGTTTTGCCTCACAAAAAAAAAAAATCTATGATCCTGTGCTGTAAAGTCTTTATATTATTTTACTTCTTTTCCAGCCCAGTAGATGTGGTATGATCAGACCATGTCCCTGTACGGTCAGACCGATGCATTACACAGTACATAGCAGGGACACCTATATAAGATTATCTCAGCACAGGAGATGTGGCATGATCAGACCATGTCCCTGTATGGTCAGACACATCCTTTACACAGTACATAGCAGGGACACCTATATAAGATTATCTCGGCACAGGAGATGTGGGATGATCAGACCATGTCCCTGTATGGTCAGACAGATCCATTACAAAGTACATAGCAGGGACACCTATATAAGATTATCTCAGCACAGGAGATGTGGTATGATCAGATCATGTCCCTGTACGGTCAGACACATCCATTACACAGTACATAGCAGGGACACCTATATAAGATTATCTCAGCACAGGAGATGTGGGATGATCAGACCATGTCCCTGTATGGTCAGCCAGATCCATTACAAAGTACATAGCAGGGACACCTATATAAGATTATCTCAGCACAGGAGATGTGGTATGATCAGATCATGTCCCTGTATGGTCAGACACATCCATTACACAGTACATAGCAGGGACATCTATATAAGATTATCTCGGCACAGGAGATGTGGGATGATCAGACCATGTCCCTGTATGGTCAGACAGATCCATTACAAAGTACATAGCAGGGACACCTATATAAGATTATCTCAGCACAGGAGATGTGGTATGATCAGATCATGTCCCTGTATGGTCAGACACATCCATTACACAGTACATAGCAGGGACACCTATATAAGATTATCTCAGCACAGGAGATGTGGTATGATCAGATCATGTCCCTGTATGGTCAGACACATCCATTACACAGTACATAGCAGGGACACCTATATAAGATTATCTCAGCACAGGAGATGTGGTATGATCAGACCATGTCCCTGTATGGTCAGACACATCCATTACACAGTACATAGCAAGGACACCAATATAAGATTATCTCAGCACAGGAGATGTGGTATGATCAGACCATGTCCCTGTATGGTCAGACACATCCATTACACAGTACATAGTAAGGACACATATATAAGATTTCTCCTTCGCCTCATTGGGGGACACAGGGCCGTGGGTGTTATGCTGCTGTCCACTAGGAGGCGACACTAAGCAATCTGCAAAAGAGTAACAGTGGCTCCTCCTCTGCAGCATACACCCCCTGGAGCAGGCACTGCCTCCCCAGTTTTTGCTTAGTGTCGAAGGAGGCACACATCCATTTTCCTCTTGGTGAATTTTCATCATAAAGAAGAAAAGTGGGTCCGGCGTGGCCCCCGGCATGCTCCTTCCTCGGCCACCCACTGTTGGGGCGCTGGGTTGACGTTGAGAATCGTTACATATGCCGTACTCCTTTCTTGGCCTCCCACTGTTGGGTTGCTGGGTTAAAGTTGAGACAGCCCAGCATATCATCCACCTTCCTCACTCCGTTCCGGTCTGAGGTGAAGTAGAGCTGACTGCCTGCCAGATGACGTCCCCCTAATTACCCCTGGGTGTTTTAGGCAGTGGCAACACCAGGTATCAGCAGCACAGGCTGCATGGGCTGGAGACTGCATGACTATCTGCAGCAGCGCAGGCTAGCAGGCTATGCAGGAGCCTGCACAGGATGCTGGGCTGGATGAGAGGGCACTTACTACAGCCAGGCCTCAGGCACAAGGCTGACAGGGCACAGCAGCAGACCCCTTTCAAGCTGCATCCAAGTGCAGTTTTTTTCATGCTACTAAAAATCCTCTGCTATACTGGCGGTCCTCCACCACTGCCCTCCACATCTGCCCTGGAACCTCGCTTTCCCAGTTTTTCTGGGCCCCCCAGCGCTTTTTTCGCGCCTCCGCGCCGGCCCCTCACTATTTCCGGGGACCTCAACTAATTGAGGCCCCGGCTTGGGCCTAGCGCGGAGATCGCCGCCCCTGTGCCGCCCTCGTCCCGCCCCGCTTGACGCTGACCGGCGCGTCATACTGGGGGCGGAGCCGAGAATGGGCGCGGTTTTCCAGGCCGGATCCCGCCCGTTTAGCTCCGCCCCTTCCTCCTTCTCCTCCACGGTCGCCATTACACAGCACGTGGAGCGTTCAGCCATCCAGGGGAGACACAGGATCCGGGCGGCCTGTTGCACAGCGGCGCTGGGACTGGTAAGACCTCTGCAGGGATCTCCTCTGCAGAGGTTCTCTGTCTCTCTCTCCCTCTCCTCCACATCCCCTCCTGCAGCAGGCACCGTTACAGGGGGAAAGTCTCCACAGTGACCCTATTCAGCCTCCACCACTAAGGGTCCAGGCACCTAGCTGGACATCTAGAGAGTGCCTGTTTACACAGGGGTCTCCTGGTTACCTCTTTTTCTGCACTATAGCCCATACCACAATGTCTGGCAATAGGAGTAAGAAAAGCTCCAAGGCAGCCAGCACTCACTATGCTACTTGCACTGTTTGTGAGGCTCACCTCCCTGCAGGATGCACCTCGCCACATTGTGAGAGCTGCACGCAGGCTGCAGATACTGAGACCCCCACTGCCCGGACTGCTACCAGTGCCCCTGACCCTACCCCTGCGTGGGCCACAGTTATGTCTCAGAATATGACGCAGTCCATTGACAGATTGTCTGCCACACTGCTGCAGTTTATGCAAGCCCGTTCGCCTCCTGAATCCGCCGTTCAGGCTTCTGCGTCTCAGCCAGAAGTCTTGGAACCGCGACAGACTGCCGACCCTGCCCCGTCAGTCTCCGACTCTCTCCTCCATCTCCGGAGTCCGCTGCGGGCTCTGCATCCCGCCGGCGTCAAGATGACGCGCAGGAGTCCGAAGGTCTCTGTTCTACGGACTCAGAGGGTCACTTAGATGAGTCCCTAGACTTAGATGCGACCGATACGGTGGCACTGGTGGAAGATTTGATTACTTCCATCAACCAGGTTCTGGAGGTGTTAGACCCTCCGGCTGATGCGCCGGAGCACAAGGTGTCCTTTAAAAGAGGCAGGAGACCACATAAGCATTTCTCGGACCATCCAGAGTTCCAGGAAATTCTTAAAAAGCATAGGTTACATCCTGACAAACGGTTTGGTAACCGTAAAGCTCTGGAAACGCGTTATCCTTTTCTGCCTAAGGTTACCCAGGATTGGACAGATCCGCCACAGGTGGACCCTCCCATATCCCGTCTCGCTACCAAGACCCTCCTGTGCTTACCGGACAGTTCATCCATAAAGGACGCCACTGACCGTTAGGTGGAACAGATGGCGAAGTCCGTTTTTGAGGCCTCAGGCTCTTCTCTAGGCCCAGCCTTTGCTTCAGTCTGGGCCTCGAAGGCTATTATGACTAGAGCTAATTCGGTACACTCGGCTCTTCGGTCCTTGCAGGTCGACCCGGCCTTGTTAGACCAGGTTGCTCAAATAGCGGTTACCGCCGAATTTTCAATGCATGCTGCCTTCGATTCGGCTAACTGTGCCGCGGCTGCGGCTTCCAACGCCATAACTATCAGGCGAGCCCTCTGGTTGAGAGAGTGGAAGGCAGATGCAGCGTCAAAAAAGTCGCTCACATGTCTTCCGTACAATGGTGGCTGTTTATTTGGCGAAAAGCTGGATCAATTGATTTCAGACGCCACTGGGGGTAAGAGTACCTCTCTTCCACAACGTCAGATTAAGCGACCCTTCACTCGTCGCCAACAGACCCGTTTCCGATCCTTTCGGAACTCCTTTGGTTGGTCAGTCTCGAAGCCCCTGACGGCGGCCAATAGGTCCCCCCGTAGGGAACGCACCCAGACGACACGGAAGACTGGTGCAAACTGGCAGTCCCATTCTCGCCAGTCCAGATCTAAGGGCTCAAAGCCCAACAGATTCTCTTCTTCCTGACTCTCCCCCTTCGGGAGACACTATTCAGGTTGGCGGCCGACTTTCTCGCTTTCGTCAGGTCTGGCTCGCTTCTACCGACGACAAGTGGGTAAACACCTTGGTGTCTTCCGGATACACCATAGAATTTACGGCCCTTCCTCCAAATCGCTTTTTTCTGTCAATTCCACCTGCTCATCCGCCCAAAGCTCGCACCTTCTTTCAAGCGGTAGATTCACTTTTGACAGCTGGTGTCATCATACCGGTACCGCCAGCCGAATGCTTCCAAGGGTTCTACTCAAACCTTTTTGTGGTACCCAAAAAAGGAGGGGCGGTTCGCCCCATTCTAGATCTAAAACAGTTAAACTCCTTCGTGAAGGTTCGGCATTTCCGCATGGAGTCACTGCGCTTCATCATAGCGTCCATGGAGAAGGACGAATTTCTCGCGTCCATCGACATACAGGACGCTTACCTTCATATCCCAATCGCGACAATTCACCAGCGGTTTCTCCGTTTCGCCATCGACCAGGACCATTATCAGTTTGTGGCCCTCCCGTTCGGCCTAGCGACAGCCCCCAGGGTGTTCACCGAGGTCATGGCAGCTGTCATGACCATACTGCACACAAGAGGAATGGTAGTCCTCCCATACTTAGACGATTTGCTCATCAAAGCTCCCTCCTTCAGGGAGTGTCAGCAGAGTGTTTCCATCATGGTGGACACCCTGCGTCGTCTAGGCTGGTCGGTGAATCTGCAGAAGTCATCACCAGTCCCGTCACAATGTCTAACATTCCTCGGGATGCGTTTCAACACCCCCAGGGGTCTGGTCCTTCTCTTTCAGGACAAGGCGAAGGCCCTTTGACAGGGAGTCCACAGCCTCCTACGGCCGTTTCCTCAATCGATTCGGTTCGCCATGAGAGTCTTGGGCAGGATGGTTGCCTCTATGGAGGCGGTGCCGTTCGCTCAACTTCACCTCAGGCCTCTCCAACGGGCGATTCTGACTTCGTGGAACAGGAACCCTTCTGCCCTGGACAGATTATTCCGGTTGTCTCCTGCAGCAAGAAGTTCCCTCCATTGGTGGCTCAAACCTCGTTCCCTCACAAGGGGAAGGTCCTTTCTACCTGTTTGCTGGAAGATAGTCACCACCGACGCAAGTCTCAGCGGATGGGGAGCAGTACATCGTCATCACACGGCACAGGGAACATGGTCCCCAGCGGAGTCGGCCGAGCCCATCAATCTCCTGGAAATCCGAGCCATATTTCTAGCTCTGAAGGCCTTTCATTCCATGCTGGCAGGAACACAAGTCCGGATTCAGTCAGACAATGCCACGGCCGTGGCATACATCAACCATCAAGGCGGAACCCGCAGTCTCCAGGCCATGCACGAAGTGCAACGCATTCTACACTGGGCAGAATCGACGCACTCAACGCTGTCAGCAGTTCATATCCCGGGAGTGGAAAACTGGGAAGCGGATTTTCTCAGTCGCCAGGGCATGGACTCGGGAGAGTGGTCTCTACATCCCGACGTGTTCCAGCAAATATGCCGTCGGTAGGGGACTCCGGACGTAGATATGATGGCATCTCGATTCAACACGAAGGTTCCCATGTTTATAGCCAGATCTCACGACCCGCGAGCTCTAGGGGCGGATGCCCTAGTTCAGAATTGGTCTCAGTTCCAGCTGCCTTACATCTTCCCTCCTCTGCCTCTCATTCCCAGAGTGGTGCGGAAGATCAAGCAAGAGGGCATTCAAGTCATTCTCATAGCCCCAGACTGGCCCAGACGGGCATGGTACGCCGATCTCGTGCAGCTCACGGCAGACGTTCCCTGGCGCCTCCCTTGTCTCACCGACCTCCTGTCTCAGGGCCCGTTTTACCACCAGAATTCAGACGCCCTGAATTTGATGGCGTGGCCCTTGAGACCTGGGTACTAACCCAAGCAGGTTTCTCCTCTGCCGTTATTCAGACCATGATCAGAGCACGGAAGTCGACATCGGCAAAAATTTATCATCGCACCTGGAAAGCTTTTTTCGCATGGTGCTCTTCTCAAGATCAACCCCCTCTTCCCTATTCCTTGCCGTTAGTTCTAGGGTTCCTTCAGTCGGGGTTAGAGTCTGGTCTCTCCATAGGTTCCCTTAAGGGTCAGGTTTCAGATTGCATACTCTGGATCTCGTCAGGGCGCTTCGCATTTATGTGTCTAGAACTGCGCATTTCCGTAAGTCAGATACTCTGTTCATTCTGACGGAAGGCCCTCGTAAGGGTATGCCAGCTTCCAAGGCTACACTGGCTAGGTGGATTAGATCAGCTATCCAAGAAGCCTACAAGATGAAAACTACTCCTCTTCCAGCGGGGATCATGGCACATTCTACCCGAGCCGTGGAGGCCTCTTGGGCCGTTCGGCACCAAGCCTCGGCTCTCCAAGTGTGTAAGGCGGCCACCTGGTCGAGTTTACACACTTTTACCAAGCACTACCGTGTTCATACCCAGTCCTCGGCGGACGCTAGTCTGGGTAGGTGCATCCTTCAGGCGGCAGTTGCTCACCTGTAGGTATTTATCTGTTTACTGACTTGTTCAGTATCATTAGTTCCATTGTCTTTCCCACCCAGGGACTGCTTTGGGACGTCCCACGGTCCTGTGTCCCCCAATGAGGCGAAGGAGAATTTTGTGTACTCACCGTAAATTCCTTTTCTCTTAGCCTCTAATTGGGGGACACAGCACCCGCCCTGTTGGCCGTACCGGCTTTGTTACTTGTAGTTTTTGTTACTCTTATATTGTTACATGTGGCCTTGCCAGGCTTTGTTGGTATTGGTTAACCTTGTTAATTCTCCTACTGCTTTAGCACAAAACTGGGGAGGCAGTGCCTGCTCCAGGGGGTGTATACTGCAGAGGAGGAGCCACTGTTACTCTTTTGCAGATTGCTTAGTGTCGCCTCCTAGTGGACAGCAGCATAACACCCACGGTCCTGTGTCCCCCAATTAGAGGCTAAGAGAAAAGGAATTTACGGTGAGTACACAAAATTCTCCTTTTTCTCAGTACAGGAACATATTTTTAAACACATCCAATTGTGGAAATTTTTTATTACTCTAAGATCTATTGATTAAAAAGAACTTTAAAATGAACTTTGTTCATATTCTTGTCAAAGCAATACTAAGCCTAGAAAAAAATGTTCTTTTAATTTACTAAAAACTGATGCAGATGCGCTAAATGTGTCAAAAATGTGTAGGTATTCATGTAACCTACACTTAAAGAGGTTGTTCGCTACTTAGACAAAACCTTATTAAATGTTACAGTGCCCCAAGTAAAAAAAAATGCTTCTTCACTTTCTTGCAATGTCAGAGTTCCATTAGTGTTGGCCCCAGGTCTCCCAGAGCTTGAGTGATATTATGTCACATGAGTGCTGCAGTCAGTTAGCGAAAGCTAATAGGCTGCTTTGCTTACATTTCCCTGGGACAAAACTCAGAAATTTTAGGGGTGTTGTGAGCATTGCAGGCAATTAGCAGCCACTGATTGATGGCAACACGCACATGACATAAAAATGTCATTCGAGTGCTGGGAGATCTGGGGCTGACATTGTTGGTGCAAGAAGCAAGTTTAATCTTTTTATTTATTTATAGGGACTACAGCATTTAAGTAGGGCTTGTCCAAGTAGTGAACAATAGTCTTTGATAAGGAATTTCTGTACAATCTCTTCATTCTCCAATTTACTCTAAACAGATCCATATCATTCATGTTAGTGAGAAATAGTACTCTTTTATTCATGTTTCTGCATAACAATATTTACTAGATCTTCCACCGAGGATGGACAAGGACGTGAATGAGAAGACCAAGAGGATATTATACCTCACCGTAGAGATCATCAACCTGCTGACTGGAGAGGTGAGCAGTTACCAGAATTGAAATAGGAGGTTATGTGATACAACGTTAGTCTTATGGATGGATTGGTGATGAAGTGTGGTTGTGATTGTATTTGTTACTGTCTCCATTCTTGATACACAGGATTACATTGTTGTTAAGAAGACACCTGATGAGTATGTGACACCAAGCATTTGCCCCCTTAATGGTTTTCTGCCTAACTTGGTACATGAAAGGAACAATGATGAAAAGCTCTTAAAACTCACCAATAAGATCATTGAGTTGCTGTCAGGAAAGGTAAGCGCTGCTTTAACCAGACTGTGTTATTGTGTGTTCAGGTTACAACAAGATTTATTTAATGTTCTAAGCTGTCCCTTTTTTTTATGCAGAAGAAAGACTGTTCAGAAATACACATGGATGTACATAAGAACGTCATGACCAAGACTCACCTGCCCCTCAGTTCATCAGGTAAGAGACTTTCATTGGTTGGAAAGTAAAGATCACCTAAATAAAAGGATCACATCTTAATTTGCAGTATGTATGTATTCTCTTGCAGATGGGTCATCTAGAAGTTCTACACCAGAGAGCTGTTCCAGTCCTTTTTATATTGAAGATAGTGAAAAAACAAGTAACAATAGCTCACAAAGCGATGAAGTTGAAGTCTCTCGAAAACTCAAAGTAGATCTCCATTTTTTTATTTTTTTAGTATATGACCTAAATGATTTCTGTTTTTTCTAATTGCTGTTCACTACATAATTATTCAAATATATTTTTCTGCTTTTTCTTAGGAAAGTGAACTCTTTGTTATTAAAGTTGAAGCTGTAGAGGAAGATGAGATGTATATGAATGGTGGACAATTTTGCAAAGAGGAGAGAACGAATACAGATGGCCTAGGTAACAATAATGTCTGAACCCCACCCTGTGTTCACGCTCAAGTAGTAAGTGCTTCTGTTGCCAGGGCTGCTCTCCTCTCAGGGATGGAGAGAGTGGAGTCCTCCAGTATCCCTGCTTCTTCCTGCTTGTGTCCTTCTATTGCTGTGACCTATGCAGCAGCGATGACGTCATCGCTGCTGCGTCGGTCACATGACAACGGCGAAAGCAGGAAGAAGTCGGGAGACTGGAGGACGCGGTGCTGCCAGCAAGGAATCGCTGGAAAAGTAATATATAAAATGTTTGTTAATTTAACAGGTGCCGCAGCCTGGGGGACAGATACTAAGGAGGGGGGGGGCTGTATATCACTGATGGGGGGCCAGTGTAGTGCAATATGCACCGCTCCCCCTACCGCTGATGGACGGGGGGGATGCAGTGCATATTCATTACACTAATGGGCGGCCCCACGTGACTGCCCGCTGTCACTGTGGCCCCCTCCTATCTCCTCCAACCCACGGTCACAGCCCCCCCACAGCAAATACCGAGTGACTTGAGTATAAGCCGAGGGGGCACTTTTCAGCACAAGAATTGTGCTGAAAAACTCGGCTTATACGCGAGTATATACGGTAATTGGTGAATCTGTGGAATAATGTCAAGAAATCAGTATTACCTACAAGTAGACCTAACGGGAATCTTATAACACAATATCTATAAACTAAAAATGTTTTTTTATTTTTAGAAGAAAGAATCCGGGACAGCTCTGACAGAACAATTGTAACTCCAGATTCAGAAGCAGAAAATGCTTATATCATACAAGATTTTACAGGAAAAAAAGTCTTTAACCCCAACATACTTCCAGGACTTTCCAGTCGAAATATGTCTTCCCATCCCTTGAATTATGAGGAACCTCCTGATAAACGTATCAAAAAGAATAAAAGTCATAAGGGAGTTGAAATTCTTCCATGTTGCCAATGTGGAAGGTTCTCTTCATTTTCTTGTTCCAATTGTGGTACACAGGGAACGACTATCACACATGAGGAAATGAAAAAGAAAAAGCGCAAATTTTCTTGTAACGAATGCAGTAAAACTTATACTCATAAATCACATCTTGTACAACATCAAAGAGTTCATACTGGTGAGAAGCCATATCCATGTGTTGATTGTGATAAATGTTTTTCAAGGAAATCGCATCTTGTTGAACATCAGAGAACTCACACAGGAAAGAAACCGTTTTCCTGTTTAGAATGTGGAAAATGTTTTAGCAAGAAATCCAATTTAATTCAACACAAGAGAAGTCACACAGGGGAGAAGCCATTTTCATGTTCAGAATGTGGAAGATGTTTCACAGTTAAAGGAAACCTCGAAAGACATCAAAGAACTCACAGAGATGAGAGGTTGTTTTCATGCTTAGAGTGTGGAAAGTTCTTTTCCCAAAAATCTCATCTTATTGAACATCAGAGAATTCACACTGGAGAGAGACTGTATCCGTGTCAGGATTGTGGAAAATGTTTTATTGACAAATCGGATGTTGTTAAACATCAGAGAATTCACAGTGAAGAGCAGGCTTTCCAGCTTCCCACTGATGAGTTATTTTCCCCTCATTTACAATAATTCTATGGTCCTCAGTAGAATTGCTAATATGGACGTAGGAAGAAACTCAAAATTTCAATGTGATGTTTCTCATTAAAAAAGCTATTCTGTGATATGAAATATGCAATTGCCCTCACTCCCTTTTATTTCTGAGGGCACTACATATAAAATTGTATTGTGTTTATTCCATTCCGTCTCTTCCTATGCAATATGCATAGTGTAGTGCATTAGAAAGGATTGTTAAATGTTGCTTCTACATGTCTCTCATGTGTGACTATCTGGAAACTATTCTTCCAATTAGCTTTTAAAAAAAAAAATATTATGCTTCATATACGTATTGAACAGCCCCCATTAAAATTAAATTTCCTCCCCAAAACACAAGTTACCTCCTATCCATGGAATAAGGGATAACTTGATTGCTCAGTAATCCAACTGCTGGCCCTCCTCAATGATCATTAGATTGGGGCATTTACAAGTCAAAGAACTAGGTTCTGAAGCCTTGTCGTAAATTGTTACAAATGTGCGCATCTACAACCTCAGGTAAATTTATTGACTATGGAACTACCAAGTGCAGTTCTCAGTTAGTGCTGTCAGAACTATAGCCATCAGTAAAATAAGCTTGTATCTTGTAGATGCGGATACCATAACTTGCTCTTTTGGAAATAAAGCTTTGATTGTCATATATGTGATGAATGCGTGAAATTAGATTTTCATGGCGAGTACGCCACTGATTATGAAAATCCCTTTTTTAAACAATACTTTTTTGGCCCTGTGATGTAGTAAGACGAAATCAAATAATTAGCAATACAGTGGTGTTAATTTTTTTTCCTATGCTAGGTGTTAGAAAAAAAGTAGCACAAGGTTATAATTGGTTGCTAAAAGTCCAATTTACTGGTATAATTTATTAATCTGCCTAAATACAGCAAGAGGAAATGTTGTCAAGGGCAAATGAATTGTTCATGTAGTCAGCAGAAGTATTTCTTTATCATGTTTTTAAAGCCTATTGAGAAAATCAATGTTTTGGTAGCTCTTCTTTAGTATTTAGACTTCATTGGTTGCCATTTTGAGTTAAAGTACAAGGTGGGCCATTTATATGGATGCACTTAAATAGAATGGGAATGGTTGGTGATATCAACTTCCTGTTTGTGGCACATTAGTATATAGCAGGGGAAAACGTTTCCAGATGGGTGGTGACCATGGCGGCCATTTTGAAGTTGGTCATTTTGGATCCAACTATTTTTTTCAATGGGAAGAGGGTCATGTGACACATCAAATGTATTGAGAATTTCTTAAGAAAAACAATGGTGTGCTTGGTTTTAATGTAACTGTATTCTTTCATGAGTTATTTACAAGTTTATGACCACTTATAAAGTGTGTTCAAAGTGCTGCCCATTGTGTTGAATTGTCCATGCAACTCTCTTCTCCCATTCTTGGACTCATAGCAATACCACAGAAGAAATGCTCCCAGATACTTCCAGTATCCGTTGTTTCAGATGCTGCACATCTCGTATCTTCACAGCATAGACAATAGCCTTCAGATGAGTGATGAGGCAAACTTTTTTGTGAATGGTGAAGTTAACAAACAAAATCACCACTATTGATCTGACACTAACCCACAGTGGATAGATCCCTCCAAGACTGTTGGAACATAAACGTTGATGGTATGGTGTGGTATATGGGGTACAAAGATAGTGGGGCCATTCTTCATCAATGGAAACCTCAATGCCACTGGATATCTGAATTTGCTACTTGATTCAGGTATCCAGTGGCATTGAGGTTTCCATTGATGAAGAATGGTCCCACTATCTTTGTACCCCATATATCACACCATACCATCAATTTTTTATTACAACAGTCTTGGAGGGATCTATACACTGTGGGTTAGTGTCAGACCAATAGCGGTGGTTTTGTTCGTTAACTTCACCATTCACGAAAAAGTTTGCCTCGTCACTCATCTGAAGGCAATTGTCTATGCTGTGAAGATGTGCAGCATCTGAAACAACGGATACTGGAAGCCTGTGTTAGCATTTTTTCAGCGGTGTTGCTATCAGTGTGTCAAGAGTGGGAGAAGAGGGTTGCATTGACAATCCAACACAATGGGCAGCACTTTGAACACATTTTATAAGTGGTCATAAACTTGTAAATAACTCATGAAAGAGTAAAGTTACGTTAAAACCAAGCACACCATTGTTTTTCTTATAAAATTCTCAATAAGTTTGATGTGTCACATGTCCCTCTTCCCATGAAAAAAAATACATTTGGATCCAAAATGGCCAACTTCAAAATGGCCACCATGGTCACCACCCATCTGGAAAAGTTTTCCCCCTCCCATATACTAATGTGCCACAAACAGGAAGTTGATATCACCAAACATTCCCATTTTATTTAGGTGCATTAAAAATAAATTGCCCATTTTGTATTAGTGTTCCAATAGGGCTTGGTTTATATTAATACAGTACTCACAGCTTAACACAATATTAGAGTTTCTTTTAGAATCCTCCAAAAAACTGTATTCTGATGCGAAATTTGACAGCCATTTACTTTAATGAATATGCAAATAGAGTCTGTGGAGCCTCGTTTAGGAGTCTCAAACACAGGACTAGCCAGATCTCCCTCCAAGGAAGGACCTAGCCATGGGGTGGCTCTTTGAGGAGACCACCATAACCACCATATTAAGTGGCCCTTTTAGTCAATATCCAGCTCTTTACGAGTTTAAAGATATAACAAGAACCAGTGGTGTGCCTACTGGGCTATGTGGACGAGATTTGTGCGGACCCCAACTCAAAAATAGCCATTGCAAGACTGTTATTTATAGCAAGAAAACTGATAGCCAGATTCTGGATCAGGGAGGAGCCTCCGTCCAGGAGAGAGTTTCTGACACAGGCAAGCTATGTCTCCAAGATGGAGAGTGACATATATCGCAGACGTGGGAGGGACAGTGTATACACTAAGATTTGGTCTCCATGGCTAGAATATGGTACGTAGGAAGAACTGAATATATAAATGTAAATCGGGGGTGTATGAAGGAAAGAAGGAATGAAGGGAGGAAGACTGTATTGAGATATACTTTAAAAATTTTTGATATGATTTGTTACTGGTGATTGCTGTCTGGGAAGGGGGAGGGGGGAGGGAGGGGAGGGGGAAAGGGGTTTCAGAGATTTAATGACAAAATGTATATACTGGACATTTTCATGTATGTTTGATTATTTGTTCAATAAAAATTTATCTGATTAAAAAAAAAAAGATATAACAAGCGAATACCAAGGCCAGGTATCCATCCACAGACAGCTGTTTCGGGGTGTTGACCCTCATCAGTGTGGAGTAGGATTCTGGCTAGGTGGGAGCAATGCCTAGTAGACCAACATCACAAAGCAATCACTGATCTCAGGGAGACCAGTTGAGGAGAACACTGCGGGCAGCCGGCTAAAGTGCTCAACACAGTGAATTCCTAGGCGCATTGCCCCTGGAAATTACAATATGCAAATAAGAGTCTGTGGAGCCTCGTTTACGAGTCTCAAACACAGGACTAGCCAGATATCCCTTCAGGGAAGGACCTAGCCATGGGGTGGCTTCTTGAGGAGACCATTTAATATGGTGGTCTCCTCAAGGAGCCACCCCATGGCTAGGTCCTTCCCTGGAGGGATATCTGGCTAGTCTTGTGTTGAGACTCCTAAACGAGGCTCCACAGACTCTATTTGCATATTGTAATTTCCAGGGGGCAATGCGCCTAGGAATTCACTGTGTTGAGCGCTTTAGCCGGCTGCCCGCAGTATTTTCTTGAACTGGTCTCCCTGAGATCAGTGAATACTTTGTTTTATTTACTTGAATGAGTGCCTGACAAACCACGCTTTCAGCTTGTCCTTCTCATCCTTGGGTACAATGACACATGAGAGGTTAACTTGTTCCTCTGATCTCCACCTTCCAGTGTTTTTGCCTGTCCATGCTAAGGACAGTCAATTGAGAGGTGCTTTTAGATTATTACAGATCTTGTCTATTCCTGATGAACACAGGTAGTTCGGTTTTTTTTTTTCTTTTAATCTTCCTCTTCCTCCTGGAAATAGTCAAAGGCTGATACTCAGAGGTCAAGATCCCTCATACACCAAATCAATGGAGGAATCAAATGTTCTTCCAAATATAGCTGCTTCCATCTGAGAGAGGTTCGGCTGGAATCACACTGTCCGTGTGATGCAACTAAGTCGGACGTGTCACGGATGATTAACTTGGAATGGCCTCTTCCCTGTCAGGACGGTAGTGTGGAGCTGCTTAGACATACCAGCAGCTGACGCTCCCATCCAGAGAGAGGGAGGCAATTCCAAGTTGATCATCCGTGACATGTCCGACTTAGTCGCATATCACACGGACAGTGTGATTCCAGCCTTACTCCTCTGTTCTGCTCTAGACTCCCATGCTCGTGAGAATATGCTGGGTTTGGAATTTGCCTAGGGTACCAGAATAGAGCACATATCCACTTCTGTTTGTGTGGATGAGGATTCTCTAGTGCAAAGTATGCAACCCATGTTGTTCTTTTGGTAAGGCGATTTTCAAGCTGTATGTGCGCCTTAGCAGGACTCCCAAAGGTGGGTGTATGGATCACACAGAAAGCAGATGATGCGGGAGGTATTGGTATTAACAAGTGGGCAAAGTCTAATTTGGGCATACTTATGTATTCCACTTTCCTATCTGCTGTTCAATTTGCTTCATATTATGGTGAGACATTGTGGATGGATGAAATCCAAGATGTTTAGATCTTCTCTTGAAGGTTATCTCAGATCAAGTGAGTGTTGTTCAAAACCAGGGGTTATTGTCTAACTTGTTCAGATGCTCTCGTTAATTCTGTGTTTGTTTTCGGGAAATAAATATTCTTCCCAGAAGAGGACTTCCACTATTTCAAAGAAAGTTAGGAATATGCCACCTGTAATAGTAAGCTCTCTGATTCAATTTCATATAGGCTGCAGCTATGTCCTGACTGCATTACTAAACTAATTAGTTAGGAGTTGCAACTCCTGAGGAAGTGTACAGTGAGTACACGAAACACTTACGAGTTTTAAGAAGAACAAAGGATTGTTTGGGATCCAAGGGGTCCGTGGATTGATTTCTTTGACGACGATTGGGAATAGCACAATCGGTGAAACCGGTTTTCATCGATCCTTCCTGTCGAAGATGGTAACAAAATTTCATAAAACTCTATCCCAAAAATGATCAAGAAACCAATTTTCATTCCCTGGAAATAAGAGGAGCAGTTCAGTACAAGGAGGTACAAAATCCTAGCACCTGGATTCTAATGTTTTCATCCAGCTAAGAAGGAAAAACAAGGAGAAAATGCTTCCAATCTTCCTTGGTAAGATTAATAAAATCTATAATCCACAAATTTTACACCATGGAGAAGAAAGATCCACCTTTAGGGTATGTGCACATCAGTCGTTTCTGCATCTTTGCAGAACGACCGGGAACCGGTGGAGAATGGCAGAACTGAGTTTTCTGAACTCGCCAGTGTCCCTGGTTTTGTTGGCGTTTTGCTAACGATTTGCGATCAGGTTACTAGCGTTTGGACAGCGTGTTCTTGGCGATTTCCCCAGCGTTTTTCTTAGCAATTTCCAGACTGGTCTTTGGTGCACTTGTTCAGTTGGACCCGCCGGAAAAACGCTGAAAAGAAGTCGCTTGCTCTATCTTTGACAACCGGTGGAAAACTGGTGAATAAACTGAAATAGTGAAGACAAAAATCGTTCTAATGTAGACAGCGTTTTCTAAACTCCATTGACTAGCATGTTAATCCAACCGGTGGCTAGGATTAACATAAATTAACATAAAACTCAGCGGAAACCGCCGACTGAAAACGTTCAAAAACAGCCCACAAAACTACTGATGTGCACATACCCTAAATCATCTAGGTACATTTAACCATGGCAGTCTCCACATACTGGTCAGATAGCTGGAGCATCGGTAGATCAGATCTGTAAAGCTAAAACCTTGCCAAGCTTAAATACTTTTTCTAAACATTACAAACTAGATATTCTATCTGATCAGTGATCGGAAATTTGGATGTAAAGTCCACCAAGCATTGGTTTTGTCACGCTTGGGAGGTAAGGGAATCAGGTAACAGGTAGGTGAATTGGGCAAAAGGCGGTCAGGAGAGCCTAATGTGACCCTGATGCTGGTGTCCCTGGCTTGCCCTGATCTCAGAGGTACCTCTGATGGTGAGGAGCTCTGAGTCGCCACCCTGTACCCTAAAACTCCTGATTAGCCCTAGGCTGAGGGCCCCTACCTCCACCCACCGGTCAGGAATCACAGCTTCTCACAAGGAAAGACTTTAGCCCAGCAGCTAAGCATCAGCACAGCACCAAGACCTAGAGCACATAGCTATCAGCAGCACCTGACAGAGGAGAGGGAAGGCTATTTAAAGCCAGGGGGAGGGGATTCCAGGTGAGTCACACTTCAACCACTCAACTAGCAAGTGAACATAATAGTGACTGCAGTTTTGGAGCACAACACAGGAAGCAAGGACCTTCACAACCATCAACCATGCAGCTCTTAAAGACAAACAACATCTAAGCGTGGACAGGTTTGCATCCTAATAGTTTCTCATTGGGTGTTGCTTTAGATCTGCTGTCAGGTGGGATGTCCTGGATAGAGGGAATTATTTCCAGGAGTCCATTCTGACTGCAACCTCACATTCCTTGCCATGTTTTTTTTATGTTGCCTCAATCCAACATTTGTGAAATATTTTTAAATTGTATGTTGCATCCATCCTCGTGTGGTATGTGAAAAATACTGGAGGCAAAATGGGCAATTTAACCTCTTGTGTATTCCTGATCCCATCAATTACGGACAACTTCCTGTTGTGTGGTCATGATGAACTTCTGGAAATACAATTACCTGTAAGGGTACCTTTACACGCCGTAACCGCGGGAGACATTTTTGGCGGCGATATTTCTCGCTGGATTTATCGCCGTCAAATTGCCTCCTTATTGCGGCGTGTAAATAGGGAATTTGGCGGCGATATGTCGCTTCGCCACGGTCACCTGATTTCCAAGCACTGCTCGGAAATCAGGCGACTGTGGCGAGGTGACATATTGCCACCAAATTCCCTATTTACACGCCGCAATAAGGAGGCGATTGGGTGGAAATGTGGCAGCGATATTTCCACGTCGCAATATCGCTGTCAACCATTCTCGCCGCGTTTGCGGCGTGTAAAGGTACCCTAAGACTAATTTCCACTTTTTCAGTATTAGTCATACTGCCTGGATGGAGACAAGATAGTGTGCAGAGTGACTCCATGTGCTTCATTCAAGTTATTGGCTCCAATGCATCTCTGCCAGTGTTCCAGTTCTAATGCAGTTTTTTTTTTTTTTGGAACTCCGATGAAGCACCCAATGCACTAGTCGATGGAGAGTACTCTATTACTGTGAAGCTAACAGAGCACGAATGCTAAGCAGGTTATTTGGATTTTACACTGTTAACGTCAATGCAGCAACCTGATGAGTCCAGTTTACAAGTACCGTATATACTCGTGTATAAGCCGACCCGTGTATAAGCCGACCCCCCTACTTTTGCCCCCAAAACCTGGGAAAATGTATTGACTCGTGTATAAGCCGAGGGTGGACCCCAGCACAGGTATACAGCCCCCAGCAGTGTGTGGTATACAGCAGCCTCCCAGTGGTATATACAGGCCCCAGCAGTGTTACAGCAGCAGCCCCAGTGGTATATACAGCAGCAGCCCCAGTGGTAGTATACAGCAGCCCCAGAGGTAGTATACAGCAGCAGCCACAGTGGTAGTATACACGCAGCCCTAGTAGTATATACAGCCCCAGTGGTAGTATACACGCAGCCCCAGTAGTATATACAGCCCCAGTGGTAGTATACAGCCCCAGTGGTAGTATACAGCAGCCCCAGTGGTAGTATACAGCCCCAGTGGTAGTATACATCCCCAGTGGTAGTATATAGCCCCAGTGGTAGTATACATACAGCCCCAGTAGTAGTATACAGCCCCAGTGGTAGTATATAGCCCCAGTGGTAGTATACATACAGCCCCAGTAGTAGTATACAGCCCCAGTGGTAGTATATAGCCCCAGTGGTAGTATACATACAGCCCCAGTAGTAGTATACAGCCCCAGTGGTAGTATACAGCAGCCCCAGTGGTATATTCAGCCCCAGTGGTAGTATACAGCCCCAGTGGTAGTATACAGCCCCAGTGGTAGTATATAGCCCCAGTGGTAGTATACATACAGCCCCAGTAGTAGTATACAGCCCCAGTGGTAGTATACAGCAGCCCCAGTAGTAGTATACAGCCCCAGTGGTAGTATACAGCAGCCCCAGTGGTATATTCAGCCCCAGTGGTAGTATATAGCCCCAGTGGTAGTATATAGCCCCAGTGGTAGTATACATACAGCCCCAGTAGTAGTATACAGCCCCAGTGGTAGTATATAGCCCCAGTGGTAGTATACATACAGCCCCAGTGGTAGTATATAGCCCCAGTGGTAGTATACAGCAGCCCCAGTGGTATATTCAGCCCCAGTGGTAGTATACAGCCCCAGTGGTAGTATATAGCCCCAGTGGTAGTATATATACAGCCCCAGTGGTAGTATATAGCCCCAGTGGTAGTATACATGGCCCCAGCAGGGCCCCCCTCATAATTTGGCGCCCCCACCTCCCTTTCTGGGCCCCCCCGCATGCAGCGCTGCACATATACATTACCTGTCTAGCAGCTGTCACCCTCCGATGGCGGATCGCGGCTCCCGGCTCCGGGCTCCATCTTCCTCGCTGTCTTCCTGCTTTGTGACCGGGGCTCAGCGCAATGACGTCATCGCGACGCCGGCTGGTCACCTGACAAGCAGGAAGTCAGCGAGGAAGATGGAGCCCGGAGCCGGGAGCCGCGATCCGCCATCGGAGGGTGACAGCTGCTAGACAGGTAATGTATATGCGCAGCGCTGCATGCGGGGGGGCCCAGAAAGTGAGGTGGGGGTGCCAGTGAGGTGGGGGCGCCGTATTGACTCGCGTATAAGCCGAGGGGGGGACTTTTCAGCCCAATTTTTGGGCTGAAAAACTCGGCTTATACGCGAGTATATACGGTAATTATATTTATTGCTACTGTGTGCCACTAGGTTCATGTATCCTTAAATGAACACTAATAGTACCTTTACACGCCGCGACGGCAGGCTGGATACATCCCGCTACTTCACGTGCACGAGCACGCTCAAACGGCTACAAACGGTCAACGCACCCTCTTTACACGCCGCCATAAGGTGCGCTACGCCACGCTACATCTGTAGCTAGCTACATCGCCGGGTGTCCAAATAGCCAGCTGTAGCTCATGTACACACCGCTACAACCAGCTACTATGGGAGGACCTGGTGCAGCAGGGACAGCACATAGGCGTGCCACAATCTTGGATTACGAGCCGTCCGTACGATGATAGGACATCGCAATATCATCATGATTGGCCAGGCATCGCAGGAGGCTGAGAAATACAGCACGCTCGAGCGATTGTGTAGTGTGACTGGTCAGCTCCTTAAATATGCCGCCCTAGGCAGCGACTACCAATCGTCATGCAGGAGCTTCCTCCAATGATCGGTGATGGGGCGGGGTATCCCGGAGCCTGGGTCACGCCTTAGCTACATTGCAGCTACATCGCAGGGTGTCCAGAGTTCCCTTCCGTTGCTTCTTTACACGCCGATACAGCTCGCTACCATCGGCGATGTAGCCATCAGTTTTCGAGCAGAGCCCATAAACAGATGTATCTGTCGCCGGCTGTAGCGTCGCGTCTTCAGACGCCGCTACGACGGGCTACATTGACGCTACAAGCTACATTTGTAGCCTGTAGCGGGATGTATCCAGCCTGCCGTCGCGGCGTGTAAAGGTACCATAAGGGTACCTTTACACGCGGCTACATTTCTAGGGTGGCTACAGGTAACTTACTGGTTGCAGTGAAATCATGGAGACAAGGTTCTATCTTGTTGCTGTGTACAAATGGAATAATCTCTCCATGATTTCACTGCAACCAGTAAGTTACCTGGTGACAAGCTACAAATGTAGCCGTGTGTAAAGGTACCCTAAGGGTACCTTTACACACGGCTACATTTGTAGCTTGTCACCAGGCAACTTACTGGTTGCAGTGAAATCATGGATACACGATTCCATTTGTACACAGCAACAAGATAGAACCATGTATCCATGATTTCACTGCAAAAAGTAAGTTACCTGGTGACAAGCTACAAATGTAGCCGTGTGTAAAGGTACCCTAACAGATAGATAAGTTAGTTTTTTAATACATTGTATAAGATACTAAACAGTCTGCTAGATGTTTTGGGTAAAGAAATCTTTCTAAAAAACTGAAGGTATATTCTATTTTTCTCCCCCTCACATTCTCAGTAAATTAGGGCGAAGTTATATGAAAGGACAGGAATACCAGTAGCAGATGGCTCTTGGTGACTTATCTAGGTTTCAGTATCACCAGAAAGTAGTCTGTTGCTTGCACCTAACATTTTATCTGAGGAGAGGAAACAAAGGCGCAAATAGGGTCTTACCCTTTTTATCCACTACTATAATCGTCTAATTCTGTCTGTTTGCCTGTAACCGAAAACCCGTGTCGCTGATTAGCTGCTGGTGGCTGGCACGACCAATTAGCGACAGGCGCAGTCTGGCCGCGAATTGGTGCGGGATTTGAACCACGCTTTGCTGATTGGTCGCACCTGATAAGCCGCGACCAATCAGCGATATTGGCGCGGGATTTAAACCCAGCTTCGCTTTGAATTATTCTTAAATCTTCATACATAAACTACATACATATTCTAGAATACCCGATGCATTAGAATTGGGCCACCATCTAGTAAAGAAATAAACGTCATTGTTACTGCTCACCTGAACTGGTTGTGAGACCCACAACCAGTTTGTGCATTTAATACAGCTGCTGCTGGATCCCCACTCCATGTGCAGGGTGGTAATAAATTGGTGTGAATCCAATGGACACTGCTTTTGTGATCCGCGTTAACTGTATACAAAAGATGATCACAAGGGATCTGCGGGTAATGGAAATTCACTTTTGCCGTGCAGATACTGCGTAAATATACGCCACTCTTTTATGGGAGAACGTGCATGCACATAAAAAGAATCAACATGCCAATTGTTGACGCTTTTTTGCATGCGCTTTCTCCCATAGGGGCCATTATAACCGCTGGAATTACGCATCTCCATTCAGACGATGCACAATTCCAGCGCGTTTAATGACAGCGCTGCAGAATGTGATGTCACACGGGGAGGAAGAATCCTGTGTTCCTCCCGTGTGACATCTGTGACAAGCCTTTTGGCTTTCGCAGTGTATTAATATACACTGCGAAAGCTAAATCTAAGTTATCAAAGGGTATCTATTATAATAAAACCCTAAGGCTACTTCCGTCAGGATGTAACGGTGTGGTACGTCACATCCTGGCTGAAGTAGCCTCTACACCCACTCTGGGTGTTCTGATATGGCCGCCCGCACACACACTCATACACACACACACACTCCACTATACTTACCACCGGCCCTGCGTCTTCCCCGCAGCCTGGATCCGCCGACATGTTGCCGCCCCCCGGAGGACTGGATCCAATATGGCTACCGGGAAGTCTTGCGAGACTTCCTGGACGCCATCTTAGACAAAGTATGTCGCCTCCCCCGGAGGACTGGATTCGGGGCGGCGACATGTCGGCAGATCCAGGCGGCGGGGAAGACGCAGGGCCGGTGGTAAGTATAGCGGAGTGTGTGTGTGTGTCCGCCTCTGCCCACCGCACTGCGCTGACCACTCTGCCCACCGCACTGCGCTGACCACTCTGCCCACCGCATGCGCTGCCCACTCTGCCCACCGCACTGCTCTGACCACTCTGCCCACCGCACTGCGCTGACCACCTGCCCACGCATGCGTACCACTGCCCACCGCACTGCGCTGACCACTCTGCCCACCACTGACCACCTGCCACCGTACTGCGCTGACCACTCTGCCACTGCAACCACTCTGCCACTGCTGACCACTCTCCACGCTGACCACTCTGCCCACCGCACTGCGCTGACCACTCTGCCCACCGCACTGCGCTGACCGCGCTGCCACTGCCCACCGCACTCCTGACCACTCTGCCCACTGCATGCGCATACCACTGCCCACCGCACTGTGCTGACCACTCTGCCCACCGCACTGCTCGCTGACCACTCGCTGCCCACCGCATGCGCTGCCACTCTGCCCACGCATGCGCTAACCACTGCCCACCACTGCACCACTCTGCCCACCGACTGCGCTGACCACTCTGCCACTGACCACTCTGCCCACTGCTACCACTCTGCCCACGACTGCGCTGACCACTCTGCCCACGCACTGCGCTGACGCCTGCCCACCTCCTACCACCGCACCGCTGACGACTGCCCACCCGCTGACCACTGTCCCACCGCACTGCGCTGACCACTCTGCCCACTCCCTGACCACTTTGCCCACCACATGACCACTCTGCCCACCACTGACCACTCTGCCCACCCGCACTGCACTGACACACTCTGCCCATCCTGACACCACTCTGCCCACTGCTGAACCACTCTACCCACCGCACTGCACTGACCACTCTGCCCATCGCACTGCGCTGACCACTCTGGCACCACGCTGCCCACTCTGCCCACCGCACTGCGGTGACCTCTCTGCCCACCGCACTGCGCTGACCACTGACCACCACACTGCGCTGACCACTGACCACCGCTGCCCACTCTGACCACTGCACTGCGCTGACCACCGCACTGCGCTGACCACTCTGCCCACTGCACTGCGCTGACCACTCTGCCCACCGCACTGCGCTGACCACTCTGCCGCCCACCGCACTGTGCTGACCACTCTGCCCACCACACTGTGCTGACCACTCTGCCCACCGCACTGCGCTGACCACTCTGCCCACCGCACTGCGCTGACCACTCTGCCCACCGCACTGCGCTGACCACTCTGCCCACCGCACTGCGCTGACCACTCTGCCCACCACATTGCGCTGACCACTCTGCCCACCGCTGACCACTCTGCCCACTGCACTGTGCTGACCACTCTGCCCACTGCGCTACTGCGCTGACCACTGCCCACCGCGCTCCTGCGCTGACCACTCTGCCCACCACACTCACTAACCACTGAGCCACCGTACAGTGCTAAACACTGAGCCACAGTACAGTGCTAAACACTGAGCGACCATACTTTGCTAACCACTGAGCCACCACGCAGTGCTAACCACTGAGCCACTGCGCAGTGCTAACCACTGAGCCACTGCGCAGTGCTAACCACGAGCCACCGCGCAGTGCTAACCACTGAGCCACCGCGCAGTGCTAACCTGCACGTGCTAACCACTGAGCCACTGCGCAGTGCTAACCACTGAGCCACCGCGCAGTGTTAACCACTGAGCACGCGCAGTGCTAACCACTGAGCCACCGCGCAGTGCTAACCACTCAGCCACCATATACTCTGCAACCACTGAGCCCCTGTATACTCTGCTAACCAATGAGCTGCCGTACAGTGCTCCATCCTCCTCCTCCCACCGCTCTGTGCTTCGTCCTCCCCCTGCCTGTGCCATTCCATCTTCCTCCACCGCTTCCTCCTCCTTCCTTTGTACTCCTCCCCTCCGCCACTCCATCCTCCCCTTGCCTGTGCTGCTCCGTCCTCCCGCACCCCACCGCTTTGTCCTCTGTCCTCCTCCCCCCTGTCGCTCTGTGCTCCATCCTTCCCCATCCCACCGCTTCCTCTTCCTTCCTTTGTCCGCCTCCCCTCCGACACTCCATCCTCCATCCTCCCCCTGCCTCTGCTGCTTCGGCCTCCCCCACCCCGCCGCTTTGTCCTCTATTATCCTCTCCCCTGCCGCTCTCCCTCCTCCCCCATGCCTTGTCCTGCTCCGGCTTTACCCACCCCACCACTTCGTCCTCCATCCTCCTCTCCCCCACAGCTCTGTGCTCCGGCCTCCCCCTGCCGCTTCATCCTCCCCCTGCCTGAGCCGCTGCATCCTCCCCCATCCCACCGCTTCCTCCTTTTTCCTTTGTCCTCCTCCTCTCCGCCACTCCATACTCCGTTCTCCCCCTGCCTGTTCTGCTCCATCCACCCCCACCTCGCCGCTTTGTCCTCCGTCCTCCTCACACCGCTCTGTGCTCCGCCTCCCCTGCCTGTGCTGCCCATCTCCTCCACCGCTTCCTCTTCCTTCCTTTGTCCTCCTCCTCTCCGCCACTCCATCCTCCCCCTGCCTGTGCTGCTCCATCCTCCCCCACCCCACCGTTCGTCCTCAGCTGCTCCATCCTCCCCCACCGCTTCCTCCTCCTTCCTTTGTCCTCCTCACCTCCGCCACTCCATCCGCCGTTCTCCCCCTGCCTGTGCTGTTCCGTCCTCCCCCACCCCGCCGCTTCATCCTACATCCTCCCCCCGCCGCTCTGTGCTTCGTCCTCCCCCTGCCGCTCCGTCCTCCCCCTGCCTGTGCCACTTCATCCTCCCTCACCCCACCGCTTCCTCCCCCTTCCTTTGTCCTCCTCACCTCCACCACTCTATCCTCTGTCCTCCCTCTGCCTGTGCTGCTCCGTCCTCCCCCACCCCGCCGCTTCATCCTGTCCTCCACCCCCCCACCGCTCTGTGCTTCATCCTCCCCTGCGCTCCGTCCTCCCCCTGCCTGTGCCGCTCCATCCTACCCCACCCCACCGTTTTCTCTTCCTTCCTTTGTCCTCCTCCCCTCTGCCACTCCATCCTCTGTCCTCCCCCTGCCTGAGCTGCTCCGTCCTCCCCCACCCCGCTGCTTTGTCCTCTGTCCTCCTCCCCCCGCCGCTCTGTCCTCCATCCTCCTCCCCCCTGCTGCTCTGTCCTCCCTCCTTCCCCCTGCCAAGCTGTCCTTTCCACGCCGCAACTTCTTCAAAGTTCCTCCCAATTCAGCCATCACCGCCTTCCCCATGCACTCTCTATTTCTATATTCTAGAATACCCGATGCGTTAGAATCGGGCTACCATCTATAGGTTATAATTATAATAGTAATTTAATTCTTTTATATAGTAATATTAATTCAATAGCACTTTACATACATCAGTAATGCTGTCCCTCTTGAGGGTCACTATTTAAATATCCTATCTACATAAATACATAGGTGTGATACATTTACACATATTTCTAAATCGAAGATTAACACACATTTAGTATAAGAGGGGAGATGTGTATCACCCAAATACTTTTATTTGGTGATATGAACCCGGATGTTAAGGTCCAGCAGCATAGCTGCTGAGAAATATTATTTTCTTTTACAACAGGGACGGGTTTTTGTGAACAGCTAAAGAGATGGGTGGGATGGCTGTTCACCACATCTCCATCTCAAGGTGTGCTGCTCTTACTGTCACACAAAACATCCTCAACAGCACATCACCATCCTCCTGATGTGATAGCCTCGGGCATTAATCTAGTATTTTATAATCACCTTTTCCACCTCTGTGAAGGAGAAGTCACTAGACAGCTGTATGTATGTCAGCAAAAAAAGAAATATCCACAGCACCTCGTGGAAAGGGAAGCCTCTGGGTTCCTCACATTTGGGCGCACGTCCTAGGCCAGGGAGATCCACCCAGCTCCAACAACAACCATATAAGAGGAAGAACAGTGCCTCACAAGCTGGTAGCTTATATCTTCAAAACTTTATTCCATCCACCACAGCACAACGTTTCGGTTAACAACCTTCTTCAAGTGCATACGTCTCACATATACATCATGTGTTTTATAGTATAAAACTCCACCCCCATTAACAAACAACCAATCAATAGGAAGTGAATAATAAACAAAGTTAAAAATCACCTATCAACTAGACATAGATCGACTAAACATGCTATACCATAATGGAGGCATACAATCAAGTAGAAACGCTCACATAGTTTACACATCCCCCTGTTCATTGTCTTTATAAGTCCGGTAATTATAGTAGAGAACAGTAACGTGGTTTAGCCAATCACAATCGGGCATAGCCGGTCGTCATAGTAACTCCACGCCACACTGATATTCCACCTATCGGTACCGTGTACTTTCGGAGTTCCACTGCGCTTGCGCCGGCGTCCGTTCTCTATTGGGTAATCCTCCTGTCAATCTCAAGAGTCTGTGAGGAAAGCCCATGACGTATTTCCGGGTATCGGCACCGCAGCACAAAACTTAGTTACGGCGCATGCGTTTTAAATATACTCTATAACAGCGGCAAATATTCAATAAACTTATGTCATAATCAAATGGTTACCTATGAAAGAGAACATAGTTAACAGCCCATTGGAATACTACCTTATATACCAGATGTTCAGGAAGAAAGCATTGTAGTCATTAAAGGGGCCGTACACAGCAATTAGAAAAGACAAGGGTAGATACACGCTATCCAATATATAGAAAAATAACAATTTACATAGGACCATATACAGAGATTTCAGTACACGTAGGACTAAACAACCTTTATAATTTGCCCCATGTGTAAGTAGTTGCTCCAGTTTTAAAACACTGGTACATGTAAACACTCTCAGCAAATAATCCATTTATCTGTATTACCAGAGCAGCCACATCAAAGTGCAAAGCAATCATAGTCACACATCCTAACATGGACAAAAGGCCATGTAATTAATTAGATGACTTATCTTTGATTTTTGTATAAAAACCCTAATCCATATACTTTACCAAAAAATGCCCGTGTACAGAAGCCCTTTCCAAGATCTTCCCAAAATATGGTAGTATTGTAAAAATTATCGAGCGGAAAATGCCATCCCATAGATAATGTTTATCTTCCATCTAAATTGAGTCAAAGGTAATATTAAAAACAAATAAAAACAATTAATACATGATGATAAGGAAGGAGAAACATCAACAAGACCCCAGCAGACAACCCCACTGATCATAATCTACATTCATACCTTTTGGGGACAGGGTATCCAGCTCAAATATCCATTTTAGTTCTTTCATCTTTAATTGAGCCACACGGTCACCACCTCTCCTCAGGGGGGGCACATCATCTATTACCCTAAATCTAAGTTGATTGACCGTGTGGCCCATTGCATGAAAATGTCTAGGAACCGGCAAGTCAGTCAAACCCGTTCGGATGGTACTCTTGTGCTTCCCTATGCGGGCTTTTGCCTCCATAGTTGTCTCCCCCACGTAGAGGAGACCACATGGGCAACAGATCGTATAAATAACAAAATTACTGTTGCACGTATATCTCCTTTTAATATCGTACCTTTTTCCAGAACATGGATGACAGAAGAACCGGCCCTTTAAGAGGTTTCCACAGCAAGCACACCCCAGACAGGGAAAATTTCCAAGACTGGGTGGTGCAAACGGTCCGCGTCCGGCCGTCACGTACCGATGACGTCATGCGACCGGCCGGTCACATGACCCCGGATGCTGGGGAGGACGGGAACACATAGGACGGGAGCACAGAGGACCGGAGCAGTGCAGAAGACCAGGGATGGTAAATTAAGCAGCCAGGGGGGCCTTACAATGGAGGGGGGCGAGTGTCAGCATTTGGGGGCCATATATGCAGATATGCACTGCTTCCCCCTGCCGCTGATTGACAGGGGGAAGCAGTGCATATATAATGAGCGGCCCCACGTGATGGGGCGCTCATACAGCAGCCTAGATTCTTGATAGGGCGTTGATGCAGGGAACTAGTCTGATTGCCGTATCTGGAGTCAGGAAGGAATTTTTTTCCCCAATGTGGAGCTTAGTGTTGCCACATGTTTTTTTTTTGCCTTCCTCTGGATCAACATGTTAGGCTATGGGTTGAACTAGATGGACTTAAAGGGAACCAACCACCCCAAATGACCCCCCCGGACTGTTAATATGGGTCCCTACACCCAGCACACACATTTGCTGCAAGCGTTTTTGCTAAAAAAACTGATTTGTAGAAGTGAAGAAAGAGCTTTGTAAACTTTATATCATTAGGACGAGTGGGCGTTACTTAGCTGGTTCTACAGCCGAGATTCATCTGCCAGTCATCCTTCTCTCCCTCATCGCTGCAGTAAAGCCCAGCCCTTTCTTCTCGTCACAGCCTGCTGAGCCTGGTGCACGGGATGTCATGCCCGTGCACACGTCATCAGCTACAGCCAGGGTCACGAGCAGACGCTCTGACTTCCTGCGCTCAGCTGTGGATTACACCAGGAAGTCAGAGCGTCTGCTCGTGACCCTGGCTGTAGCTGATGACGTGTGCACGGGCCTGAGATCCCGTGCACCAGGCTCAGCAGGCTGTGACGAGAAGAAAGGGCTGGGCTTTACTGCAGCGATGAGGGAGAGAAGGATGACTGGCAGCTGCAACTCGGCTGTAGAAACAGCTAAGTAACGCCCACTCGTCCTAATGTTATAAAGTTTACAAAGCTCTTTCTTCACTTCTACAAATCAGTTTTTTTAGCAAAAACGCTTGCATCAAATGTGTGTGCTGGGTGTAGGGACCCATATTAACAGTCCGGGGGGGTCATTTAGGGTGGTTGGTTCCCTTTAAAGTCTTCTTTCAACCTTAAAAACTGTGTTACTGTGACCCAGGAAGGAGCATGAGAAGGGGGATCCTGGTAAAATGTTGCTGAGTTATCCAAGAGTTGGCTGGAACTCTGATCCGGAGGGCACAGCATCCCGCTAGCAGGTGGAACCACCTGGAAGCTTGCCTGAACTGTGAGTGAAACCTACAGACTGCAGCTCTTGTGTCTTCCAGTCATTTGTCACGTCCTCAGTCCTGCACCCCGCTGTTAGTCTATTTCCTATACAAACAGGTTTCAACTGCCCTGGGGCCTCCTTCTCTACCCGTGGAGAGCAGAACATCTAGCTGCGTTACCAACAGCCCCAGAGGATCTGACCTCAGCATTGGCTATCCATCCCCAATTGCCAAAACCAACAGGTGGCGTCCCATGCAATCCCATATAAACTATCGCCCTATCTTTATGACACAGGCAGGGCCACGGAGCAGGGTCACAGCCCTGTGACCTTCCCAGTGAACTGCTCGACTCGGTTCCGTGTACCCTACGGCCCTGGTGGGTGTGTCAACTTGGCGTCATGAACAGGATGTATTGATTCGGTAAACCGGGTCTTGTGTGCCCAAGGATTGTGCCTATGACTGTGTCATGGCGCTCTCCAAAAAGAACAAGCACCATGTGCATGCCAAGTTGAGCGGTGTGGCCTCCCTTTGTGGGCCGGGTTGCCAAGCGGCATGAAAAGCCGTGCCCACCCACTGTAAAGACTTTGATACAAAAGGACTTGTCAGCCGGGGATCCGCCTACTGGTGTGGCCGACGACAGGATGGAGAAGACCCACCTGCGGAGAGAGCGAGGGTGGAAGAACCGGGAGGAGTGGGGACGCATGTGTGGCTGCACGGCAGCAGCAACATACCCGATACGCCTAATGGAGAGAGGCGACCATAGGGCTTCGGCATGTGGGGTAGGAGTGGAGGACTCCCTCAGCAGCCCAGATAGAGCCCCAGAGCAAGTGTCCCTTGTGGACATGGGCTTTTGGCAGACCGAAATGCAGGAGCTGGTCCAACACTTGAGGCAGGCCGAGATGGACGCGATGGAGAAATGTAAAGACGTCTTGCTAGAGAAGGTGTTGCAGCGGTGGTCAACCTCGCGGCCTACGTTCCCAAGCCCAGCCCTGGAGGAGGACGAGGAGGAGACGAGCAGCAGTGGTAGGAGACCAAGAGCAGGTAAAGATGTCGCCCCATGGACGGTATGATCATTGGCAATGTATGGTCAGAATTTTATTGTATATAGTTAGCAGTTGGTGTGTTCCTTGTTGGTTTTGCAGCTAACCATTGCAACCTGAAAACTTTGCACTTAGTACTTGACTAAGAACAAAAACCATTTGGTGCAGCCGAAAAGTGGTCCAACGAGGTGGCCAGCTACGCCCTGTAGTCGTGCCCAGGATGGAGGGGGTTTGAGGCAGTCCCCCATATTGCACTAAGTGCAGTGAGTAGGACAACCTGGATAGGACCTCACTGAACCATGTTGCCTTTAATTGGAAGGTTTTATTCGAGTAATGTTGTTTTATATTAATAGTATTTTATATACAACGTTAAAAGAAAGGGTACCTTCCATAAAGGGAAGTAAGAAATAACTTATCTATTTCCTATATGAACGAATTTCAATTGCCTCCCGCTCTACCTGTGGAGAACAGAATATCTAGCTGTGTTACCAACAGCCCCAGAGGATGTGACTGCAGCGTCGGCTATCTATCCCCAATTGCCAAAACCCACTGGTGATGTCCCATGTAATCCCATGTAAACTATCCCCCCCATCTTTATGACACAGCCAGGGCAATGGAGCCGGGTCACAGCCCCGTGACCTTCCCAGAGAACTGCCCGATTCCAAGTACCCCATGGCCCTGGTGGGCGTGTCACCAGCATCAACGTTGGTCAACTCACAGAACAGTTGTGGAAGAGCTTCCTCTGGAGCCCCTAAGAAGGTAGCACAGCCCCCTGATCGCGCCATCTTCTCTTGCTGTTGATGACACATAGATTTCACCTCTAGAGCTGCAAGCTCAATCCAGGCTTCTTCTTCATCATTCAACATCTGCCTGGGCAGGTGGGACAGAATCATCAGCATCGGTGTTGGTGGCACCAGGCCTGTACTTCAGGCTAATATCATATACTGTATAGCTAGCGCAGCGAGTCATCAATGGCCAGTAGCATACAGCTTTGCTGTGGTCCTCACATAGGTAAGTGGATTGTTATCAGTATGAACTTCAAAATGCAGTCCATAGAGGTAGTCATGCAGTTTGTCTACCACAGCCCATTTCAAAGCCAGGAACTCCAGTTTATGTGCGGGGTAATTGCGCTCACTTGGAGTCAATCCTCGACTGATGTAGTAGACCTGTCGCAGGACGCCATTGTGTCCCTCAAAGGAAGCATCCACGTAAAGTACATGTCGAGCCCACTGGGACGGCGGTACTCGGTACCGGACCGGGTCTGCTGCTGGGGAATGTCACGGGGTCCTGGTCCGGACCGTGTCCCGGGCCCTGGCAAGTAAAAGGGTGATATGTACAGGGGATAGAGTTTCTCGTGACACCACCCATGGTGTGTGGTCAGTATGGGGGACCACCGCTGCTGCAGAACCTCCGGGGTGATGTTACCTCCGTAGGTAGAAGCAAGGTCCCCGGGGCAGTGGTTGGTATAGTCTATTGTGGATGTAATAGTAAAGGATGATAGTGGAGACGGGTTAAGGAACACACACTCAAGTTTCTGTAGTTTCCAAAGCTTTACTGCGATGTTGTTGCAGGTTATAGTCCACGGAGTCTGTACTGGGGCCGGGTTGCTCCCACCCTGTCCGGGTCCTTAGCTTCCTCATGCTGCGCTGTGTGTGTATGGCCCTGCTGCTTCTAGCTGAGCTGCTGGCACTGTCTCTCGCTCCTTTCTGGTACCCCTTGGCTAGGCAACTTGAGTCTTCTGTGTTGTGCTGACCCCGCCGTGTTGCTTTGCTCTGGTACTGTGGTGGTCTAGAGACTCCACTACTCCTGGATTCCTGGATTCACTGTGCTGTGTGTGTCAGTCACAGTGTTGGATCCGGTGTCCGTTCTGTGCGCTCCTCCGGGGTGAGTGATGATGGCACTCAAGCTCCCAGATGTGGTTCTCTGTCCTTAGTTCTCCTTTCCTCTAGTCTATCCAGCACCTTGAATAACCTTAGGTTGTGCTTTTCCAGGGTGTGAAAAAACTCACCGAAAAAGTAGCCATGAAAAACATCCATTGCACTTAGCAGGAGGCTGTAAGCTCCACTGAGAGGCAACCCAGGTGTCTTAACACCTGTGCACAATCTCGAGGGTGTGGCCAAATACAATCAGATCATCCAGGTAAAGCAGGACTTCACAAAGGTTCATGTCTCCCATCACCTTGTCCAGGGGCGGAACTACACTGGTGCAGCTGGTGCAGCTGCACCAGGGCCCCGACCGGCTGGGGGCCACTTCAAGCCTGGAGGGGGGCCCCCAGCCGACCCCCGCAAGCCGCCGCCAGAGGAGAGGAGGGTCAGGCAAGGGAAGCAGAGAGCTTCCTGCTTCCTCTGCCTGATCCCGCCCCTCCTCTCCTCTGCTCCTCCGGCTCCTAGAACACTTCCGCGCGGCTCCCAGGTAGGAGAGCATCGCGCCTGCGGCTCAGTGCGGCCCCCAGCGGCACCCTCTTCCCCCTTTCCGGGCCGCGTCGACGGGCAGCGGAACCCTCCCCCCCGGGCCGCGCCGACGGCCAGTAGCCTCGCCCCCCTGGCCGCGCCGACGGCCAGTAGCCCCGCCCCCCCGTTCCTCTCCTGCACCAGGGCCCCCGGGGGTGATGGTCCGCCCCTGACCTTGTCCATACATCTCTGGAAAGTAGCAGGGGCACCAGTCACTCCTTGGGGCATCCTCTAGAACTGATAGAAACAAATAGAGCAAATGAAGGCCATCTTCTCTTGATCCTCCTTGGTCATAGGTGTCTGGAAGTACCCACTCCAAAGATCTAACACAGAAAACCACTGGCTGCCCTGAAGTCAATCTAAGGCTTCATCAATCTTAGGCACAGTATACTGATCTGGCACAGTGGGTTTGTTTAGAGTGTGATAATCAACACACATCCTGATAGCCCTATTTTTCTTCCGAATGATCACAATCGCAGATGCATATGGGCTGTTGGACTCTATGATGACTCCAGTGTCCAATAAGCCCTGTAAGTGCCTTCGGACATCCTTCACATCTGCGGGAGCCAATTATCGAGATCTTTCTCGAAACAGCTTTTCATCAGTCAGCTCGATGTGGTGCTCCACTCCTTTTGCAAGGCCCAGGTCCCAATCACCCAATGAGAAGATTATGGCACGCTTCATCATGCCACTTATCACTGACTGCTTTTCCTCCTGCAAGTCACTACCTTCAAAACAGGGGTCAAAATGTTCAGGATGTAGTTCCTTTCTTTCCTCTTTCTCTGTCTTCTCATAAGCAGCCAGACAGACAGGATGGATTTTGAGGGTCTGTGAGTATCTATCACCTCCAACTTCACGGCACCACTGGGCCAGAGTACGGAAAAGATTGGCATTTGTCCCTACTATAGCAGGCACCACTTTCCAGTTTTCATCTGTGTCTGGACAGACTAATGCAATAGGTACCTCTCTTTCCACCCCAGCTATTGTCTCCGGGAACCGTAGTGTGACAGACACATATCCTTTGTAGGGGTAACTGTTTTCACTCAATCCCCAGACTAGAAGTCCAGATAGGGGTTGCAGGGGCACGTCTGACAAGTGTTTTGTGTCCCACTTCTCAAAGATGATAGACACTTGCGAACCACTATCCAGCAATACAGTGCAAGGCTGCCCATTGATACAGGCTGGTACATGTGGTGCTGGTCCTACGAAACCTTTAGGAAATTGCCCCAACTGGGCAGGATTAGATGGAGCCATAGAATACACCTCGGACTTTGATGGGATGTCCTGAGATCTCTTCGAATTCCACCTCTTTGGACACTGGCGAGCCATATAATGGGTGCTTCCACAGACAAAACACTCTTCTTACTGTGGTTATCACTTGCCGATTGCAGAAGCTATCTTTGGCTCTTGAAAGCTGTCTCAACAATTTGCTTTATCTGCTCAACTTTCAGAGCCTGGGCGGTTAGAAGTTGGACAATTTGTTCTCCTTGCTCCTCAATGATCTTCAGGAATTCTCCCTCTCGATGGCTCAGCTCAAGATGCACAGGGACAGCAGCTACTCGCTGGGTCACTTGTTCTTTGGTCTAGAGCAAAAAGAGACACAAAGGCGCAAATGGATTTTATCGTTTAGATAAGATGGTTTCACTGTGAGTATATATGCTCACCTGGCTCAGTTGTGATGACCCACAACCAGTATGCTCGCATGGACAGCTGCTGCTGGATCTGCACTTCCACACAGTGCACAGTGGTGTTACATCCAGAAATCCAAAAGGGTTACTGCCTGTATGATGCACGCTGCCGTCGGGATGAAAGACCAGGAAGACAAGGCTTCTTCAAAGATGCTCCTTTATTCCCTACGGGTTTCGGTGCCATCCCTGCACCTTCCTTGCAGGGACCAGGGCCAGCATCAGCACCCGGCGTACCGGGCAAGTGCCGGGGCCCTGAGCAGCTGGGGGGCCCACTGGCCATCAGGGACAAGCAGCCCTGACGGCCAAGGGTCCATTATGGAAGGCAGTCCTGATAAGGAGGGGCCCAGCAGGGATACTCAGCCTGCAGCTGAGTGCTCCCGCAGCGCTGCCAGTGCACATGGCTAATTTTAATGCAATTCAAATTCAGTGTGAGAAAGCTGTGTCTCCCACAGAGGTCATGGGTCTTCCAGCAGGACAATGACCCAAAACACACTTCAAAAAGCACTAGAAAATGGTTTGAGAGAAAGCACTGGAGACTTCTAAGGTGGCCAGCAATGAGTCCAGACCTGAATCCCATAGAACACCTGTGGAAAGATCTAAAAATGGCAGTTTGGAGAAGGCACCCTTCAAATTTCAGGGACCTGGAGCAGTTTGCCAAAGAAGAATGGTCTAAAATTCCAGCAGAGCATTGTAAGAAACTCATTGATGGTTACCGGAAGCGGTTGATCGCAGTTATTTTGGCTAAAGGTTGTGCAACCAAGTATTAGGCTGAGGGTGCCAATACTTTTGTCCGGCCCATTTTTGGAGTTTTGTGTGAAATGATCAATGTTTTGCTTTTTGCTTTGATTCTCTGTTGTGTTTTTTCATTGAAGACAAATTAAATGAAGATAATAATACCAAAGAATTTTTGATTGCAATCATTTTCAGGAAGAGACTGAGTATTATCTGACAGAATTGCAGGGGTATCAATACTTTTGGCCAACACTGTATATAAATGTCGCGGGTATTCTCTGTATCTATCCAGTGGACTGGAGGTCTATGCTAGACTGAAATGTCTTGCTTGGTTAAAATTTCTATAATCTCAGAGGCATCCCTCAACTTTGTACACCCCTTCAAATGCCATCACAGTCACCCCTCCTCCCCCAAAATCCCACTGCAGGCACCCGCTACAGCATCATATGACCCCCAAATCCTACTGCAGAGGCCCCTCAGCAATAACCCCTCCATTAAAACTGCAAGCATAGGAGGGCCCTCAGCAGCATTAAGCCCTCTCCTAAATCCCATCACACTGCACGAGTGACGTCAGTGTCCTCAGTGTGCATACAGTCTAAGTTCAACCACTGTCAAGATGGTGGAAAGATGGAAGGAGGCTGTCAGGATAGAGGAAGGATGGAAGGAGGCTGTTGGGATTGAGGGGGGATGGAGGGAGCCTGTCGGGATGGAGAAAGGCTATTGGCAGGGGCGGGCTGGGCCAGGTGGCACGGAGGCATTTGCCCCCCGGGCTGGTAACAGTTGAGGGCCGCCGGGTGCGTTGTCAACAACAAAGCAAAAGTAAATCACTGGCGGCCGCGGCTATTTTTAGTGCGGGATGCGGCCACCGGTGATTTATCATACAAACAATAGCCTTAATGCACCCAGCAGCCGGCACAGGCTGGCTGCAGCAAAGTCCTGAGGAGTGCTTACATTGCACTCACCCTCAAGACCGGAGCGCTTGACAGGCACAATTCTGGGGCAGCAGGCTGGGCCGGTCTCTGCCAATGTTGGCTGAGGCTCCCAGCTCTTCATGGCTGCCCGCAGGACCCTCCGCTTGTTCTTTGGACGGCCGGCACCTTCTGTTTGTGAGCAGGGCCGGCTGTGTCACTGCTGACAGACAGAGCTCTGAGCAGTGGCCATGTCTGCAAGCTGTGACATCATGCAGCGCGCCCTGCTCCATTAGATTCCCGCCATGGAGGAGCTGAATGGGACACCATCCAGGGGAAGGTGAGCAATCACTGATGTGTTCATTCTTTATCTAAAACTAATGTGTGTGTGTGTGTGTGTGTGTGTGTGTATACATGCCTGGCTGCATCTGTGTGTGTATACATGACTGGCTGCATCTGTGTGTGTGTGTGTGTGTGTGTGTGTGTACATTTCTGGCGGCATCTGTGTGTGTGTATACATGCCTGGCTGCATCTGTGTGTGTACATGCCTGGCTGCATCTGTGTGTGTGTGTACATGCCTGGCTGCATCTGTGTGTGTATAGATGCCTGGCTTCATCTGTGTGTGTGTGTACATGCCTGGCTGCATCTATGTGTGTGTGTGTGTGTACATGTCTGGCTGCATCTGTGTGTGTGTGTATACATGCCTGGCTGCATCTGTGTGTGTGTGTGTGTGTACATGCCTGGCTGCATCTGTGTGTGTGTACATGTCTGTCTGCATCTGTGTGTGTGTGTACATGCCTGGCTGCATCTGTGTGTGTGTGTGTGTACATGCCTGGCTGCATCTGTGTGTGTGTGTGTACATGCCTGGCTGCATCTGTGTGTGTGTACATGTCTGGCTGCATCTGTGTGTGTGTGTACATGCCTGGCTGCATCTGTGTGTGTGTGTACATATCTGGCTGCATCTGTGTGTGTGTGTGTACATGCCTGGCTGCATCTGTGTGTGTGTACATGCCTGGCTGCATCTGTGTGTGTGTGTGTACATGTCTGGCTGCATCTGTGTGTGTGTACATGCCTGGCTGCATCTGTGTGTGTACATGCCTGGCTGCATCTGTGTGTGTGTGTGTACATGTCTGGCTGCATCTGTGTGTGTGTACATACCTGGCTGCATCTGTGTGTGTGTGTCTGTGTGTGTACATGCCTGGCTGCATCTGTGTGTGTGTGTATACATGCCTGGCTGCATCTGTGTGTGTGTATACATGACTGGCTGCATCTGTGTGTGTATACATGCCTGGCTGCATCTGTGTGTGTGTGTGTGTACATGCCTGGCTGCATCTGTGTGTGTGTGTACATGCCTGGCTGCATCTGTGTGTGTGTAGATGCCTGGCTGCATCTGTGTGTGTGTGTGTACATGCCTGGCTGCATCTGTGTGTGTGTAGATGCCTGGCTGCATCTGTGTGTGTGTGTGTACATGCCTGGCTGCATCTGTGTGTGTGTGTACATGACTGGCTGCATCTGTGTGTGTGTGTGTACATGCCTGGCTGCATCTGTGTGTGTGTGTACATGACTGGCTGCATCTGTGTGTGTGTACATGCCTGGCTGCATCTGTGTGTGTGTGTGTGTGTGTGTACATGCCTGGCTGCATCTGTGTGTGTGTATACATGCCGGGCTGCATCTGTGTGTGTGTATACATGACTGGCTGCATCTGTGTGTGTACATGCCTGGCTGCATCTGTGTGTGTGTACATGCCTGGCTGCATCTGTGTGTACATGTCTGGCTGCATCTGTGTGTGTGTACATGCCTGGCTGCATCTGTGTGTGTGTACATGCCTGGCTGCATCTGTGTGTGTGTGTGTATACATGCCTGGCTGCATCTGTGTGTGTGTGTGTGTGTGTGTGTGTGTGTGTGTGTGTGTACATGCCTGGCTGCATCTGTGTGTGTATACATGCCTGGCTGCATCTGTGTGTGTGTATATACATGACTGGCTGCATCTGTGTGTGTGTGTACATGCCTGGCTGCATCTGTGTGTGTGTGTGTACATGCCTGGCTGCATCTCTGTGTGTGTATACATGACTGGCTGCATCTCTGTGTGTGTATACATGACTGGCTGCATCTGTGTGTGTGTATACATGACTGGCTGCATCTGTGTGTGTGTGTACATGTCTGGCTGCATCTGTGTGTGTGTGTATACATGCCTGGCTGCATCTGTGTTTGTGTACATGCTTGGCTGCATCTATGTGTGTGTACATGTCTGGCTGCATCTGTGTGTGTGTGTGTGTGTGTGTGTGTGTGTACATGCCTGGCTGCATCTGTGTGTGTGTGTACATGCCTGGCTGCATCTGTGTGTGTGTGTGTGTATACATGCCTGGCTGCATCTGTGTTGTGTGTGTGTGTGTATACATGCCTGGCTGCATCTGTGTGTGTGTGGTTCTTTCTGTCTATGTGTCTGTTTGTGGCTGGGGCTTTGTGTGGCTGGGGCTTTGTGTGGCTGGGGCTTTGTGGCTGGTTGTGTGTGGCTGGGGCTGCGTGGCTGACTATGTGTCTATGTTCCTAGGGCTGTCTGTGGCTGACTGTGTCTGTGTGGCTGAGGCTGCGTGGCTGGCTGTGTGTGGCAAAATGTGTCTGTGTGGCTGACTGTGTCTATGTGTGGCTAGGGCTGCGTGGCTGCATGTGGCTGTCTGTGTGTCTGACTGTGTCTTTATGTGGCTGGGGCTATGTGGCTGGCTGTGTGTGCCTAACTATGTCTGTGTGTGGCTGGGGCTTTGTGGTTGTGGCTGGCTGGGGTTGGCTGTGGCTGCATGGCTGTGGCTGCGTGTCTGGCTGTGTGTGGCTGGGGCTGTTTGGTTGTGTGTGGCTGACTGTGTGTGTGTGGCTGGGGCTGCTTGGCTGTGTGTGGCTGGCTGTATGTCTGTGTGTGGCTGGCTATGGCTGTCTATATTGCTCGCTGTGTGTGTGGCTGGCTGTGTCTGTGTGTGTGGGTAGCTGCGCCTGTGTGTGGCTGGCTTTGGCTGTGTGTGTGGCTGTCTATGTCACTGGCTGGCTGGCTTTGGCTGTGTGTGGCTGGCTGTGTTTGTGTGGCTAGCTATGTGTGTGGCTGTATGTGTGTGGCTGATTGTGTGTGTTGCTGATATTGTGTGTGCAGCTGGCTGTGTCTGTTTTTGGCTGGCTGTGTCTGTGTGTGCCTGTGTGTGGCTGGCTATGGCTGTCTATGTTGCTGGTTGTGGCTCTGTGTGTGGCTGTCTATGTGGCTGTGTCTCTCTGTGTGTCTCTCTGCGTCTGTGTAGCTGTCTATATGGCTGGCTGTCTATGTGGCTGACTGTTTTTGTGTGGTTGTGGCTCTGTGTGTGGCTGTGGTGGGCTGTCTGTGTAGCTGGCCACTGGGACATCCAAATGCTGTGCGAGTGTCCAACAGTTTTCTTAGATCACATCCATGTGCAATCTGTTTTGTTTCTCAGCAGCTATTACTGTAGAATCATTTACAGGAGCATTTTACAGTTGTTTTAGCTGAAGAATGATAATGTATCAGTGAAAAAAACAGATGCCTCTCGGATGGTCCGTGTGCTGTCAGTGTGCAGTCCGTGATTTTGCTGGACCCATAGACTTGCATTGGCGAGTCTCGCACATGAATCGCAGACTGTCGCAGCATGTTGTGACTTTTTTCCCATCCAGAATCTGGATGAGAAAAAAGCGTCCGACACTCGCCAATGTGTTTCAGACGTTGATTAACTGACTGCACTGCGATAAAATCACACATTGCACTCATCTGAGCTTTACGCCAGTGTGTCCGTGTCCTAATAATACAATCCATATAGTAATCCTACAATGTCTGCTGGACAAGGTATGGGGAGGGTTTATGGCTCAGTTAGTACACACTCCATACTTCTTGTTATTAACCAGTTAATGCCCTGTTGTCCACCGCACTGCAGTGTCAAAAGAGGAAGACAGCGAGACAGGCAGCGACATCACATCAGAGAGCCCCTGACCTCGAAATAGAAGATCCTCAGATCCCGGTATTGTGACGACATATGAATAAATATTTTTTTACATTTATATTACACTATGAACTCCACAGCACTTTACATACATCATCAACACTGTCCCCATTGGGGCTCACAATGAAAACATCCTACCAGTATGTCTCATATTGTATATCGCCTTTCTTTGATATCACCTTCACAAATATTGCATTTATTGAACTTGTCAGGTTTTGGATGTTTTAAGATTGCATTTGTTTGCAGGATGTCATAATTGACTCCCAGAGCTGCTGGTTTGATTGTTAATGTCTTACAGCATCTTAGATTTTTTTTGCTTAATGGTACTTCCAAGTTTCTCAATAGGGCTGAGATCAGGGGAGACTGGTAGCTACACCATGGTTTTCTCTACTTTTATGTCCATAGCAGCCAATTACTCAGGGGTATGTTCTGTACTAAGAGATGTTGCATTGTCATGCATGGGGATGATTTTGTATGAAGAAAAAAAGTGGTCAGTCTAAAAGTATATATATTTTGGCGTGGTCCTTTTCACGCCTTCATGGACCCTATAGGGGCAAACTAGCTCTCTCCACATGATTACGACCCAAAACATGACTGCCACCTCCTTGCTGATGTGACATGGTGGCGGTCATCTAGCAACCATCCACTACTCCAACCATATTGGGAACCTCTAGGCTCCTTTTAGCTACTCCTCTGTCTGCAGGGGGGCGTGGTGCGATGGGGGGGGGGGGCGCACCACTGACAGTGCCTAGGGCTGCAGGAACTCCAAATACGGGCCTGGCTGGAGGGACTGAGATGGGCCGCCGAGAATTTCCGACAGCACCCTTCCCCTACCCGGGCCTCGCACGAGGGCAGCCGGAAAAATTTTGCCACCCAGGGTTTGCGTCGCCAGTCAGCCCCTGGCTATTGGGATGGAGAGAGGCTGTTAGTATGGAGGAAGGATGGAGGGAGGCTGTCGGGATGGAGGAAGGCTGTCAGGAGAGGATTAACTGTGTGGAAATTGGTTCTTGTGGTGATAACCTTATAAAAAAAGAAAAACCACACTGCAGCCTCGGCTTCTGTGTGAGCCGCAGCGACCTGTATGGGTTCCTTCCAGCAAACACAAATGGTGGGCTTCATAAAACAATCTATCACGTAATGGAAATGACATTATACCTGGAAGGAGCCAATACTTTCTAGCATCTAGCGTACGTCTGTATCCAGCCTCACCATCATGTGACTACTCTCTGTCCATCCCCCTCCTTCACAGAAATCGCCATAGTCACATGACAGTCTTCTAGCGAGCTACTAGATGGAAGGCTCCGCCTATTCCTTTGCCCATCCAATCAGAACAGTCAAAAAATGTTGGACCGAAGTATGAAAACTTGGTTCCTTGGCCACCTCCGGTGCCCTGTATATCTGCTCCGCCAAGAGCGCTGCTTCAGTACACTAGTGTGAGTCAATGCTACCGTGTTTCCCCGAAAGTAGGGCGCCCCCGAAAGTAAGGCATGCTTTGGGGGGCGCCCTACTTTCTAATATAAGCTACCCCCCCGAATGTAAGGCGTACCTGTCCGGATCACATCACCGGATCTGTGGCACTGCGGCACCGCTCCCCGTGCCCCCGCTGTCCCCACTGTCAGTCCCCGCCAATACGCTGTGCCCTGGAGCTCCGGCGCTCTCTCCTTCTCTCCACTCCGCCCACGAGCCCTGCGCCAATCACAGCGCAGGAATCGGCCAGCTGACGTCAGTCCTGGGCTGTGATTGGCCCAGGGCTCCGGCGCTGTGATTGGCCCTGGGCTCCGGCGCTGTGATTGGCCCTGGGCTCCGGCGCTGTGATTGGCCCAGGGCTCCGGCGCTGTGATTGGCCCAGGGCAGGAGCCAATCACAGCCCAGGACTGACGTCAGCTGGCCCGTGTGCACCACCAAAGCAGCAGAGGAAAGAAAAGAAAGAGGTAAGGTAAGAAAGTGAAAGTGTGTGTGTGTGAGATGTGTGTGTGTGTGAGATGTGTGTGTTGGTGTGTGTGTGTGTGTGTGTGTGAGATGTGTGTGAGATGTGTGTGATGTGTGAGATGTGAGTGTGTGTGTGAGGTGTGATGTGTGAGTGTGTGAGGTGTGATGTGTGTGTGAGATGTGTGTGTGTGACGTGTGTGTGTGAGATGTGGCAGGCTGTCATTTTGTCATTTGTCTTTGTTTTTTTGGGCTAATATAAGACACCCCCAGAAAGTAAGACATGTCGGTCTTTTTGGACCCCAAAAAAATATAAGACGGTGTCTTACTTTTGGGGAAACACGGTAGAACCAGAGGATGTCATGTTTCAGGAGACAAAGGTGAGGGCAGCAAGTGTGTGATACCAGACATGTGCCTGGCACCAAAAATGGCCGCATGTATGGTACAATGTGAGGAATGTGGTGCCCTGCCTGTTATAGATGGTGTGATAATCGTATTATCCTGCAGCCCCCAGTGTGGAGCTTGTATCATGTCTAGTAGTGGCAGCGCACCATCAGGGGGCGCTATACACAGGACTGTGGACTCAGAGTCTGGGTCCATTGTGGTAGAGTTGGAGGTTTGGCTACTGACTGCACATCCCTGGCTATAAAGAGCAATGCTGCAGGGCTGGCACTAGTCTCATGCTATGTTCTATGATGGAGCAGCCCATAGTCTGTAGGGCCAGTACTAAACCTCACTAAAATGCATCCAATGAATTGGAAAAGGCAAAAAAATGCAGCCAAAGTGCAATAATCAGAAGATTAATATTAATAATTAACAGTCCTGGGCATGTTAAATGGCCATCATTTGTAAATGGGTGTGTCTTGGGCGTGGTTAAATGTGTGCATCTTTTATCCCCCTTTCTACTTATGCCGCCATGGCCTGGCCTGAGACCACCTGTAATGGATCGATCTGGAGAAGGCACACCCTGCTCCACAGCTGCCAAGAAGCCATGTACCGCGGAGACAGGACCAAATCAACATGGACTTCACTGCTCAATAGCGCAACGGAAAGAATGGTCGCTGGGTCGCATTTGTTGTGAACGTTACACATGCGTGCTGACATCCAGCGGCCATATTGGATCCTGGCACTGCCCGCTCTCTTCGTACAGCTGAGGGAACCAATGATTGTCGGCTACCAAGTCACGTGAGGCGTGTGACGCAGGAGAGCCGGAAGTAATGCAGTGAGAGCCCGGATTGCTTCCCTGACGGTGGACGGTCTTCTGATCGTGAGGACAGGGCTGTGCTTGGTTTGTATTGGGTCATCCTGTCACATTAGATGGTTTATGTATCTGTGACTTCCAGGCCTCATTACTGCTCCGAGGTTATTAAGCCTATTCTAGTGGCTCCTTTATAGTTGTGTCCTCTGATACGTTCACAGCTGCATTCATGTTTTTTACTCAAGGTCTGCCATAGGATGAAGCTATGTATTATTTATGTGGAGAGGCCCATCGTCATGGGATGAGTCTGCGGCCACCCCGCGTGATGGGTCCGCGGCCACCCCGCGTGATGGGTCCGCGGCCACCCCGCGTGATGGGTCCGCGGCCACCCCGCGTGATGGGTCCGCGGCCACCCCGCGTGATGGGTCCGCGGCCACCCCGCGTGATGGGTCCGCGGCCACCCCGCGTGATGGGTCCTGCTACCACTCCGGGTGATGGGTCTGCGGCCACCCCGCGTGATGGGTCTGCGGCCACCCCGCGTGATGGGTCTGCGCGGTGTGCTCTCCTGGGATATACCGTATTGCCGGTGGTCACGTGCCCTGAACAATGCTATGTGCATACTGGCAGCCACATTGTGAGGAGGCGCACTTGGCCTCACAGAAGTGAACTAGAAGTTTGACACTTTAGTAAGCAAATCGCATACTTGTGGTCACATGATCACCCAGGCTCGCTGACCATACTGGTGAATCCTGACAGTGTGCTCACCTCAAGCTGTTGAGATTCCAAGTCTGCAGTCATATAGAGCGACAACAGACTTTTCTCAGAACACCAAAGTGCCTTGTGGGCACAGGATGACAGCTCAACCCAAGTACAAACACACTACTGTGTGGCGGTGCTAATCATTTAGGAGTGTTCCCCTCCCCCATCATTTTTTTGACAGCTCTGGCTTTATAGGGGCAGAGATAGAGAACAAGCAGCTGAGAAGATGGGTTTACGTTTGTCCCCACTGAGCACCTATACTTGGTCGACCAGTCATCCTGTGCTGACAGTCCTTAGTAACCAGCTCGGGATAGGATTGTTTTCCCTGTTCTTTATTGAAAACATTTTCTCATTCACCTGTATTTAAATACCTTTTTATTTTTTTTAGATTGTATTTCTATTGTTGGGAGAGAAATATAAATAAAAATTAGAAATGTTTCCACATGGACAAGCATTTTAAATTGTGTTCCCCTTTCTGTAGAAACTTTATATATTTTCAGTGGAGCAAAACTAGAAACAGCAATTCATACTGGCTATGTTACTTTATATATCTATTTTATTTTTTATTAAATATTTTTTTCATTCATTTTACACACTATTGCCCCACCACTCCACTACCCTTACGGTATTCAACACCTTTTGAGGGGACATTTTACCACAATACATGTTCATTATTACTGATATCCCCCGTAACTGGGGCTGTTTTTTTTTTTTTTTTTTTTGCTCTAGTTACAATGGAGTTAGCCTCCAACAGCTCTTGTGCTATTCCTGTGCCCAGTAATCACTTGTTGAGTAAGCACAGTTAGGCGGCCGTCACACGCTTCAATCTTGTGAGCGATATTGTAAGCGATCACGTGCACGCGCGATCGCTAACAATATCGCTCACATCGCTGGTGAGCTGTCACACAGGCAGACTCACCAACGATGTGGAGCAGCGAGATCGCTGGTAACTATGGTACACATCGGGTAACTAGGCGCCACGCGGCGCTTAGTAACCCGACGTTTACCATAGATACCATCTCCCAGCATAGGCTCTGCCGCTGGGAGATCGTTCATCGTGGTGTCACACACCACGATGATGCAGATTGATCAAGCGATTATCGCTTGATTTGAGCTCCGGCTCACCAATCTGCGATCAAACAATCAATCGTTATTACATTGTAAAATTGCTTGATTACACGCAGCGATGCACAAACAATATTGCTTAAGTGATCAAAAAGCAGATCGCTTAAGCGATATCGTTCAAGAAATTGTTGCGTGTGACGGCCGCCTTAGTTCCACTGTTTTCCAATCTATATATGACAGCACTGGTTCAGCGCTGTGTATACAGAGCATGGGAAGGCAATAAATTATGCTTATTTTCTCTCTTAAGGTACCGTCACACAGGGACATATCGCCGGCGATGTTGCCGGCAACTGAGGGGCGTGGCCAGGTTGCGGCGACATCCCCGGAGAGTTGACTCGTGTGACAGGGCGATAATCAGGGGAAAAATCGCCTGAGTAACATCGCCAGGTTTCACAACAATGTTGGGAAACCTGGCGATGTTGGTCAGGCGATCATGCCTGATCTCCCTGTGTAACGCGGCAACCTGCAATGTTGCGGGCGATTCCGCCTATCTACAACATTGCGAGTTATCGCTCGCTCAATTGCTGGGCAACCCAGCGAGCGATAGCCGTGGCAACTAGCCGGCGACATCGCCGGTAAGTTGCTCAGTCTGACATCTCCCCAGCGATGTCAGGAATGCGCGCTCCCGCGATCCCCGGCAACATCGCCGGCGATATCTCCCTGTGTGACGGTACCTTTAAGAAGGCTGGCTATGTCTAACAGCCAGCTTCCTACCATCTACAGCTGCACAATCTTGTACAAGCTGAATACACAGCATTGGGGTTTTAGAACATTATTGCAGAGCAATGTGTGGACCACCTGGGTGTTTGTAGTTTATAGCCCAATTGAGGGCCCCAAAGAAAATAAGTGTATGCTTAGGGCTGTGGAGTTGGTGTGCATTTTGGTGGAGTCAGAGTTACATTCAGGGAAATTGAGGAGTCAGATGCTTGGCTTACCGACTCGACAGTCCTGGCTCCTCTTTTGTGCCATTCCAGTGATGTTAATGCTGCTGTTCCTGGAGGCTGATATGGCTTGTCATGTTCGGGCTGCATGCAGTGGTTAGTGTCACTCATCTACTGCAGTGTAAACAAGTTAATCGGAGTATATGTCTGCTCTCACAGGATATCAGTGTGCAGCTACTGAACAGTGGCTGCTCATTGGCTGTAGCCAGGACATGACACAAGAAGTCATGTCAGCTTTAAAGACAAAAGGAGGGGAAGAGGAAGAGGTAATAGCTCACCGATGTATAGATTCCTCCGTTCCGTTGGAGGCCAATCCGCAAGGGTTTCAGCCCTGGTCCTGGGCGGGAAAATTGAGGATTCAAACAAGAAGATGGCTGCAACTGAACAGTGGCCACTCATTGGCTGTAGCTTGCTCATGACACAAGAAGTTATGTCAGCTTTCAGGAACAGTGGCATCATCATCTTTGTAGGAATGGCACCACGGCAGGAGGTGAGTATCAACTATTTTTATTTTGCGTACTGTATTGGACAGCTCCTTTAAAGTGAGGCACTGACCAAAAATAGGTTTTTTATATGTCCCATTACAGAATTCCATGTGTCAAAATTCTAAAACAGGCTGAATAGACATCTGATTGAGATGATTTGGTGAATCCTGTTTTGAGCAGGGGATTGGACCGGATGACCCAGGAGGTCACTTCCAACTCTACTGATCCATGATTAGGTTATTAACCCCTTCATGACCTTGCCATTTTTTGCAATTCTGACCAGTGTCCCTTTATGAGGTTATAACTCGGGAACTCTTCAACGGATCCTAGCGATTCCGAGATAGTTTTTTCGTGACATATTGGGCTTCATGTTAGTATTAAATTTAGGTCGATAATTTTTGCGTTTATTTGTGAAAAAATCCAAAATATGGCAAAAATTTAGAAAATTTTGCAATTTTCAAATTTTGAATTTTTCTTCTGGTAAACCAGAGAGTTATGTGACACAAAATAGTTATGAAATAATATTTCCCACATGTCTACTTTACATCAGCACAATTTTGGGAAAAAAAAAAAAATTTTGTTAGGAAGTTATAAGGGTTCAAAGTTCATGAACAATTTTTCATTTTTCCACCAAAATTTACAAAACCATTTTTTTTAGTGACCACATCCCATTTGAAGTCCCTTTGAGGGGTTTACATGACAGAAAACACCCAAAAGTGACACCATTCCAAAAACTACACCCCTCAAGCTACTCAAAACTACATTCAAGAAGATTATTAACCCTTCAGGTGCTTCACAGGAACTAAGCAAATTGGAAACAAAAAAATGGATATTTTAATTTTTCTAACAAAAATGTTCTTTTATCATCAATTTTTTCATTTTCACATGGGCAACAAGATAAAATGGATCCTAAAATTTGTTGGGCAATTTCTCCTGAGTATATCGATACCACATATGTGATCATAAACCACGGTTTGGGCGCACGGCAGGGCTCTGAAGGGAAAGAGCGCAATTTGACTTTTGGAGCAAATTTTCCATTCAAAAAGTGAAATGGCGCTCCTTCACTTCTGAGCCCTGCCGCGCGCCAAAACAGTGGTTTATGACCACATATGAGGTATCGGTGTACTCAGGAGAAATTGCCCAACAAATTTTAGAATGAATTTTATCCTGTTACCCATGTGAAAATGAAAGAATTGAGGCTAAAAGAACATTTTTGTGAAAAAAAAGTACTTTTTCCATATTCACAGATCAATTTGTAAAGCATGTGGGGGTTCAATATGCTCACCACTCATCTAGATAAGTTCCCTGGGGGGTCTAGTTTCCAAAATGGGGTCACTTGTGGGGGAGCTCCCAAGTTTAGGCACACAGGGGCTCTCCAAACGCGACATGGTGTCCGCTAACAATTTGAATGGAAAATCAGCTCAAATTGTTAGCGGACACCATGTCGCATTTGGAGAGCTCCTGTGTGCCTAAACATTTGAGCTCCCCCAGAAGTGACCCCATTTTGGAAACTAGACCCCCCAGGGAACATATCTAGATGCATAGTGAGCACTTTGAACCCCCAGGTGCTTCACAAATTGATCCGTACAAATTAAAAAAGAAAATTTGTGTGAAAAAAAAGTATTTTTACCTTATTACGGATCAGTTTGTGAAGCACCTGGGGATTCAATGTGCTCACTATGCATCTAGATAGGTTCCTTGGGGGGTCTAGTTTCCAAAATGGGGTCACTTGTGGGGGAGCTCCAATGTTTAGGCACACAGGGGCTCTCCACACGCAACCTGGTGTTTGCCAACAATTGGAATGGTTAGCGGACACCAGGTCGCGTATGGAGAGCCCCTGTGTGCCTAAACATTTGAGCTCCCCACAAGTGACCCCATTTTGGAAACTAGACCCCCCAGGGAACATATCTAGATGCACAGTGAGCACTTTGAACCCCATGTGCTTCACAAATTGAGACGTATAAATGAATAAAGAAACTTTTTGTGAAAAAACATACTAGTCTAGTAGTTAAAATTCGCAGCATAGGGGACCCAATACATTTGGGTCTCTCCATGCTGAGGATTCCAGCCCCCTAGCTGCCATGTTGTATCTGGCTGGCAACCAAAAATACGGCAAAGCTCCATGTCATTTTATTTGTAGAATTTAAAAAAAAAAAAATGACATGGGGCTCTGCCATATTTTTGGTCCAGCCAGGTACAACTTGGCAGCTACGGACTGCCACCAGCCACCAGCTGCCTCGTCATACCTGGCTGGAACCAAAAATACAGCCAGGTACAACTAGGCAGCTGGGGGCTGGAATCCTCAGCATAGAGAGGCCCAAGCGTTCTGGGCCCCCATGCTGCGAATTGCAGCCCGCAGCCGCCCCAGAAAATGGCGCATTCATTGAAGCACCATTTTCTGGCGCTGTACCCACGCTCTTCCAGTTGCCCTGGTAACGGTGGCTAACTGGGTAATAAAGGGGTTAATGCCAGCTTTTTATTGGTGCTGGCACTAAGCCCGAGATTCATAATATAGGGCCAATGTTAGACCCGCCATTAGGAATCTCTAGTACGGTAAATAGTCAATAAATACACACAGAGAAAAATCTTTTTATTTGAAAAAAAAAACAAACACAATTCGGACTCCATCTTTATTATAAAAAGATCTGACGTAGTCTACAACGAAGGTCCCACGACGCCCATCGCTCCGACGTAGTCCACAACGAAGGTCCCACGCCGCTCGATCGCCTTTGCTTTCAGATCGCTACTCTGGAGCCCAACCCGCCAGCATGGTGATCGAGCTGCAGAAAGTGATCTGACACCCCGGGCGCAGTGACCCACTATGTGCATCACTGCGCCTGGGCTGCCAGATAGCTTTCCGCAGCTCGATCCCCATGCATGGGGATCGAGCTGCGGAAAGCGATCTGGCAGCACAGGCGCATTGACCCACTATGTGCATCACTGCGTCCGGGCTGTCAGATCGCTTTCTGCAGCTCGATGACCATGCAGGGAGATCGGGATCCTCAGGATCTAGCTGTAGAAAGTGATCTGGCAGCTCCAGCACAGAGCTGTCAGATCCGGAGGCGGTGAAGAGGAGGAGGAGGAGCGGGACGCAGTGGAGACAGAGCGGCCGCCGGAGGGGTGAGTGGGAGAGGCGATCGCCACTCCGGTGATCGGGGGGGCAGGAAGGGGGAAAAGGGGGGTGACAGGAGAAGTAGGGGGGCACTTAGGAGGAAGCGGGGGCAGGCAGGAGGAAGCTGGGGCAGGCAGGAGGAAGTGGGGGCAGGCAGGAGGAGGCGGGCGGCAGGAAGAGGAAGAGGAAGCGGGCGGCAGGGACAGGAAGCAGGCGGCAGGAAAAGGAAGCGGGGGGGTAAGAAAGATGAAGAGGGGGGCAGGAAAGAGGTGGGGGGCAGGGGGGCAGTTAGAGGATGACAGGGGAGAAGATTGGAGGGTAGGGATAGCAGCGGCAGGCAGGGAAGCATTACAGGTGCGGTGATTTTCACTTTCACTTTTGAGTGCCAATCACCGCGCCTGTAGCCGGGGGGGGTAGGGGTGGGGGCAAATCGACCCCCCCTGGGGTGTTGTACAACTCCCCATGTACCTGCAGGCCGAGTGACAGGTCAGTGACACCCTCACTCGACCTGCAGGAGCCCGATCATTCCATGGCCCAGGGGGTGGGCCAAGGGTCTGGAAGGGGTTAAAACTGGGGCTATTGCATAGCAGCAGTGAGAATTGGGTTATACTTGAGTCTATTATAAGCTTGCAAAGATCCCATCCGTCCCAATTTTGCTAGGATTGTCCACAAAAATTAATGATGTACCATGCGGATACTCCTATTCAAAGACACAAATTCAAAGGGTATTTCAACCATGGCTGTGGAATCCGGAGTTGCTGTCCATTTTGGTGGAGTAGGATGTTTGGCTTACTGACTTCACAGCAAAGGTTGTGGAGTCAGTGTCCATTTTGGTGGAGTTAGTCGGCTTCAGGGGAATTTACGTTGGATGTTTAGCTTACCACCTCCACAGCCCTCACTCCAACAAAGTATTAGTTTAAGGCTATGTTGACACTGGATGTTTTTGATCTATTTTTGGTGCTGCGTTTATTTTGAAAACTGCACCACAAACTGATCAATCAAAATGTCGACTAGCAAAGTGAATGGGGTTTTCATTTTGCTGTTCAGACGCTCAATTTTTTGACTGCTTCGTTAGTGATACAGAAAGCAGATCCAGAATATAATGAGCATGTCACTTTGAGTGGTGTTTTCTGGTGCGCTTTCTGTATCACTTTAATCTAATTACTCACCCTCCTCATGATCCCACGGTGATTCCAGCTAATGTATCCTCCCGGGCAGTGCTGTAGGACCTTTAATTTGTCTTTTTCATTGTTTCTAGGACCGCCTATGTGACTCTCCACGTCACTCAATGACATGGTGCAGTGCAAGGTCCTAGAAGCACTGAACAGACAAGTCATATGTCCTGAAGCACTGCCCGGGATGAAGACATCACCGGGAATCACCGTTGGATCATGGGAAGGGTAACAAAGTGTATTTGTGTCTCTGTCTGTGTGTGTCTGTGTCCTCCTAAGAACGGAGCAAATAAGCAGTACAAATGGATGATGGATTTGTGATGTTTTTTTTGCAAAAAGGGTATCTGTTTTTGGTGCAGAAAATGCACACTCATACTTGCCTCTCTCCATGACTGCTGCAGCCGGCGCCATCCACACTGCCTGTGCCGGCATCCGGTCATGTTATCAGCACAGCACAGTGAACTCTTCACTAAGCACTGCTTACATGACTGGATGCCAGCATGAGCAAATGGGTGGTGCTGGCTGCAGGGAGCGATGGAGAGAGGGGAGTATGAGTACTGTTTAAAGAGGACCTGTCACCCCCTCCTGATGCTATGCTAACTGCAGCACTGAATGCAGCGTGTCTGCTGCATTCAGGGAAGGGGTCCCCCATGTTTCTAGCCCCCCTATAAGTTGGTAAAAAGACATTATAAAGTGTACAGATAAGGAGTCCGGAGGGACTCACTCAGTAATGAGTTATCGTTGCTCCCTGGTGTCCTCCCCGCCTCCAACCCTCTCTGTGCCACCTCCAGCCCACTCTTGTTCAGCCAACTGTATGTGTCATCGCTGTTGCTGGTGTCCTCTCCACCTCCAGCCATCAGCGATGACGCATACAGGAAGCTGTACAAGAGAGGGAGGTGGCACAGAAAGGGCTGGAGGCGGGGAGGACACCAGGGAGCAACAATGACTCATTACTGAATAAGTCCCTCTGGACTCCTTATCTGTATACTTTATAATGTCTTTTTACCAACTTATAGGGGGGCTAGAAACATGGAGGACCCCTTCCCTGAATGCAGCAGACACGCTGCATTCAGTTAGCATAGCACCAGCTGGATGACAGGTCCTCTTTAAGTGTGTGCCGTCATAGGGTCAATGTGTACCATCATGGGGTGTGTGCTATGTGTACTAGCATGGGGAATATACATCTCTGGCAAAAATTTAGAGACCACTGCTCAGTTTTCTAAAAAATAACCATCTCTACATGACTGACAGCCATTCCATTCCACTGTCAGTTGAATTCCAGCCAAAGTACACCTCATTCTACTTAAAGGGAACCTGTCAGTTCGTTCTACCCCTTTCTACTATCACTACCTGTCCCTGCACCTTGTGAGCTCATCCCTTACCATCCCTGTGTGATCTAAAGGGGTTCTATAATGGTTTAGAAAAATGACCTCTAACTTACATACAGTCTCCATCTAGGAGACTGGAAAGGCGGACTCCATTCTCCCCTCCTCGGCAGCATTCTGCACGCCCTGCTGGGTATCCTCGCTTCTTGTGTTGTGCCGTCTTATTTTTGAAGTTCCCGCCTCTCTTGTAATGTAAAACACTGGTCCGGAACGTCATGTATGTCCCGGTGCATTGCAGGCCTAATCACATGATTGGCCCGGCTTCAATATGTGCATGCGCCAGAGCCAGACCGATCGCGTATGTGGTTAGGCCCACAATGCACCAGGCAATCACATGATTAGGCCCACAATGCATCGGCCCGGATATGATGTTCCGGCTCGGCGTTTTACATCAGCAACTGGGCGGGAATTAAAAAAATGAGGCAGCACAACACAAGAAGCGAGGACGCCCAACGGGGCGTGCAGAATACCGGCGAGGAGGGGAGAATGGAGCTCAGAATCCGCCTTTCCAGTCTCCTAGGTGGAGACTGTATGTAAGTTAGAAGTCATTTTTCTAAACCATTATAAGGCCCCTTTAGGTCAGACATGGATGGTTAGGGATCAGCTAGGAAGGTGCAGGAATAGGTAGTGGTAGGAGAGGGGGGTAAAACGAGGTGACAGGTTCCTTTTTAATGTGCTTCTGATTAGGTGATCACCTGAACCAAACCTTATTTAACGAGGGAATCTATAAAAAAACACTGCTGTGGTCTCAACAATCCTCTTGCAATAGGACACGCTGGATGGAAAAACAAGTTTTAGGAATAGCCCAAAAGTAATTTGAAAAAAAAAACAAAAAACATTTACCATGCCAAAGGAGTTGAAAAGAAAAGTCTTTAGTGAGGAAAAGAAGGGCTCAATTTAGGCTTTACTAGCAGAGGGATACAGTGAGCGTCATGTTGCCTCCTCCCTTAAAATTTCGAAGACTGCAGTCCATTACAACAAGGTCAGGCAGCAGACATTGGGGACAACAAAGCTACAAAGCGGCAGAGGGTGAAAGTGACTCTCCACTGACTGGGATGGCCTTCCTCCTATTCGAATATCACTCAGCAACTGCAGGATGACATCAAGTGACCTATGGAAGGAATGGCAAATTGCAGCTGAGGTGAAGTGCGCAGCAAGAACGGTTTGTAGCAGGCTCCTAGAGGCAGGGCTCAAGTCATGTAAAGCTAGAAAAAAAGTCTTTCATCAATGAGAAGCAAAGGAGAGCCAGGCTGAAGTTTACCAAAGACCATAAGGATTAAACCATAGAGGACTGGAGTAAGGTAATCTGTGATGAGTCTAATTTTCAGCTTTGCCCAACACATGGTTGTCTAATGGTTAGACGGAGACCTGGAGAGGCATACAAGCCAGTGTCTTGCACCCACTGTGAAATTTGGTGGAGGTGATGATCTGGGGATGCTTCAGCAAGGATGGAATTGGGCAGGTTAATCTTTGCGAAGGACGTATGAATAAAGCTGCATACAAGGTTATTCTTGAAAAACACTTGCTTCCTTCTGCTCAGGCAATGTTTCCCAACTCTTAAAGCCTAAAACGTTTTGGAAGAATGTTCTCTGGTCAGATGAGACAAAAGTAGAGCTTTTTGGGCAAAGGCATCAACATAGAGTTTACAGGAGAAAAAAAGAGGTATTCAAAGAAAAGAACACGGTCCCAACAGTCAAACATGGCGGAGGTTCCCTGATGTTTTGGGGTTGCTTTGCTGCCTCGCACTGGACTTGCTTAACCGTGTGCATAAATAAATAAACTAAAAGAAGGAAGCAAGCGCAGATAGGGTCTTATCTTTTTAACAATCAGTGGCTAAAGAGCCGTAATGAACATTGCTCACCTGGTCTAGTTTTGTGACACACAACCAGTATGAAAAACATGTAATGGCCGATGCTGCTGGACCCACACCTCCACGTGCTATGCGGTCAAATTCCAGAATTTTCCAGGGACAATGTGTCGTCGGTCTGCACTGCCACAAATAACTGAATCAAAAGTTCACTCTATACATTTATTTGGATCCATCCAACGCGTTTCGGAGCCTGCTATGCTCCTTCATCAGGGAGTGTATGAGGTTGCAGACATGTCACATCTCTTTTATATATACTTAAACAATGTATACACCTTCATCACATGATCATTACGTCAGTAGGAGTGTACACTGACGTCAGAGGAGGCATTTTTTTACATTTTGTTACAGGCTCATTCAGTAGATTGAAAACACCTTGGACTTGGATTATATATATATCTCCTGTGCGCACAGCCATATCTCGCTGCAGCTGTCGGCACATATAGCTCCACCAAGGCACTAAAAGGATTCATTCAGCGTTAGTGTCTCCCGTCAATGGTCACTGCACATTAAATGTTTGAAGAGGGCTCACATAGTATACTTCAAGCCATAAAACTGGTTTCACATTACGGATTTTTCAGATCCGATGCTGTCCGATCAAAATCGGACAGCATCGGATCCGAATTTGGCCCCATGCAGCCCTATGGGCATCGGACCGAATCGGATATGCACTAAGTGCCATCCGATTTGGTCCGATCCGATTCTGTCCAATTTTATTATCGGTGCAAAAATCGGAGCCTGCTCCGATTTTTGCACCGAAAATAAAATCTGACAGAATCGTATCGGACCAAATCGGATGGCATTTAGTGCACATCCGATCTGACCCGATCCCTATAACATGGGGCCCTATGGAGCAGGGTCCGAGGAAACATCTGATGTCTCCTCGGACCCGATTTTACTGTACTGAGCATGCTCAGTACAGTAAAACTGCTCCTACTGGGAGCACAAGGGTTAAAAAAAACAAAACCTTATGCTCACCTCCCCACGAGCCCCCGCCGTCTCCAGCCGTCTTCCTGAAGGCTCCCGCAGGCTCCCGGTGTCAGCAGAGGTCGTCTTCTGCTGTACAGGACCTGCGGTGATGTCAGTCATGTGACCGCGGGTTACCATGGTGAACCCGCGGTCACGTGACTGTGACATCACCGCAGGTCCTGAACAGCAGAGGAAGACCACTGCAGACATCGGGAGCCTTCAGGAAGACTGCTGGAGACTGCGGGGGCTCGTGGGGAGGTGAGCATAAGGTTTTTTTTTCAGCCCGGAGGCAACGATTTTATGCCGGAATCGGATGCTTATTTGGCATCCGATTCCAGGCATCAGAAGGGAGCCGATGCTGTCCGAATTTATCGGACAGCATCGGCTCCCTTCAAAATCGTAATGTGAAGGTAGCCATAGATAGGAATATTTTGTGACTTACAGAATAGATGGATTAAACTATTTCCGTCACCAGATTTACCCCTTCGGTTTCAGGGTATTGAGTTTATAGATCCAATACTGTTCTTTTTTTGTTCAGGTTTTCTATTCTATTGTATTGAGTGGTTGAGCATTGAGATACCAACGGCAATAGGTTCGATTCCCCATAACATTTTTATTCAATATGCTTGTTTTATTTTTATTTGTATCCTTTTATGTATTAAATGTAATATTATTGTAATGAAAAATGTTTTTATATGTAATTTTTTATTTGTAAATGTTTATATGTGTTTTAAGTCCAAGGTGTTTTCAATCTACTGAACGAGCCTGTAGCAAAATGTAAAAAAATGCCTCCTCTGACGTCAGTGTACACTCCTACTGACGTAATGATCATGTGATGAAAGTGTATACATTGTTTAAGTATATATAAAAGCGATGTGACATGTCTGTAACCTCATACACTCCCTGATGAAGGAGCATAGCAGGCTCCGAAATGCGTTGGATGGATCCAAATAAATGTATAGAGTGAACTTTTGATTCAGTTATTTGTGGCAGCGCGGACCGACGACACATTGTCCCTGGAAAATTCTGGAATTTGACCGTGTGCATGGCATTATGAAGTCTGAAGACTACCAACAAATTTTGCAGCATAATGTAGGGCCCAGTGTGAGAAAGCTGGGTCTCCCTCAGAGGTCATGGGTCTTCCAGCAGGACAATGACCCTAAATACACTTCAAAAAGCACTAGAAAATGGTTTGAGAGAAAGCACTGGAGACTTCTAAGGGCCCTTTCACATCAGCGTTTTTCGTAATTCGCGGCAGATGCGGTGAAAAAACCGCATCTGCCGCGTTTGCCGCATAACCGTTCCACTTGCGGCGCGGTTGCGGTTTTTCCCATAGGAAGTATAGGGGGACTTGCGGCAGATGCGGCAAGTGCGGTTTTGCACTTGCGGCAGGTGCGGCAGCGAAAAAAACCGCGGTCAGCCGCGGTTTTTTTCGCTGCCGCAAGTGCAAAACCGCACTTGCCGCATCTGCCGCAAGTCCCCCTATACTTCCTATGGGAAAAACCGCAACCGCGCCGCAAGTGGAACGGTTATGCGGCAAACGCGGCAGATGCGGTTTTTTCACCGCATCTGCCGCGAATTACGAAAAACGCTGATGTGAAAGGGCCCTAAGGTGGCCAGCAATGAGTCCAGGCCTGAATCCGATAGAACACCTGTGGAGAGATCTAAAAATGGCAGTTTGGAGAAGGCACCCTTCAAATATCAGGGACCTGGAGCAGTTTGACAAAGAAGAATGGACTAAAATTCCAGCAGAGCATTGTAAGAAACTCATTGATGGTTACCGGAAGCGGTTGATCGCAGTTATTTTGGCTAAAGGTTGTGCAACCAAGTATTAGGCTGAGGGTGCCAATACTTTTGTCCGGCCCATTTTTGGAGTTTAGTGTGAATGATCAATGTTTTACTTTTTGCTTCATTCTCTTTTGTGTTTTTTCATTGAAGACAAATTAAATGAAGATAATAATACCAAAGAATTAGTGATTGCAATCATTTTCAGGAAGAAACTGAGTATTATCTGACAGAATTGGCCACAACTGTGAGTGTGTGTGTATATATATGTGTGTGTTGTTGTGTGTGTGTGTGTGTTATGTATATGTAGTGTGTGTATTATATAATATATATTATATATATATATATATATATATAATATATATAATATAATTTATACGCGTGATACCTCCATTTTCCTTCATGATCCATCTGAAAACAATCAGCCAAAACTAAAACCGGGCAATGATTTCCATAGGAATCAATGTTCATCCAATTAATTTGTTTTAGACACACCGAAAAACATTCCAAATAACACTTTTTTTTTGGAGAAGTAAGACCGTGTTTAATACTAGAAAATTAAGAAATTAATATAGAATGAATATAAAAGACTTTTGTAAAGAATAAATTAACATTTAACATGGCATTTATTTTTCTAAACACTCTTTTTGGCATATGGAAGATGGTGAGGAGGGGGGGAGAGGGGTGCAGAAATTATTTTGGAAGAGAAATCATGTGGGTCACCAGTTGTTCTTGCAAAATTAGCAGCAATGTATCTATAAAAACCAACAAAAACTGAGACACAATTTTCATTGAAAAAATCAACAAAAACAAACCATAACTGATGTCATCGAAAAAAAAGAAATTCTACATATATGTGTGTATAAATATGTAGCACCAGCACCTCCTCCTTCCCCCTCATCTCCGCTGACGACTTCGCCACCTTCTTCAAACACAAGATTGATAAAATTAGAGAAAGCTTTGGCCCAACGTCCCCCCAACCCACCACCATTACCGCCCAACCCTCCTCGACCAAAGGAAGCTTCTCCAACGTGACAGAAGCCCAGCTCTCCACCCTCCTGTCACGATCTCACCTCACCACCTGTGCCCTCAACCCTCTCCCTACCCATCTCATCCCAAACCTCACCACCGCCCTCATCCCTGCCCTAACCCAATTCTTCAACCTGTCACTCACTACTGGCGTCTATCCCTCTTCCTTCAAACACGCCTTGATCTCACCCATCCTCAAAAAACCCTCCCTCAACCCATCATCCGTTGCCACCTACCGCCCAATATCCCTTCTCCCTTTCGCTTCCAAACTACTCGAACAACACGTCCACTCTGAACTGTCGTCCTACCTATCCTCCCGCTCCCTCTTCGATCGCCTGCAATCTGGTTTCCGACCTCATCACTCCACCGAAACTGCCCTTACTAAAGTCACCAATGACCTCCTGACCGCAAAGAGGAAAAAACACTACTCCGTCCTCCTTCTCCTCGACCTATCCGCCGCCTTCAACACAGTCGACCACTCCCTCCTACTCCAAATCCTAGAATCCCTTGGCATCACCGACCTCGCCCTCTCCTGGATCTCCTCATACCTTATGGACCGCACTTTCAGCGTCACCCACGCCGACACCTCTTCCTCGTCCTACCCCCTTACTGTCGGCGTCCCCCAGGGATCGGTACTTGGACCGCTACATTTCTCCATCTACACCCTCGGCCTAGGTCAACTCATTGAGTCTCATGGCCTCCAGTACCATCTCTACGCTGACGACACCCAGATCTACCTCTCCAGGCCCGACATCACCTCCCTTCTGTCTAAAATCCCCCAATGCCTGTCCACCATCTCATCCTTCTTTTCTGCTCGCTTCCTCAAGTTAAACATGAACAAAACAGAGTTCATCGTCTTTCCCCCCCCCCCTTCCCCAGCCGCCCTCCCCCTCTGCCAGACCTGTCAATCCGAGTCAACGACTGCTCTCTCTCCCCAGTCCCCCACGCAAAGTGCCTCGGGGTCACCCTCGACTCCTCCCTCTCCTTCAAGCCCCACATCCAAGCCCTTGCCACCTCCTGCCGACTCCAACTCAAGAACATCTCGCGCATCCGCCCGTTTCTTAACCATGACACCGCCAAAACTCTCGTCCACGCCCTCATCATCTCCCGCCTTGACTACTGCAACCTACTGCTCACCGGTCTCCCTGCCTCCTCCCTTGCACCTCTCCACTCTATCCTGAACTCAGCTGCCCGTCTAATCCACCTGTCTCCTCGCTATTCCCCTAGCTCCCCTCTCCGCATGGCACTTCACTGGCTCCCCACCCCCCAAAGATCTAAATTTAAAATCCTAACCCTGACTTACAAAGCCATCCACAACCTGTCCCCCCCTTACATCTCCGACATGGTCTCCCAATACCAAGCTGCACGCAACCTACGCTCCTCACAAGAACTCCTCCTCTCCTCCCCCCTCATCTCATCCTCCCACAACCGCATACAAGACTTCTCCCGCGCCTCCCCTAGACTCTGGAACTCCCTCCCCCAGCACGTCAGACACTCGCCTACCCTCAAGAGCTTCAAAAAGAACCTGAAAACTCATCTATTCCAACAAGCCTGCAACCCATGATGAGACCCAGCGCCGCTCCACCAACTGCTTGGCGCTTCCCCCACCCCTATCGTGTCCTCCCCCACCCCCGTAGACTGTGAGCCCTCGTGGACAGTATCCTCTCCCGTCGTGTATCAGCAAGCATTGACTGCTCATATGTACTGTACCTGTCCTTGTTACCCCCACTCCTTATGTAAAGCGCCATGGAACCAATGGCGCTATATAAATAAATAATAATAATAATGTGTGTGTGTGTGTGTGTGTATATAATATTATAATGTATATATGCATATGTATGTGTTGTATATAATGGAAAAAATGAACGGCAGCACTTCCTTTAGAAAAGCAAATGTGGATTTTATTCTCCCAGGGACTGCAACATTTTGGCAAGTAGCCTTTCTCAAGCATATATATTTGGTCTGAGGGCTGTGCCTTTATTATTTTTGCTAATGTTTATTACATCCAGTAAATCTAATGTCCGTCATGGTTTGTGCCAGTAAATGCAGCATGTCAGTAAGTGTTGTCAGTGTTTCACTAAAAGAAAAATATCAGTGTTTGTACCAGTATATCAGTAAGGCTTGTCAATGTGTCAGTAATTGTAGCATGTCCGTGTCAGTATATGCAGTGTGTTAGTGGCATGCTTATGGGTATCTCTGAGAGCATCAGAACTTGGACTTGGCTGCTTCTTCTACTTGGAGGGAGGAGGCTGAGAAAAGATCACTAATGATGGAGGCTGATCCTCAGGCTCTGGACATCTTTATACATAGCCACCATTTCTTCAGGACCATAAGTTCCTTAGTTACTGAATGTCTGACACACACTCGGTATACCCAGCAGTTCTCTCCTTCTCTTCTCACCATCATTGGGGATTGCAGCAGCTGTGCATGTAGTGCTCCTCCTGACCCATCTGACTGCACAGCGGGGTCTGCTCTGCTCGTGTCCATCAGGCACTGGCAGTGAGGGTCAAATGCTTAGCAGCCTGCTATACAAATAATATGTGGCATAAACTATATTGTAGATACTGCTCGGGCTGTCACTGTGCAGTGTGTGGTGCTGCCTTGTGGAGGCCATTTAGCTGTGTCTATGATATAGTTTATTCCAGTATTTGGCTGCTTGCAGCTCCAGTTTCCCTAGCTTTTTTCTGTGAGCTCTTGTTTACTCACTGCTTGTTTTCTGCTCACCATCTACTGAGCTCCTCTCTTTTTCCTGTATTGCAGCTTTCCTTCGCACTTCTTTCTTGTTCCGCCCCTTCCCTTCAGTCTCCTCATAATCTCCTCTCTCCTCCTGTTTCTGGAGGTTGGAGAGATAAACTTCAAAAGCATTGAGCTCTGCAGAGGTTCCCGATTCCTGCCTGGGAGCCTGTCACCCCCCTGGTGCTATGCTAACTGCATGCAGCACTGAATGCAGCGTGTCTGCTGCATTCAGGGAAGGGGTCTCCCATGTTTCTAGCGCCCCCCCTGTAAGTTCATAAAAAAGACTTAATAAAGTGTACAGATAGCGAGTCTTGAGGGACTCACTCAGTAATGAGTCATCCATGCTGCTGTTGTCCTCCCCGCCTCCAGCCGTCTCTGTGCCACCTCCAGCCCTCAGCGATGACACATATAGGAGGCTGAACAAGCTGGAGGTGGGGAGGACACCAGCAGCCATGATGACTCATTACTGAGTAAGTACCTCCGGACTCCTTATCTGTACACTTTATAAAGTCTTAACAACTTACAGGGTGGCTAGAAACATGGGGGACCCCTTCTCTGAATGCAGCAGACACGCTGCATTCAGTGCTGCATTCAGTTAGCATAGCACCAGGGGGGTGACGGGTCCTTTTTAAGGTCACGGAAGTGTTGCTTCCACCACATGGCTAATTTGCATGCGAAAAAATGTTCTTGTCATTAGGCTATGTTCACACGTAACGTATTTCCCACTCTTTTTTGCGGGCGCGTTTTTTGCCGCGCTATTTAGCGCCAGTAAAAAAAAGCTGTGCATTCACACACTGCTTTTTTTTTTACAGATGAATTTTGCCCCCAAAAGCACAGGAGGAAGTGATGTCCCACGGGGGCAAGAATAATCCTGTAAAATCCAATATGTGGTCATAGTCCCCATAACTTAATTGTGCCAGAAAACATAGATTAATGTACATACACTGCTAAAGTGAAATGAAAGAAAGCAATAGTAATAAAAATAATAGAATAAAATACTCACCTCTCCGCCGACTGTCCCGGGATGCGAGGCATCTACGTTTGATCGCTGCAGGACCTAAATCAGCATGACCAGCGGCAAACCAATCAGCTGATGTGTCAAGTGACATCATCAGCTGAGCGGTTTAAACCGATCGGTATTGGCGGTCGGTTTAAACTCTCAGCTGATGATGTCACGTGACACATCAACTGATCGCTACCGGCCAGTCAGATAATTCAGGTCCTTGCAGCGATCGGACGTTTTCCCCTCAGGATCTGGGACAGCCAGCGGAGAGGTAAGCATTTTTTTTTTTTAATTTTTAATACCATTTGTTAACTTTTATTTTGCTTTCGCAGTGTGAGTAGATACACTGCGAAAGTGAAACTACAGGCCCGAAATGTCACACGGAGGGAGGAACACAGGATGCTTCTTTCTCCCGTGTGGCATCACTTTCCCTTGCGCCCGCACTCAGGCACTTGAATACAGCATTGTCTGAACGACAATGCGCATTCTAGCTCCTTATAATGAGAAAGTGTGCGCTATTAAGCGCAAAGAATTGACATGGTCATTCGTTTTATGTGCGCGATTTCTCCTGCAAAAGCACTGTCTAAAAAAGCACTGCATCTGAACTGCAAAAGTGATAGTCAATTCACTTTGCCGGCAAACGCAGATGCGCTTTTGAGGAAAAGTGCAGCGTAAAAAAAAAAAAGTTGGAAATATGCTATGTGTGAACGTAGCCTTAAGGTTGAAATTGGCAGAGTCACTAAGGGGTTAATAAACTGAGGAAAGATGTTATCTTGGAGTGACCAGTTTCCTTTTCTCTTATGGATTGTAAGGCTATATTCACACGGGGCATAATTGCAGTTAGTGTAGCGTTTCTTAAGGTACCGTCACACGTAACAATATTGTTGCCGATATCGTTCAGAAGTCACGTGTTGTGTGATGCTTGAACGATGTTGAAACGACATCGTTGCGTGTGACGGTACAAACGATGAACGATCAGTCGGCTGATCGTTCATCGTTTGATTTGAGGTCCTGTCCTCAAATCAATCGTTGGTCGCCCGGTGGACATGCAGCATCACTGTGTGTGACACCGGGAGACGACCGATAAGCCAGCTCCCAGCGCCTCTCAGCATGCGCTGGGAGCTGGTATCCAAGGTAAACTGCAGGTAACTAGGCAGCGCACGCTGCCTAGATACCCGCAGTTTACCTTGGAGACCAGCTTGCTCCCGCTTACCGCAGCCTGGCAGCAGGAGCAAGACATCGTGGAAACGATATTTAAATCGTTTCCACGATGTCTCTGGTCCACTGATCGCTGGTGAGTCTGCCTGTGTGACAGCTCACCAGCGATCTGAACGATATTGTTAGCGATCTGACGTGCATGTGATCGCTAACAATATTGTTCATCGCATCGCTGCGTGTGACGGCACCTTTACAGATCCTCTATTGCAGTGGAATGCAGTGATGTTAGCTGTCCCAGCCATGTCAATGCATTTCACTATTTACCATTCAGACACTGCGATTTTTTACGGGCTGAAAAGTGGATCCATAAAAAGAATAAGCATGTCAATTTCTTGGCGTTATTCAGCTGTGCTACTTGCTCACCTTGCCGCGCTTCCCCGATCTCCCCTCGTTCCGACGCCACAGGACCTGCGGGAGGACCTGGCACTGTAACATGTGGCCAAGCAACGTCACTTGGTCACATGATCAGGCCGCAGGGTCCTAGATGCAGCAACACTGCGGCCTCCGGGGATGACAGTACACCGCTGGAGATCAACGGATCCTCACAAAATGCAGCAATAGCGCTGTGTGTGAATGTAGCCTTACTGTCCCGTGGCAGACTAGTTAACTGGAGCTCCCGACTTTTGCGATGGTGAAATAAATGCATTGATGAGTGTACTTATTTTTCTATGACTGCTACAACTACAGCAGAGAAAATGGGGATTTTATCCAAACTGCACCAATCAGTCCAGTAAGTGACACATCACTGGAATCACTCTCTGCCCCTACAGCACATAGCTTTAAAATTCTATTACAAAAAACTTGCTCACATTTTGCATTTCCGTAGAAAATTTTATCACTTGTCTTTTTTTGTTTTTTAACCATTCTGCTTGGTAATAACACAACAAAAACTAAAATGTATCATATTTCCCCCCTCTCGTTTCCTTTCTGTTCAGGTGTTTCCAATACTGCATCCTCAGACACCGCAATTTTAGCAAGACAATGGTGCTTTCCCCAAGTGATTCAATGAGAATGGATAAGGACAAAAGCAGCAAGATATTGAACCTCACACTGGAAATAATCTACCTGCTGACCGGAGAGGTGAGGGATTCTGAGATGTATGTCACATGACATGCCTTTCTAAAGTAGGCAAGTAACTGGAGAAGTGAGAGACTGCATTGTCCCACAAAATCGCAAAGTGAATTAATTTGGGAATAAATAGTGATATACTTTGTTACTCTTCCAACATAGGATTTCACAATAATAAAAAAGACATCGGGTGAAAGGGAGGGTCCCATAAGCCACACAATCAAGTCAGAAGAATACAGTAATATTGAGATTCCTATAACGGTGTCATCATCGTATTCGATATTTAATGGAAAAGACTATGAGCAAAAGATCCTGGAACTCACCAATAAGATCATTGAGCTTCTGACTGGAGTGGTGAGTAGATACAGGGAAATAACTAACACACAGGATGGTGTCTTGTTGATAAACAGGTCCACTGAGTATGGGTCCCCTATAGGCTAACACTGTCTTTTAAGTTTCATATCTAAAAAGGATCTTCCACCAAATTTTTCATGAACTGTCCACACGAGATGTCATGGTGATTTTATATTTTTTTATTTCACTTCGATTTGGAGGAGATATATGCATTCAAAGTATTTGCACTTAATGAGTTAATTATTTTTTAAGGCCAAATGGGAGTTCACAAAATAGTTTTCACTGGGGGTATGTACTTCTTCTACCTGTATAAGATGACCAATCATAAACAAGCAGCTACACACCAGAAAAAGACCACGCCCGCCACCATAGTTTAGAGTAGGCTTCTCAGTGAGGGAGATGTAAAGATACAGCCCCGGTCTAATGTCCTGCATGATTAGAAAGGTCATCTTAAAAAGAAAAAAATAATGTATATCCAGCACACCTGGTTGTAGTCATCTGGAACTCCTCACTGTGTTTGTGCTTGCACGGTCCAGGTGGGAGGCACACCCTGTATTCAAGGATAAGAGGCTTGTGAAGGTGGTCCAGCAAATGCATATTTGCAGTAGTAGGATAAAATATAAACTTTTATTTTCACTTCTTAAATTCCACGGGTTCCATTAATCTATGTTTTCTGGCACAGTTAAGATATGGGCACTATGACTTCCCCCTCCGTAGTCCCAACCACGTGTTTCAGCTGGAAGCCTTTTTCGAGTCTGATAGTACTGTGCTCAAGCTTAGATATTTATGTGTTGGACTTCCTGTCTGTTTGCATACAATTAACTCGATTAAAAACCAGTGTGATTGGAAGCCACGGAGAATGGAATAAAAAATTGGTTTAAAGCCCGATAATAAAAACAACCACTAGGGGTCATAGTACACCCATATCTACTGTATAGTAATACTTTTTTAAACCAACTATTTACAAATAGTCATTTTTGCTTGCCAGGAAATAAGCAAGTTCCAAATCTAGGGAAAAATAGTCTTTTATTTGAAAAATAAACTACAGAGAATTCCAAATAAAGGAATTTATGAATTGTAAATTAACATTTGTGGTATATCTGGTGGATTGCACCACTTTAAAACCCAATACATGGTCATAGTCTCCATACCTTAATTGTTCCAGAAAACATATAGATTAATGGAACCTGTGGATTTTAACAATTCAAAATAAAAGTTTATATTTTAGTCTACTACTGCAAAAGTGCATTTACTGGACCACCTTCACAAGTGTATTATCCATGAGTTTGGCTTAGTCATACTACAAACCCTTCATTCAGCTCTCACCCTCTCATAGCACTGTCAGCTCTGCTGTAGTGCCCTTCTTCCCCATTGCCTGTCAATAGATGAGTCACTGTCATGTTAGTTGCACTCAAAGCATCTTGTGATAGCTCATGACGTCCTGATCTGCTCTCATTACAAACTGATTGAAAGTTACTGTGAGCGCAAGACACATAAGTGTAACTCCTCTCCAGACAGGCAGTGTGGGGGGTGGGTCGGTACAGCAGAGCTGACATTGCTATGAGACTAGGAGAGCTGTTAGAATCGTCTGAAATTTACAATTGTAAACTCAGCCGCACTTTATTATACAGGAGGGTAAACCAGGAGTTCAGAGCAGTGTCCTAACATCTCACATACTGGGAAACCTGTTGTTTCTCTTGTGTTCTCTGTAGGATGTTACTGCCCCTTTGATAACTTTTGTTTAGGCCAAGTGAATTTTAACTGATTAGGTACCAAATACTTTGTTTGCTAACAACTCGGCAGTGGAAAGAAAAAAAATCGTATTACACAGCCACTATTATATTGTGTCCAGAAAAAAATGGTGAAAGGTCTTCTTAAAAGGGGATCAGTCACCAGATTTTACAATACAGATTGCATACAATAAAATATAGACCTGATGAGGCTCGTGTACATCTTTTAAACCCTTCCTTTAAAAATTACTGTCTAATCCTTTTTAAAGTTGTCCTGATTGATATTAAACTTCTAATAATAATATTGGGATTATAGAGCTTTTTGAAGCTTAACAGCCTTGTCAGGTCTCACAGAAAAAGCTGTTTTAAGGGATTCTCCCATGAGTGTACAAAAATGTCTCCCATCACACTATTGCAAATGGCATCCCATATTGGTCACGTGTGAGTAAAGGATGGGGTGGATTCTGAATAACAGCCCCGAGAACTGTTTCAACTGACAGAAATACTGTATCTTAACCACAGGTACCTCCATGAGCCGAGGAGAATGGTTGTGATCCCCAGAAGACATAAATCTGAGCTGACTGAGTCTACTTCAGTGCAACCAGCCGAAAAAAAAGCTTTATTTCTTCTCAGGCAGCTCAGCAGTATTTGTGCTTACTATACAGCTCTTCTGTGTATTGACAAAGTGTTTCTTCAGACTGCAGCTGTCCTGTCATGTAATTAAGACATGCTACAGTTAGAATTACGTGACATAAGCCATTTTATCACATTCTTAGAAACTCATTTAATAACTTTTACAGTTTGTGCTATGAAATCTGGTGACAGATTAAAGAGGTTGTCCAGTCTAAAACTGATAATTCTGCAGTCACTCTGTGACTGCAGATTTATCAATCATCCCAGTGCCCGCACTTTGCGCTGCGAGGTATCGCCATTTTGTAAACCGGGAACAGACCTCTGTTATACGGTATTCAAGTTTTCGGCAACAACACAACTACTGGGCGCGACCTCGCTCTATAGAAGTGCATAAAGCGTGTGCAAGTGACTAGTGGCAGCAGCCATCTAGTGAGCTATACACTTATATTGAGTGAGGTTGCACCCACAAGATGGGGCTCTGTCCGGAAACATCCATACCTGTATAATACGGTCTGTTCCAGTTTAGAAACAGTGAATCCTCACAGCGTACAGTACATGCGCTGGGAGAATGTCTGTAGTCATATCGAGTGACTGCAGAATTTTCAGTTTAGACCGGACAACCCCTTTAACTTTACATGGTTCATGCAGGGAGAAGATAATCTTAAAGGACTTATGGACATCAAAAAGGAGGAGGAAGATGAGCCCCACACATCACCAGGTACAAGGAGTTTTTAATGTCTTATAGAAAAACAATTTAGACAATCACCTGGGTCTTTATATGTAACTAGCTGTGAGCCCAATGCGATTGCATCGGGATTCTAGAATCTGTGTATAGTTTACTCAGTATATTTCAAATACGGCGGCATAGCGGCCGCCGCTATTCCGATTGTTCGGCGCGCTGAAGGCGGCGACCAATCAGAAGAGCGCCGCGCTGTATGGCGCCATACTTCAGATACATGGAATATTTTGAGTTTCACATTTACCGCTGTAAGTGAGGCGCTATTCTCATTGGTCGCTGTGTGCTGCCGGCGACCAATGAGAATAGTGCCTCACTTTCATCGGTAAATTTGAAACTCAAAGTCGTCCATTATATCTCTATGGGAAGTGAGGCACTATTCTGATTGGTCGCCGGCAGCACACAGCGACCAATAAGAATAGCGCCTCACTTGCCATAGAGATATAATGGACGACTTTGAGTTTCAAATTTACCGCTGAAAGTGAGGCGCTATTCTGATTAGTCGCTGGCAGCACACAGCGACCAATGAGAATAGCGCCTCACTTCCCATAGAGATATAATGGACGACTTTCAGTTTCAAATTTACCGCTGAAAGTGAGGCGCTATGCTGATTGGTCGCTGTGTGGTGCGCTGACCAATCAGCATAGCACCTCACTTCCCATAGGGATGCATAGCGGTGTTTAAAGGAATTTATGGCCGGGCCCTTGGTTCTATTTTCGGGCTCGGCGCTTGTCGGTCGTCGCCGGGGCGGGAGCCCCTGCAACGGCTCGCAATGGCCGCTTCGCCATAGATAGATATAGATTGATATAGATAGATGGATATATATAGATATAGATAGATATAGAGATAGTAAAAGTAAAATAAAGGCTGCAGCACACAAATTTGAGATGATTCCAGCCTTTATTGGCTTTCTATGGCATTGGATTAGCGACGTTTCGGTCAAGTAAAGGCTGGAAGAAGGTCAATACTTGACCGAAACGTCGCTAATCCAATGCCATAGAAAGCCAATAAAGGCTGGAATCATCTCAAATTTGTGTGCTGCAGCCTTTATTTTACTTTTACTGTCTTGAGTTGGTGGTTGATTACCACTCTAAAGGACTGCTAAGCACTGAGCATATGCTAACAAAGAATCGCTGCTCACAATTTTTTTCTAGATATAGAGATAGATAAATAAATATGGATAGATATAGATAGATAGATAGACATAGATAGACATAGATAGATATAGAGATAGATAGATAAATAAATATGGATAGATATAGATAGATAGAGATATAGATATAGATAGAGATAGATATAGATAAAGAGATAGATATAGATAAAGAGATAGATATAGATAAAGAGATAGAAATAGATACATAGAGAGATAGAAATAGATACATAGAGAGATAGAAATAGATACATAGATAGATAGATATAGATACATAGATAGATATAGATACATAGATAGATAGATAGAAATAGATGCATAGATAAATAGATAGAAATAGATACATAGATAAATAGATAGAAATAGATACATAGATAGAAATAGATACATACCGTGTTTCCCCGAAAGTAAGACAGGGTCTTACATTCTTTTTGTGGCCAAAAGTGGCCCCCTGTCTTACTTTCGGGGGGGGCCTTACATTGGAGGCCCCACCATCCATCCATCCATCCACACACTCCCACACATACAGACAGACACATGCATACACATATATACACATATATGCACACCATACACACCACACACACCACACACACACATAGCACCACTTCTTACCGGGTCCGGTGTGGGGTCCCCGATGGTCCTGTGCCGTCCTCTGTGCTCCGGTCCGGTCCCCGAGATGATCCGCTGCCGTCCGCCGTGTTCCGGTGCCGGTCCTAGGCTCCATGGTCCCTGCTCTTCTGGAGTTCAGGCCTAGCTCCGCCCAGGTCATAGTGTGGGCCAATCAGCATAGCGGCGCTAAAGCAAGCGTCATCGGGCGCTTGCCTCTGACGTCAGCGCCGCTATGCTGATTGGCCCACACTATGACCTGGGCGGAGCTAGGCCTGAACTCCGGAAGAGCAGGGACCATGGAGCCTAGGACCGGCACCGGAACACGGCGGACGGCAGCGGATCATCTCGGGGACCGGACCGGAGCACAGAGGACGGCACAGGACCATCGGGGACCCCACACCGGACCCGGTAAGAAGTGGTGCTATGTGTGTGTGTGTGGTGTGTATGGTGTGTATATATGTGTATGCATGTGTCTGTATGTGTGTATGTATGCATGTAAACCTTCCCCCCCGTGTTTCCCCGATAGTAAGACCCCCCTCCCCCCTACCCGGCCTTATAATCGGGGGAGGCCTTACATTAGCAGGCCCCCCCTTTACCCCTAGGCGGCCTTACAATCGGGGGGGCCTTACTTTCGGGGAAACACGGTAGATAGAAATAGATACATAGATAGATAGAAATAGATACATAGATAGATAGAAATAGATACCTAGATAAATAGATAGAAATAGATACATAGATAAATAGATAGAAATAGATACCTAGATAAATAGATAGAAATAGATACATAGATAAATAGATAGAAATAGATACATAGATAAATAGGAAGAAATAGATACATAGATAGAAATAGATACATAGATAGAAATAGATACATAGATAGATAGATAGAAATAGATACATAGATAGATAGAAATAGATACATAGATAGAAATGGATACATAGATAGATATAGATAGAAATAGATACATAGATAGATAGATAGAAATAGATACGATACATAGATAGATAGATAGAAATAGATACATAGATAGATAGAAAGAAATAGATACATAGATAGAAATAGATAGATAGAGATAGATAGAAATAGATACATAGATAGGTGAGTCAGTGCAGCCACGGTAGGTCCATTGCGATTTTCTTGGGCCGGCGACAGCCGAGCGCCGTGGCCGAAAATCGAACCAAGGGGCCGGCCATGCATTGTTCGAAACACCGCTATGTATCTCTATGGGAAGTGAGGCGCTATTCTGATTGGTCGCTGTGTGCTGCCGGCGACCAATCAGAATAGCGCCTCACTTTGAGCGGTAAATTTGAAACTCAAAGCGCCGTGGCCGAAAATTAAACCAAGGGGCCGGCCATGCATTGTTCGAAACACCGCTATGTATCTCTATGGGAAGTGAGGCGCTATTCTGATTGGTCGCCGCCAGCACACAGCGACCAATCAGAATAGCGCCTCACTTTCAGCGGTAAATTTGAAACTCAAAGTCGTCCATTATATGTCTATGGGAAGTGAGGCGCTATTCTGATTGGTCGCTGTGTCATGCCGGCGACCAATCAGAATAGCGCCTCACTTCCCATAGAGATACATAGCGGTGTTTCGGGGAATTTATGGCCGGGCCCCTGGTTCTATTTTCGGCCACGGGGCTCGGCTCTGGTCGGTTGTTCCACGGGGCCATTGCTCGCGCCTCAGCAACGGCTCGCAATGATTCGCCTCATTGGGGGACACAGACCGTGGGTGTTATGCTGCTGTCCACTAGGAGGCGACACTAGGCAGAATCTGAAAAAGATTAACAGTGGCTCCTCCTCTGCAGCATTACACCCCTGGAACAGGAAGTGCTTCTCCAGTTTTTGCTTAGTGTCGATAGGAGGCACACCCAAATTTTATTGCTCCTAAAATTTTTCACTTTTTGAATTTTTTACTTCAAGAAGAAGAAAAGTGGGTCTCTAACGAGACTCCCGGCATGGTCCCTCCTCGGCCACCCACTGTTGGGGCGCCTGGTTGAGGTAGACTTTTTTCCCCTAACATGCCGCTCCTTCCTCGGCCCCCCAATGTTGGGGACGCTGGGTTGAAGTTGAGACAACGGTCCTCCTTCCCCATTTCCCCACTGTTGGGGTCATTGGGTTGAGGTCGAGGTGACGGACAAGGCCTCTGATGGTGGAGCAGCATCCCTCCCTAAATACCCCTTTGGGGTTCATTTAGGTTGAGACACCACAGGTAGAGCCAGCAGGTGCAGCACTCAGAGCACCCCAGGAGTCCTCAGCCCTGCTGAGCCACTCCATGGACTTCAGCGGCAGCGTGTTCGCCGCAGTACACCCAGGACTCACAGCCTCGCTGTGTACTCCTGAGGGTGCCAAGGGACCAGCAGCGGGGCAGCCAGCATCCCTCCCTAATCACCCCTGTGGGACCATTAGGTTGAGACACCACAGATCACAGGCTACAGTGTAATCCAGAAGCCTCAGCCACGCTGAGTGCTTCTGATGGGCTGCACATCCCAGGGCTGCAGCACATCCCAGGGCTGCAGCGCATCCCAGGAGCCCCAGCCCTAGGCACCTACTACCACGGAGCACAGACTCCCTATGTCCCTGCAGGCCAGCACCTACCCCTGGAAGCCGGCACCTGCATATATGGCCATATCCCAGGAGACCCTGACCTAGGGTCCTCCGGCGGGAGCCGCCACCACAATGGCGCCATAATGGCCGGGGGTCCAGCAGCTGCCTCTGTCTGCCGGCAGCTGTATGTAAGGCCGAGCTCCAGGAGACCCAGTACCTGGGTTCTCCTGTGAGGGACAGCACCGCACTATACCTGGGGACCGCGGGGATCCGGGTCCGTTCCGATCCCTCCGCGGGTCTCCGCGCCGGCCGAGCACCATCTGCGGCATGGGTACATTACTAGAGGCCACGGCTTCGGCCTAGAGCGAAGCCGCCGCCTTTTTCCCCGCTCCCGGATGACGCGAGCAGCATCATGGAGGGGAACGGAGCGTGCAGGCCACTGTGGAGCAGAGTTTCATTTCCCTGCACGCTCCGCCCCCCTCCTGGTTTCTCTACAGCCCTCTACTGCGGCCATGATGGGGGCAATCTGATTGTATCATGACAGCCATATATATAAAGCGATATTAAGGCATCTTCCCCGCATCTAGTATTGAATGCACAGATCCCTGCACTTCAGATATAAGTGCAGGGTACTCTGTACAGCCGCTCATGATGCTCGGAGCCCCACTATACTGGGGCCCGTAAGCACTGGGAGCATCACAGGACCTCTTCCCTGCCGCAGCATGCAGGCACACAGGGGGCTGTACAGTAGCCTGCCCGGGGGGTACCGGTCTGCGGTGTCCGCAGTGCCCTCATCAATGTCATGGGATCTGACATGCTTCATCCCCGACTCCCACTGTAGGGTGGCACGGTTGAGGTCGAGACTCCATGTCATATGCCGCCCCCCTTCACCAGATTTCCCTGGGAATACTGGGTTGAGGAGTCCTCCCCGAATCCTCCAGCCATGTTGTTCAGCAGTACTGGCGGCGCAGGATCTAGCACTGCACACTCTCTGCAACGAAGCCAAGCAGGGCTCCCTCCCTGCTGCGGCTCTGCATGTTTTTTCCCCTGCAGCACAAAGCATTGTAGCCTGGAGGATAGTGATATGGACCTTGCACCTGCGGGTTCCCAAGTTCAAATCCTCTACACCTGTGTGTGTATATATTATATATATAGATACATATATATGTATTTCTGGATGTATGTAAAGTGCTATGGAATTAATAGCGCTATATAAATGGATAAATATTATTATAATTATTATCAGAGGCTCGGCATACTTCCTCCCGACTGTGGCTCCACACAGGACGTAATGTGGACGATAATGCCACAGTAAAGGCGCTACAGGCAGCAGACCAGTCCTGCCCTCAGAAGGCCAATTTGACCACGACTCAGATCTCAATACGTCCTTAGTCCTAGAGCCGCCAGACTGACGCTCTATTGGAAGATCTAAGATATACTGTAGCCTCAGTCTCTCACAGGCCTCCCATATCCCAGGGACGTCTGTCCAGAAGACAACTGGTCACATTGCTTTCAGATGCCATGGGAGACCAAAGCATTTCCCTCCCTCAGCGCACAGCCAGGCGGTCCTTCAAGCGCCGTCAGCAAACTGCATTCCAACCGGAATTCATTCGGCTAGTTCACGTCTAGACTGACACAGACAAGATTCGCTTCAGTCGGGGCAGAGATAGCCATCACAGCATTAGCAGGTCAACCAATATTGAATGCCTCATCTGTCGACCTACTCTGACGACCCAAACAACTCGAGTCGCCACCTCAGCTGACTACCTAATGCGCGCAGCCCTGCACGTTGCCAATTGCTCAGCAATAGCAGCTCACAATGCCATTCCCTTAGTCGTGCCCTCTGGGTACGGGAAGGGAAGAATGGACGTGGTCTCCAAGAAACCCCTCACAGTTTTTTCCATTCCTCAGAGGACACCTGTTCGAAGGACAGCTGGACAAGTTAACTTCAGATGCTAAGAGAGGCAAGGGCACTCCCTCCCTCAGTGCAAACCTGGACGACCGCTCCTTTCAGAATTTATTAAGGTCGGTCAAGACTTAGACCGACACTGACGAGTACTCGGTCGCCACGCAGGTACCTGTCCCAGGATACCCAGAAGGGTAGCTCATCCTGACAGAGTCAGTCTCACCAATCCGAGACCAAATCGTCTCCACTGCGTAAAGGCTCAAGTACTTTTCCACCCTGTAAAGCCTCTCCTCATTTCAGGAGTCGCTCTAACTGTATCACGCAAAGAGCGTTTTCCAACCTATCTGTGGTCCAATCAGGAAGGTACATTACGATCCGTACTGGACCAAAAACAACTAAACTAACATGTCCGGATAACATATCCCACATGGTATCGCCATTCTAAGTTGCTTCCAAAGAACGATTAATATTCCTTCCGCCCATAGATATACAGGACGCCTACCCGTATATTCTTATGCAGCTACTGACCGAAAGTTTCATCAGATTTGCATTCAAACAGGAACACTATTAATTAGTGGCACTCCCTTTTCGATTCAACTACAGCTCCTTCAGTGCTCACAAAGGTCAGGGCAGACGTCATGACTACCCCTCACTCCAGGGGTGTCATCATCCTTCCGTACTTGGACGTTCTGCCTATCCAAAACTCTGATCCTCGTGGACTGCGAACATAGTGTCTCAGCACTGTAGACACTATAACAACCTCCACAATTATACTCCGGTTCCAACAGTTTAATATTTCACAGCCGCATCTCAGACCGCCTTCACACTCTCTATTCTCAATTCAAGGAACAAGAACCTCAATCACTCGACAGGAGTTTTCACCTGTCCTCTGAAAGTAGGCGGTCTCCGTCTCCCCCCCCCCCCGGTGGCTCTGACCACTCTTTCTATCATGCAGGGAAGGTTTTTCGTTCCACCACGCTGAACAGTTTAACCACTATCACGAGCCTGACGCGATGGGGTGCAGCGTCCCCCATCACAGTACACAAGGCAAATGATCCCGCCCGGAGTCAAAAATGCCCATGAATATACGGAAGATTCCGGAAATAGTCCTAGCACTGAAGTCCTTTAGCCAATGCCACGGTTGTGACATATGTCAGTCACTAGGGCGGAACCCGAAGTCTCCAGGCAACGGATGAAGTTCATCATGTACTTCACTGGGCGGAATCCACAAACTCAACACTATAAGCCGGTCACATGCTGGCTGTAGATGACCGGGAAGTGGTTTTCTTCGCCCGCAAGGGGACTACCTCAAGGGAGTGTTTCCCACACCCTCACGTTGTCCCATGAATCTACCGGTGCTAGGGAACCCTGGATGAGGAACTCGTGATTCCAGGCTTCATGACCAGGTCTTATGACCCACAGTCATTGGGACCACACACACACCAGTCCAGGGATGGATCCGTTTCCGTCTGTCACTCATAGCAGCCGTATCATGGCGCTTGCCAGACTGTCCAACCAGACAGTCCAGACTCACTCTCTCAAGACAGGTTATACCGTCAGAATTCCTCAACTCTGTATTGACGGCATGTCTGTTGAGACCTGGGTCTTAACCATGCTGGGTTTTCTTAGGATATTGTGGCGAACATTATGAGAGCGAGGAAAACCAGCCTCCTCAAACATTTACCATCGCACATAAACAGTTGTTTTTGGTTGCTTGGTGCACCTCTAGAGGCCATTCACTTTGGCCCTATCCCTACCAAGAATTCTCAGTTTCCTCAATTCGGGCCTAGACTCGGGCCTGTCCTTAGGTTCTCTCAAGGGGCAGTTTTCAGCCCCTTACACCTTCTTCCACAAACGTTTTGCTCCCAGACCTCAAGGAAATCCTTCCTTCGAGGGGTCTGCCATTTGATTTCCCCATTCAACAGGCCGCTAAACCCGTGGGACCTAAACCTTCTCCTCACGGCTGTACAAGAACCATCTTTTAAGCCTCTATGGGTCACTCCCCTGAGCATTCTCATACTAACAGTGGTGGTTTTTGGTGGCAATTACTTTTTCCTGCAGAGTATCGGAACTTACAGCACTCTCAGGTAAATCTCCTTGTCTGGTCTTCCACCAAGACAATGTTGCCCTTCGCCGGTCCCATCCTTTCTTCCACTGGCGGGGTACTTCTTCCGCCTAAATGAAGACCTCTCTCTGCAAGCTCTGTGCCTGGTTCCAGGCCATTGGGTCGTGAAGGCTTTACATATGTAGGACCTCGTCAGGGCCCTGTAAGTCCTCGTCAGGGCCCTACGCATCTATGTATCCAGGACAGCACCTTTTTAGGAAGTTGGATTCTCTCTTCCTTCTTCCAGAGGTCCGATATAAAGACATGTCAGCCTCTAAGGCTACTATAGCTAGATGGATTCCACCAACCATCCAAGACGCTTATACCTTCAAAAAGCCGCCCCTTCCTGCTGGTGTCGGGGCACATTCTACTACGGCCGTGGGGGCCTCCTAGGCCGTCCGGCCCCAGGCGTCAGCACATTGGTGTCATAGGCAACCAGGTGGCTCAGCCTACACACATCTACAAGTCACTGCAATGCTCACACTCAGGCCTTGGCAGACGCAGGTCTGGGTAGATGTGTCCTCCAGGAGGTAGCAGCCCTCCTGTAGGTACATAGTTTTTTCGCTGACCATGTTCAGCATTACTAGTTCCAATCGTTTTTCCCACCCAGGGACTGCTTTGGGACGTCCCACGGTCTGTGTCCCCCAATGAGGCGAAGGAGAAAAGGAGATTTTTGTGTACTCACCGTAAAATCCTTTTCTCTTAGCCTCTAATTGGGGGACACAGCACCCACCCTATTGCCCTTGTGGGCCTTTTTCTACAGTTCTCACATAGCTTCTCAGCTGTTACATGGTTAACATGTTTACTCATGTTTGCCTATTATCACTCTGTTAACTGTTTAAACTTGTGCCTGTTTAGTTCCAGGCCTTGTAGTTCTGTGAGCCTGTTTAGTTACAGGCCTTGTTATACGATTATTACTTCGTTATCTCTTCACTGTTTTCCACATGCACCTGCTTAGTTACAGGCCTTGTGGTACTAGTGTTACTCTGCTAACCCTTAACTGTTTACACACGTGCCTGTTTGGATTCAGGCCTTGTTACACTGTTATTACCTTGTTAACTATATTTGTTTACACAGGTTGCCTGCGTAGACTTCCTGTGTCACTGTTATTATCTGTTAACTCTCCTACTGCTTTAGCACAAAACTGGAGAAGCACTTCCTGTTCCAGGGGTGTAATGCTGCAGAGGAGGAGCCACTGTTAATCTTTTTCAGATTCTGCCTAGTGTCGCCTCCTAGTGGACAGCAGCATAACACCCACGGTCTGTGTCCCCCAATTAGAGGCTAAGAGAAAAGGATTTTACGGTGAGTACACAAAAATCTCCTTGTTTCAAGCGAAGTATAGCCGGGCCCCTGGTTCTATTTTCGGCCACGGGGCTCGGCTCTGGTCGGTCGTGGCCATTGCTCGCGCCTCAGCAACGGCTCGCAATGGCCGCCTCGCGGCCATTGCTCGCGCCCGGCAACGGCTCGCAATGCCCGTAGCGGGCAATGCTTCGTGGGTAGCGTGGCTGCTGCGAGGCAGCCACGTCCACAACGACGGAAGTAGCGCCGAAAATGATGGAAGTGCGCTACGGCAATTATTATATGTAATTTTGAGAGTGTAATCTGTCAGTGTGCTTTTCTTCCAGATAAATCCAGCAATAATTCTGCACCAGAGAGATGTCCCAGTCCTCCTTCCCAGGATTATCCAGTAAAAACTGAACCAGATGATAACCGTGAAAATGGAGCTGAGGTCTTTCCAAATAACATAAATATACTGTATATGTTCTCCACATATGTGTAGATCTTTATAAACTGACTTGCAAATTACAAAAACATCCTTCTTTTTTTTGTTTTTGTTTTCAGATTGAGGATATATTTGTTATTAAAGTTAAGGACGCAGAGGCTGAAAAGATGTATGTTGCAAGTGATTTTCAGGAGCAGATGGAATTGAAAACTCCATTGTCTATGCTAGCAGGTAACATGTTGATGGATAGGATAGCTGCTTAATGGGAACATCATGTGCTGCATGATAGGATGACGTATATGTTTATGCATATTATATGAATAGCGTGGGTCATTTCAGACATCTGCATCTTTTCATCATTTTTGCAGTGTACATGTTTTGTGTAATAAAATTAATTAATGGGAATCTGTCACCAGGTTATTTGTACCCAATCTGACAGCAGAATGATGTAGGGTGAAATCCTGATAACAGCAATGTATCACTTACTGGTCTGCATATGTCATTTTGAAAAATCATGATTTTCTCTGCTGCACCTTTACCTGTTTTCTGTATAACCCTGTCCACACTATTGAATGGGAGCTTTCTGTGTACACTGCGTGGGCAAAAAGCTGCTAATCAGTAGAGGGGTGAGGGGGTGGGAAGACTACATAAAAGCAGGTTTAGGCCACGTGCACACGCTGAGTATTTGATGAGTTTTTTTACCTCAGGATTTGTAGACAAAACCAGCAGTGGCTGATAATCCAGAAGTGATGCAGGTGTTTCTATTAGACTTTTCCTCTGATTGCTCCACTCCTGGTTTTGTCTACAAATCCTGATGTAAAAAACTGAACGTGTGCACATGGCCTTACTAGTGGAAATTTCCTGCTGATGAGTGATTTTGTTACAACTACAGCAAACAGCCCAGTAAGTAACTCATCACTGGTATCTGGGTCTCAAAATCATGCTGCGCTCACATACAGTGGCACAAACTTGGTTATGGAGTCCTTTTTTATTGGTGTTCAATAGGTTTCAGTGTTTTTCTACAGTTAATAATATTATTTGTTCATTTTCTTTCTCCCCTTCTCAGTACCAGAAAGGAGATATGTGTGTAAGCTTTGCAACAAATCTTTTACTCGGAAGTCGCACCTTGTTGAACATCACAAAACTCACACAGGGGAGAAGCCGTTTATATGTTCTGAATGTGGGGACTGTTTTACACTTAAAGGAAATCTTGAGAGACATAAGAGAATTCACAGAGATGAAAGGCCATATCAGTGTCAGGAATGTGGGAAATCATTTTTTCAGAAATCAGATCTCGTTGAACATCAGAGAATTCACACGGGAGAGAAACCTTATCCATGTTATGAATGTGGGAAAAGTTTTATCAAAAAATCAGCTCTTGTGAAACATCAGAAAACTCACACAGGTGAGAAGCCATTTTCATGTTCTGAATGTGGGAAACGTTTTAGCCAGAATGCAGGGCTTACAGAACATCAAAAAATTCATAGAAATGAGAGACCATTTTCATGTTCTTATTGTGGGAAATGTTTTACCCAGAAAGGAGGCCTCGCTGAACATCAGAGGATTCACACAGGCGAGAAGCTTTTTACATGCTCAGCATGTGGGAAATCATTCACTAAAAATTCAGCTCTCATTATTCATCAGAGATTTCATACGGGAGAGAAACCGTTTATCTGTTCTGTTTGTGAGAAAGGTTTTACACAGAAATCTGATCTTGTCAAACATCTTCGAATCCACTCAGGAGAGAAACCATATTGCTGTTACGTGTGTGGGAAAAGTTTTACCCAGAAACCAGATCTTATTGAACATGTGAGAATTCATACCGGAGAGAAACCATTCACATGTTTGGAATGTGGAAGAAGTTTTACACACAGATCAAACTTTGTAAAACATCAGGTTATTCACACACACTGAAGAGCCCAAACTTGGGTAGAAACCCTTGATTTCCCATCCCATCACTTCATACTTCAATTTCAAAGAGAGAAAATGTGAAGTTTGTTGTGAACCAGTGAGCTCAGTTGTTTAGTAAGCCTGTCTTTGTATCACATTGGGATGTAAGGATTGCATCAGTCTGTGTATGAACTCTGCAGCGCCGACATTTTGACAACCAACATGAGGAGCTAAAACTAGAGAAAGCACTCCTTTTTATTTAGCAGAGGAAGTACTTTTATCACGGCTTTTAGACAAATGCCATATATAATACTTTGTAAAGGGTTCTCTTGCTGTATGTAGGCAAAGCTCATTCATTTCTTTATGATTTCTACTTAGTCAATAATTACAAACCATTTTTTTCATTGCAATTTGATGTTAAAAACCTGTCCGGATCCAATCCAAATAACAAAAGCTCAGATAATTTTAGGGTCAGCTTTAAACTATCTCATTAGTATATGAGTGTACATTTAGGTTAGGCGAGCAGCAGCTAGGCCACAAATTGCAATATGTACACAAATCTTAAAATACATATCTGTAAAGCTGGATTAAGAGGGACATATGCTACACTAATGAAATCTGCATCTCTATCATTTGAATATGATTGTAGATTAATTTGGACTTAAAACCCAATCTTTCACAGGCTACTTGCCCATACAAAAAAATGCAACACATAAAAGGGGATTTGCAGGGGGAGACAAAGCGCAGGCTCTAGGTGTAGTATATTAGTGTTCAGTAAGTTTCAATGGTTAAAACCACTCACCTCGTAGAGGTCTTGGAGTATTGCATATAAATTCACTGTCCATGAACCAAAGGCGGGTGTAGATTCTCTCCTCAGTTTGCTGCACAACCTTGACGCGATATATTATCACTGTGATGTGCTACCATAGACACTAGAGGATTTAAAATGCCAGGTATACTGCGCTCCTGGGAGTAGAGGGTCAACCCATGATTCCGCTTTGAAAATTTCTTAATTTGAACCTAGAACAAACCATTAAATAACGCATTTTACAAAGTACTCACTGATCTCAGGGAGACCAGTCAAGAAAAACACTGCGGGCAGCCGGCTAAAGCGCTCAAATGATGCATTGCCCCCTGGGAATTTGAATATGCAAATGGAGTCTGTGGAGCCTCGATTAAGAGTCTCAACACGGGACTAACCAGATATCTGGCTAGTCCCGTGTTTGAGACTCTTAATCGAGGCTCCACAAACTCCATTTGCATATTCAAATTCCCAGGGGGCAATGCATCATGGATTTCACTGTGTTTGAGCGCTTTAGCCGGCTGCCCGCAGTGTTTTCCTTGACTGGTCTCCCTGAGATCAGTGAGTACTTTGTAAAATGCGTTATTTAATGGTTTGTTCTAGGTTCAAATAAATTTTCAAAGCTGAATCGTGGGCGGACCCGCCACTCCAAGGAGCGCAGTATACCTGGCATTTTAAATACAAAATGCAAAAAAATGTAATCTCAATTCCACTTTTGGCAGCTATGTAGTAAATGTAGTACATAGATATAGCTAATTGTTCTTAACCTTAAAGCTTTTTTGTAAATACCCGTGTTTGTTTTTTAAGCCGAAATGGTTTGAAGAAAACACAGTAGAGGTACAGTGGCATATAAAAGTTTGAGCACCCCTGATCAAAATTACTGTTATTGTGAACAGGTTAAACAAGTTGAAGATGAAATGTTCTCAAAAAGGCATAAAGTTAAAGATGACACGTTTCCTTTTGTATTTTACACAAAAAAATCACAAAACATTTTCTTTTTGTACATTTTAAACACTAAAAAAGGAAAATGTGCTGATTCAAAAGTTTGTGCACCCTTGGAGATTTGTGCGTTCAGATAACTTTGACCAAGGTTTCAGACATTACTTGTCCTGTCTTGGTTATGGCTTGTTCACTATCATCATGAGGAAAGGCCAAGTGATGCAAATTTCACAGCTTTGTAAAAGGCCTCCTCTAACTTTGTGCCAAAAAACAGCAGCCATGGGTTCTTCTAAGAAGCTGCCTAGCATTCTGAAAATAAAAATGGTGGAGGCATACAAAGCAGGATAAGGCTATAAGAAGATAGCAAGGCATTTTAAAGTTGCCCTTTCCTCAGTTCAAATTGGTATTTAAGAAATGGCAGCAGGAACAGTGGAGGTCAAGATAAGTGCTGGAAGACCAAGAAAAATTTAAGTGATAGCTGTTTGCAGCATTGCTATAGAAGTAAATCAGAAACCCTGCTTGATTGCAAAAGACCTTCAGGAACATTTAGCAGGCTCTGGAGTTGTGGTACAATGTTATGCTGTTCAGAGAATATGGCCTTCATGGAAGAGTAATCAGATGAAAACCTTTCCTGCATACTTACCATAAAGTTGCAGTTCATTTGTACTATCATGTACAAAATGTTTTTTTTTTTTTCCAAAAGGGACTTTTCTAGTACACTGTGATATGGTGACCTCTCTGTGTTCATTATATGCCATAGACCAGCTCAGTTTAAGTGAGCTCAGAAACTGAGCCTGTATCTCTAGGGGTAGATAATGAATGTTATTCAGTGATTTAGCAATCATCTGCCTCTGTCACTGTCGATCTGTAACACCAGCACTTAGTGTGCACTTAGTGTGCTGGTGCAGGTGGTCACACTTGGCCCTAATGGGATGCTGTGAGAGCCAGGGGTCTGCTGAAGACCCCCTGTGCCTGTCATGACCATACTCCTGTGAAAACCAGCCTATGGCTAGTGTTCACAGGACTAATTTTTGTGATCTTCAAAAGCGATCAGATGATTTCCAGTTCAGTGTACAAATTCATTAAAAATTGTAAGAAAATGTTTTAAAAACCATGAAAAAAAATATAAGCTCAAATCGCCTATCTCCTCCCCCATTAAAAATCAAGAAAATAAAAACAGTTTTGGCATAGCTACATTCATAAAAGTCCAATTTGTAAATGGCATAGCGAGAGAAAAAATCAGAACGCCCCAATTGTGGTTATTCAAGTACTGGAAGGCTTCAATAATAAGAGGCAACCAAGACATTGTATCTACCCCAAAATGGTATCAATAATTGACTGAGGGCTTGATTTTTTTTTTTTGGGGACCTGAAACGGCTCCATATCGTGAATATTGAAATGGCTCTTGGAAAATTTTAAACTTCTGAAATTTTTATGGTAAAATAAAATAAAGTTTGGTATTGCTGTAATTGTACAGACCTGAAGAATCATCCAAGATATTTTTACTGTAAAGTGCAGCGGTTTTTACTCTGGAATAATGCAACTTGTGAACAAGCCCTAAAAAGTCGGTCACAGTCTTGAGCCTATCATTTCCATCCCTCTGAATGATTGCTGCATCGCACACTTCTGGACGCTGTTTGCAAATTGGCTGCTTAAGGAATAATCACGTATAGGAAATCTATTTATTCTACTTTTATTATGGTAAATTTGAAATATCTGGTTTTAATCACTCAAAATAAAATTAACTGAAGATTAGCTTTTTAATGACAGAAGTGGTTTGTGAACAGTTAGCAGGTATTGAAAGCAGCATTACAGGCTGCATTAAGACATTAAGTTTCATATCTTCTCATATACTACTTGTGGTGATGCTGTAAGTTTCAAAATTGGATAACATTATACAAATAGTTTGTGGAGCCTCGTTTAGGAGGCTCAAACACTGGACTAGCCATATCCTCCAGGGAAGGACCTAGCAATGGGGTGGCTCTTTGAGGAGACCACCATAACCACCATATTAAGTGGTCTCCTCAAGGAGCCACCCCATGGCTAGGCCCTTCCCTGAAGGGATATCTGGCTAGTCTGTGTTTGAAACTCCTAAATAAGGCTCCACAGACTCTATTTGCATATTGTAATTCCCAGGGGGCAGTGCGCCTAGGAATTCACTGTTGAGCGCTTTAGTCAGCTGCCCGCAGTGTTTTCTTGGACTGGTCTCCCTGAGATTAGTGATTGCTTCAGTAAAAGTGAAAAACATGGTAGAGTATGAAAAATAATTTTAAAGGGGTTTTCAATTAAAATGACACTGAAGACCCAACATTAAATAAGACATCAATATTAGATCAGTGGGCGTCCTACACCTCGCACCTCTACACTGATCAGCAGCAAAACAAAATATAGGACAGCAATGGCAAAGAATTTACAAGGATGCAGCATCGGATGTACACGGTTGAGCAGTTATGTTCTGCTCCATACAGCACAATGTTTAATGGCTGCTATCGGGTGATGTAGATGAGCTCCTACATTATTTAAATGAAGATGACTTGCAGTAATCAGGAGAGGCCACTAAATGGTGTGATGGAGCAGTGATGTTCAACTACATTCACTGTTTGTAATCTACACCATGATATAAATAAATCTTAACAAACGAGTATGCTAACAGCCAAAAAATTTGATTATTTTTTAACTTGTTGTAATAAGGTATAACAAACAAGTGCCTCTCTTAATATACCGGGTCCTGAGGAATAGGAGACAAAATGTGGGTTGAGGTGGTGGGGACCTGGCAAATACAATCATCTCTATGTAAGTTAAGAAATATTTACAATTGTACTTTAAAACTTATTCATGTGTGTGTGCCCTATATGAGCACTTTGATTTTAACTAGGCTCACATAGCTTTGTCTATTAATATTTGTTAGTACTACCTATGTATTTGAGTCTGGTATTCTGACCAGGACCTTGGACCTGACCTTACAGCAGCACTTGTTTTGTATTATTTTCTATACTTTGTTTTATTTTGATTAAATTGTACATGAAAGTTTTGAGCTATTAGCATACTCGTTTATTAGAATTTATTTGTATCCTGGTGTTGGTGTAACTGTGTTGCTATGAGCTAGGCTCCGTTTACTTTGAGGCTTTTAAATGGAGAAAACCATTTCTTTGACTATTCACTATATCTGCCCACTGCCGAAGCCGATAACCGCTGATCAGTGAGAAATAAAAGGACACTGTCAGGTCATTTTTCAGTATGATACTAATATTACTCTTGAATAGTGCCTGGACAGACAATTTAAAAACGTGTAAAATCATATTTCTACCCTTTATAGTTTCCTTTTATTAGCATTTTCAGACCCTGCAGGGAGCTCTTGCATTAGTCCTGTCCATTATAAACACAGACGATTAGTCCTGTTGTGTTAAACTGTTCATTTATTATTCACTCCTTCTCAGCAGCTCTTTCCTCCCTCCTCCCTTTGCTCTCAGTGCAGTGTCAGGTTTCAGTTTCCATTAGGGGTTTCTGTTCTGAGGACAGAGGGAGAGATCTATTGCAGGTCTGCCTTACCTGAACTAGATAAAATATCGACTCCATTTGGTTTCTCTAAGCAGGTATCCCCGCTCTGCTGTGACAGATTCTGTGTTTTATTTGACCTCTTGCTTGGCTGTAAACACAGCGAACAGAGAGGAGGATACACCCCCGCCCCCTACTGATCTTCTGTGCAGTAATGTGGTGTGAATATGTGACATGCATATTCATCTTATGGGGAAAGGGCAGCAGAGAACGAAGTGGATGATTCACTGTGAGTGACAGATTAAATTAATCTCGTTATTTGAAGTTTACAGAGGATAGGAGGGAATAGAAGTATAAATAAAATAAATACATCAATAGGGAAAGCTTAGAGCAAGGAATTAGAAAATGATAGCAGTTATATGTGGATTTTTGACCTGAAAGATTCCCTTTAAACATTGGCACCGCCACTGATCTGATATTACTGACCTATGTTTGTGATAGCTCATCAATAGCATTGTAGTAAAAAAAATCATTATACACTTTTATGAGTTCTACAGTTTATCTCTGGTTCAAAATATCCTGTTTGTAGTTGACCCGTAGAACAGGGCATCTTGAGTAGAATACGTTCCAATATTGGATCTGGCCAGGTAAATTATTTATTTATTTTTGGAATATCAATTGAAGCTATTGTCTCCCCACATTCTATAGGTAAACAATTTTTCTACATACATGACCTTTTATAATGTATAGAAAGCTCTTGGTGTATGCTATGTCTCAATTAATATTGAATTCTTGATGTATTCTGTGCTTCTGTATTCTAAATTTTAATAAAAGATGTGGACAGTTTCTTAAAATCATAGTGAATATTGTATAGTAATTGGAAAGAATAAAAGCATCTCAAATTGCTGGTTCATGAAACTTAAGCTGGCAGTTTGGCTAAGGCTGCCAAGATATATACTAAAGTATTTATGGTGTACACCTGAGCTAGCGTGTATTCTAGAGCTGCTGCTATACCCTGGGTGACACCGCATATGCTGCACCCTGTTTAGTCAATAACTCTTTAATTATGGCTTGCGAGTAGATACAGGAATCTACGGTTGACCCTTCTTTAGGATTTTTATTAAAAACATTTGTTGTAAACCATATGTCTACAATGCTTATTGCTATATATAATGAATTGCGGGTAAACAACCTCTACCGTTTGGAATTTTATTTAGAACTAGATGGTGGCTCGATTCTAACGCATCGGGTATTCTAGAATACCTTGTAAACAGGAGTGAAATGCGTCACACTGAGTGACTGCCTTGTAGACAGGAGTGAAGTGCGTCACACTGACTGACTGCCTTGTAGACAGGAGTGAAGTGCGTCACACTGACTGACTGCCTTGTAGACAGGAGTGAAGTGCGTCACACTGACTGCCTGCCTTGTAGACAGGAGTGAAGTGCGTCACACTGACTGCCTGCCTTGTAGACAGGAGTGAAGTGCGTCACACTGACTGCCTGCCTTGTAGACAGGAGTGAAGTGCGTCACACTGACTGCCTGCCTTGTAGACAGGAGTGAAGTGCGTCACACTGACTGCCTGCCTTGTAGACAGGAGTGAAGTGCGTCACACTGCCTGCCTTGTAGACAGGAGTGAAGTGCGTCGCACGGACTGCCTGCCTTGTAGACAGGAGTGAAGTGCGTCGCACGGACTGCCTGCCTTGTAGACAGGAGTGAAAGTGCGTCACACGATGCCTGCCTTGTAGACAGGAGTGAAGTGCGTCGCACGGACTGCCTGCCTTGTAGACAGGATGTGAAGTGCGTCGCACGGACTGCCTGCCTTGTAGACAGGAGTGAAGTGCGTCACACGGACTGCCTGCCTTGTAGAACAGGAGTGAAGTGCGTCACACGGACTGCCTGCCTTGTAGACAGGAGTGAAGTGCGTCACACGGACTGCCTGCCTTGTAGACAGGAGTGAAGTGCGTCACACGGACTGCCTGCCTTGTAGACAGGAGTGAAGTGCGTCACACGGACTGCCTGCCTTGTAGACAGGAGTGAAGTGCGTCACACGGACTGCCTGCCTTGTAGACAGGAGTGAAGTGCGTCACACGGACTGCCTGCCTTGTAGACAGGAGTGAAGTGCGTCACACGGACTGCCTGCCTTGTAGACAGGAGTGAAGTGCGTCACACGGACTGCCTGCCTTGTAGACAGGAGTGAAGTGCGTCACACGGACTGCCTGCCTTGTAGACAGGAGTGAAGTGCGTCACACGGACTGCCTGCCTTGTAGACAGGAGTGAAGTGCGTCACACGGACTGCCTGCCTTGTAGACAGGAGTGAAGTGCGTCACACGGACTGCCTGCCTTGTAGACAGGAGTGAAGTGCGTCACACGGACTGCCTGCCTTGTAGACAGGAGTGAAGTGCGTCACACGGACTGCCTGCCTTGTAGACAGGAGTGAAGTGCGTCACACGGACTGCCTGCCTTGTAGACAGGAGTGAAGTGCGTCACACTGAATGACAGACCTAATAGGAGTAAGGAGTGAGAATGAGGAGGCTGTGTGGATGGAGGAGGCTGTGTGGATGGAGGAGGCTGTGTGGATGGAGGAGGCTGTGTGGATGGAGGAGGCTGTGTGGATGGAGGAGGCTGTGTGGATGGAGGAGGCTGTGTGGATGGAGGAGGCTGTGTGGATGGAGGAGGCTGTGTGGATGAGAGGCTGTGTGGATGGAGGAGGCTGTGTGGATGGAGGAGGCTGTGAGGACGGGGAGGCTGAGGGGATGGATGAGGCTGAAAGGATGGGGTTTGCATTCAAACCGCGCGCCAAGCCGCAATACTCTTCTGATTAATCGCCGCGACGACCAATCAGATAAGTAGCATGGCTTGGCGCGCGGTTTGAATTCCGCTCCTCTGATTGGTCGCCGCGGTCGACCACTCAGACGCGGAATTCAAACCGCGTGCCAACCCGCGCTACTTCTCTGATTGGTCGTCGCGGCTATTAATCAGAAGAGTACTGCGGCTTGGCGCGCGGTTTGAATGGAGCTTCTCTCATTGGTCGGCGCTGAACGCAGAGACCAATCAGAATAGTGGCGCGCGCCATATTTCAAATACACTGAGTAGCGTATTTGAAATATGGCACCATAGCGCGCGCCACTATTCTGATAGATTGCCGCGTTCAGTGCCGACCAATGAGCGAAGCGGCGCGCGCCATGGCACCATATTTCAAATACACTGTACTCTGTGTATTTGAAATATGGTGCGCGCAGCTATTATGATTGGTCGCCGCGTTCCACAGCGACCAATCAGAAGAGTACTGCGGCTTGGCGCGTGGTTTGAATGCCGCGAAGGGCACCACCGCTGCGAGCAGCCTGGAGATGACCGGCTGAGTTTAGACCGGAGCTCAGTCGAGGCTACTGCGGCACAGAGGTCAGCGGCTCGCCAGCCGGGAAATGACTGGCTGACACCGGTCATCTCCCGGCTGGCTCGCCGCAGACCTTTGTGCCACAGGTAGCCGCGGCTGAGCTCCGGTCAGCGGCTCACCTGCCGGGAGATGACTGGCTGACGCCGGTCACTCCCTAGCTGGCTCGCGCGCGCTGCGGGCACCGTCTGCCGGCCCCGTGTATGCGGCGCTCACGTGTCGCTGGGCTGCAAATTGGCGTGAAATTCAAACTTTGAATTCTCAGCGCCTATTTGTGGCAGGCACCAATGAGCGGCCTCTGGCACGCACAATTTCTTTGACCGACAGACGCCTTAGACAATTATATAGTAGATAATAATAAATTCTTAACCTAAAATAATAATCATTAAAAATGCCTAAAATTAAAATAAAAATAAAATCAAATAAAGCAAAGATTGTTCTGTATACTTGGTTCTCTGAAACTAATCAATAGGGCAGAGCAAATTGGATAAAGGTGGTGCTCTGAAACTATCAAGTTCACATCTGATCTCAAAGCAGTTTAATATGATTTGTCACCTTTAACTTTTATGAGTTATTGTAATGTGGATGTTGGAGTTCCAATTGATCTCTGCTGAAGGATAAAAATATATACGTTTCCTTTTGTGGGTTTTCCTTCACTGATTGTCTCTGCTGGTGTCTTTAGGGCTTGTTTTTTGGTTTCCTCTATGGTCATGTAGAGTTACCGTCCAATCTCTTTCAGTACAGGTTTTTTATCTGATGGATCTAAAATGGGAATCGGTGTTAATGTTTGTTTCACTGGTTTCCAGCTATAATATGTCTCTCCTTGGTTAGCTGATTAGTTCTTACCTTCTATGGGTGGTGTGTAAATGTTAAAATTCCTTTTGGACCTTATGTTTCTGCTCAGAAGGTATCTTCCTGATGTAACTGAAATATTAATTATAGCATAATAATGTAATTCCCTGTTTTGTTTTAATACCTTTTATATCTTAAATATACCTTATTTTGCTTCCTTGCTCTTGCTTGTCAGGGGTGTTTGGGGTTCAGATGTCGGTTATCCTTACACTGTGTGCAAAATTATTAGGCAAGTTGTATTTTAGAGGATTATTTTTATTATTGATCAACAACTATGTTCTCAATCAACCTAAAAGATTTTTGGAAGTTGGAGTGTTTTTTTTTTTAGATTTGGCGATCTTAGGGTACCTTTATACGCCGCAGACTCGTCTGGCGATATGAGGCGATCTAACGTGCGTGTGCATGTTTTTAATGGTCTCATATTGCCGATGGAGGAATTACACGCCGCAATTTCACCCTCAACCTAAGGCGATGTGTTGCCCTGGAAATCTGCTCACCCACAGCGGAACCAATCCGGTCGACTTCCCTCGCCGCTTCACACGCCGAAATCCCAAAAGCAATTTTGGCGTACATGTTCAGCGCGGCGAGGACATAGGCGTGCCACAGTGGTTTACACCGCACCCCAAACACGCTCATTGGACAACGCAACAGTGTTACGATTGGCCAGTCTGCTCTGGAAGGCTGGTTAATACATGACACCATTGTCTATCGGAGTTTGTGATTAATACACGCTCGTGTCGTCAATAGTGGCTACTGCGACACACTTTCGAGGCGCAAAAGCGTCACACAGGAGCGGTGTTGTGCAGGATAGTGGCTTACACTACACAATGGCTATGTGTGCGTCTGTAGCTGATGGCGGTAACATACAAACGACACTATGCACATATGTGCCTGCGTTGGTCCACGCCATGACACAGCTGCCATGGCTGAACTAAACTATGTGTGTGTACACATGTTCGCGTGTGTGACTGGAGTGTACCTACATCCCAAAAACACCATTGCATTCTCCATGTGTGTGGACACGTTCCCATGTGGCCAAACACATCATAATGGACTGTACACATGACGCCGGTGGAGTGGGAGCAGTATAATGTACCCATCAGCGTCGCCTAATTCACAATGCGTAGGGTGATTGTAGTGCGTGGCCCATGCCACCCATGTACGATGTGTAAGGCAAAATCTGAGATGCCATGTGCCACTGTATTCTCGACACAGCGCAGATGAATACACGCAAATGACATAGCTTGCGTGCATCAATGGCGCGAAGAAATGAACTCTGTTTTGTGCGGTTGTGTAGGTGAAGATGTGTGTGGTGCTGAACGGACAGCTCTTCAAATATGGTGCCCTGTCAACTGACATCCAATGGGAACACAGTAGCCACCACCAATCATCGCAGACGGGGCGCGGATTCCAGCACACTGTGGCACGCCTACGGGAAATCAATAGGAGACGCAGATTCCATCACTATCGCCCTATCATACCCAAAACCCGGAACTCTCGCCTTCTTGATTGCGTCTGATTTTAAAGCAGTGCTCAGGAATCAGGCGAGAGGCGAAACATCGCCGCGAAATTCCCCAATCACACGCCGCAACTGTGAGGCAATTTCACGGCGATTGTTTCTGGGCGACATATCGCCTTTAAGATTCCCTGACGAGATTGCGGTGTGTAAAGGTACCTTTAGGAGGATATCTGTTTTTGCAGGTAGCTTGCTGTGCAGAATTATTAGGCAACTTAATAAAAACCAAATATATTCCCATCTCACTTGTTTATTTTCACCAGGTAAACTAATATATCTGCACAAATTTTAGAAAAAAACATTTCTGACATGCAAATACAAAACCCCAAAAAATTAGTGACCGATATAGCCACCTTTCTTTATGATGATACTCAACAGCCTTCTATCCATAGATTCTGTCAGTTGCTTGATCTGTTTACGATCAACATTGTGTGCAGCAGCCAACACAGCCTCCAAGACACTGTTCGGAGAAGTGTACTGTTTTCCCTCCCTGTAGATCTCACATTTTAGGAGGGACCACTGATTCTCTGTGGGGTTCAGATCAGGTGAACAAGGGGGCCATATCATTATTTTTTTCTTCTTTTAGATGTTTACTGGCCAGCCACGCTGTGGAGTAGTTGGATGCATGTGATGGAGCATTGTCCTGCATGAAAATCATGTTTTTCTTGAACGATACTGACTTCTTCCTGTACCACTGCTTGAAGAAGTTGTCTTCCAGAAACTGGCAGTAGGTACGGGAGTTGAGCTTCACTCCATCCTCAACCCGAAAAGGTCCCACAAGTTCTTTACTTAATTAGTAGTTGGCTCTCAAGCCTATACAGCTTGGAGTAGGACAACATATATAAAAAATATTGTGATAAAAATACTCATTTGCCTAATAATTCTGCACACTGTATATGGATTATAAGATGCTGTAATGTGTAAGACAATTTCTATTAGCCCCTGTAATGTTGAGTGAGGGTTTCCCTATATCTCCCACATTTCTGGGTCTCTAATCTACTGGTTGTTTTATTGAGGGTTACAGTATGTGCTTCTTGTTACTAAATTTCTAAGGCTTCCAATAGTGTGGTAAGCCTTCTTTCAATCAATTATTATTTCACTATATATGTCAATATGTAGGTGTAAAGTACTGTTGGCACCCAGTGGACAAATGTGAGAAACCAATAAAAGCTCTCAGGAAATCACAGTACCTTTTGGTGTGTGCTTCTGTCAGTGCTTGCATTCGCTCCTTTCATTTTTGAATTCCCGCTCTCTTCAGTGGGAAGTGGCGGTGGCTCGTGGTGTCCTGGAATGCACGCTGAGTGTATCGGGCGCATTCTTCTGCGTCATCTGACTACAGCATCAGGGTTGCTTCATCTAACATGTGACCAGGTGGGCGGGAAGTTGTTCCGAAGCTGTCGGGCTTGCTGGGGAGCGTATTGGGAGGGCAGACTGTATGGGTGTCTCTCTTGCTGTGTCACCAATGCATTTCAGAGATCTACGGCCTCCTTCCTCAGGGTGGTTGAACCTACAGCCTGCTTGCCAATTTATAAAGGAGGTGCTTAAGTCTGATTGGATGTCAGTCAAGGCCCAGTTACACAGTAAGATATCGTGAACAATATCGTTCAAATGTCACGGGTTTGGAGTCGTTAAAACAACATCATTAGGACGTTGTTGCGTGTAACACCACGATACGACTACGATAAATCGTTGGATTGTTGATCGCAGATTTGAGAACATGTTCTCAAATCAAACGATTCACGATAAGCCAACCTGCTTCATCGTTCTGTGGGACACCGCGATAACGATGTCGTTAACGTCTTCCCCTATTGACAACCGTGAACAAGTATCTTTCGTTGGGTTGTGCGAACGATACCTGCTTGCTGGATTGTTGGTGCGTCGTTCACGAATCTAGGCGTGTGACATCTCGCCAACGATCTCTAAACTACCAGTATGTCCTAACGACTGCGCGCCCCTGAGATCATTAATGATATCGTTTCAACATTGAAGCATGTAACGGTACCTTTAACCTTCTCCTGAAACTCTTAAAGTGATCCTGAACCCACAAACTGCCCCCCCCCTCCCCGCATCTTTAGACCTGTCCCTGCACGCCCTCTTATCATTTCCAGCCATCCCTTTTGCAGAAAAAAATCGATTTTGTAAAGTAGAGAAAAAGTTATATTTACCTTGTCCTGTGTGAGTTCTCCGTTTCTGAGGAAGCTGCAATAGGCGTGCCTGTCTGCTGCTCCCTTGTAATTATGCACGCCCCTCTCAGCTTGCTAAGAACCTGGCCGCGTCATGAAAGGGGCGGGGCTAAAATTGTGTCATACCGGAGCCCCGTCCCCTTTCATGACGGGGCCAGGCTCTTACCAAGCAGAGGGGGCGTGCATAATTACAAGGGATCAGCAGACAGGCTTGTCTATTGCGGCTATCTCAGAAACAGAGAACCCACACAGGACGAAATAAATATAAACTTTTCTCTACTTTACAAAATCGATTATTTTTTTGCAGAAAGGATGGCTAGAAATGATAATAGGGGGTGCAGGGACAGGTCTAAAGATGCGGGGCGGGGGGGTCAGTTTGTGGGTTCAGGACAGGGTGGATAAAAATCTTGATTTTTTTAAAAAAAGTTGTACACAAGCAAAACTTTGTCTTTTTTCAAATCTAATTGTTTTACACAAATAAAAATATTAAAACAGTTGATTATGAAACCTAATAATTTTTATTTGCACTATTAAACACTCAGAATTGAACTACAGAGAGTAAGTACTTTTTAACAATAGCCTATCTCTAACGTTTGAAGTAAGCAAACATCTTCAGTGAATACATCAGTCCTTTAAGCCTACTGTTTATTTAGGACTTTTAATAGGAAAACCAGTTGTCCTGCTTTAGCAGTTCCTAAGCGGTTTCGGACTGTTGTGTGCACAAAACCAAATGAAGAAAACAATCTCTCTACTCCTGCGGATGAAGCCGATGCAGTCAGTAGCTGAGTAGCTAGATTTATTATCTTTGCTGGAAGAACAAGTGATTGCGACTTCCACCAGTCCAGTGGTTTTAGTTCATTAACGACGTTATCTGCAAACATGTATTTTTGAAATGGTGCAGATTCACACTTCAATTTCAGCACAGTTGCCACAATGTCATGGTTAGTATTGGCAAGCCACTCCATTGCAGAGTTGATTTCCGCCTCAGATAATTTTTTCCCTCTGTAGATGGGATGCAAGATATTGGCTAAATAGTGTTCTTCTTTTAATGCTTGGTCCTTGCGGTGCTGTATTGCAACCTTTACATTGTTTGAGAGGTTCAAGAGATCTAGAGAACCTTCTAAATCTTTCCAAACTTCTGTGGCATCAGCTATGGTTGCAGTGTCTTTCTGCATTTTATCCAACGCAATCGATATTGGCTTTAACCTTTCCAAAAGGTCCTCGGCATTTCTCTTCACACCAAGATTTAATACTTTGCTTCGTATATTAGCATCAATTTTATCCCGATGTGTTTCGCAAATGGACAGTAATTTTGACCAGTTGTTAATAAACAGTTCCAAGCAGTCAGCCAAGGTATTCCATCTAACATCTTGTGGTAGAACCAACTTCAGTCCTCCCATTTCCTTGTAGGTTGCATGTGCAAAATGATTATTGCGGAAATATTTAACAATTTCTACAACATGTTCCTTGACACCCAAAATATGCAGGTCTTTTGCCAAAAGATGCAACAAATGGGCAGAACAACCGTATGTAATGACATTTGTGTCATCCTGTGCCAGTTCCGCTCGCATTTTTGCCACATTGCTTGCGTTATCAGTAACTAAGCTCCTTACTTTACATCCAAACTGTTCTTGGCATTGGTGAATTGAGTTCTTAGCAATTTCAAGTAAATATTCAGCAGTATGTGAATTTCCAGATGTGTCGATTGTGTCTGTAAGGTAAGTTTCACCATCTTCTGTTGTGACACAAGTGCAAATTATGGGGTCGTTGTGGATGTTGCTCCAACCATCCAAGCTCATGTTAACAACCTTGTCTTTCAAATATTTTGTACAAGCCGCTCTTTCTATGTCGTATACAGCCTGAAGATGTTTTCCTGAGATATCAAATCTACTTGGTGGTTTGTAGCCTGGTCTAATTCCTTCGATCATTTGTACAAACAATGGTGTCTCAACTAGTCGGAAAGAAGAATTGGTTGCAAATATGAATTTAGCAATTCATCAAAATGTTCTTTCTGGGTCGTCGTAGTCTTTAAGATGAATTTTTCTACACTTTCTTGCACGCAAAGTTTTTTTTTGGGCTGCTTTGTTGAAGTTGTACCCAGATATTGATTGTCACGTGCAGCACAAGCCATATTTGACCCTGAAAGCACAGAAATTAAAAATATAAATCGACTGCGTATTTGAAGAAATATAACGAAAATATTGAAACAAACTTTTTGAACAATGTAATGGTCCTCGTCCTATAAGGGCTGTCTCAAAAGTTATGCTACTCAAGTTTTCCGGTGAGGTTGCTGTAATACTGGTAACTAATATCAGAGCCTCAGCAACTGAAAAAAATTATGTCACAAAAGTTTTAAAAATGTTTTTTTTTTAAAATGGTAAATTTGGCAGACTTCAAAAGTGAATTGCCGCCTACAATAAAAAAAAAATAAGCGTATACACACTTTACTTTTACTTAAAGGACATGTGCACCTTTATTTTTTAAGGTGCAGCCAGTCACAGTGTGCACATGTCCTCCCCCCGCAGCTCACTTACCTCCGATGTCAGCACTGCGGGGATCCGTGGCTTCGTTCTGCCCGTCCGCGAGCGCGCCTCCATTCATTTCAATGGAGCGTGCGGCCCGCTGACGTCACGCCGCTGGATCACTGCGAGTAGGCCGCAACCGGAGGACGGGAGGCGGACGGTCAAAACGAAGCCACGGATCTCAGCGCTGCGGGGATCGGAGGTAAGAGCGCTGCGGGGGGGGGGGACATGTGCACCTTAAAAAAATAAAGGTGCACATGTCCTTTAGCGTTAATTTTCTGTGAAATATTGCCTTAACATAAATTTAAATTCTATACTCCAGAACTACCAGTGCTAGAAATTTTTCTTTTCATAGACTTTAACCATCCCAGTAAAATGTCTGTTAAAAAAATAGGTTGTAAATCAATTGCCAGACTTACCACTAGTACTAGGCTCCTGGTGCATAAGAAGCTGTGGGGGTTCATTGACATTAGTTGTATCACTATCAACATCTTCATTTCCCTTCTGGTTGCAGTTTTCATAATGTGATTTCAAACGGCAAACAAGTCCTTGGATATCCTTTTGACAGTATTTGCACTTTGCTCTTGCACCTTTCTTTCCAAGATCTGCTGCTGGCATCTCAACAAAATGAACCCAAATAGGGTCTCTCTTACGACATGGCTGCCATGGCTCACACAGATCACTTATGAAGTTTGATTGTTACTACAGCCTGAGCCAAGCACTGCTGATGTTACTACAGCCTGAGCCAAGTACTGCAGTGCTGACTATCCAACAAGTTTGGGCATGTCAACTGAATGCAGGGAAAAAGAAACTAAACCAAAACTGAAACCAAGCTAGAAGTGTGGAATTAAAGGGGCAGTATGAACAAAATGTGGAGGCTATTAATAGTTTATACAATTAAGACATGCTGCTTTTAAACACCTACCTATTGCCATATAGTAAAACAAAAAAGATTTTTACTTACTTTGGGGTCCCCCCCCTCACCCTGGCGTTAGATCGTTGCCCCTAGTTTCGTCCGTGTAACTATGGGCGCACATGCACACTGCTCTCACTTCTCATTTTAATCGTGATTTATATAAAAAAAAACCTTTTGATTTAAATCAGTGATTTAAATCATGATTAAAATCATGATTTAAATCGATCCGATTTAAATAGAAAAAAAACTTTTGATTTAAATCGTGATTTAAATCATGATTTAAATCGGCGTGATTTAAATCAATCCACCCTGGTTCAGGATCACTTTAAGTGCTTCTCCACAAGTGTCCAATGACAGTGCCTGAATATCGTGAGTAGTAGAATGTCTGTATTAAACAAAATAAATGTTTAAACAGTGGACTTATCTTTTCCTTTTGCTTGTATTTATAAAGGTTTGGTGGAGGGATTTTATTTCCCTATGTGCATTCTGTTGACCCAATAACTCTGTTTGAGGGTACATCCTGAGTTTCGTCTGGATTCTAATTATAGTCTGGCTTATAATGAGCCCTAAATGTGACACTTCATGGACTTTGCTTATATATTCTGTGGTATTGGTTGTTGTTCAGTGTTCATCTTGGGAGGGGGGGGTTCCTATATGACTTATCAACTGTGCTGATGTTCTGCCCTATGCCAACCTATATAGTTATCAGTGATTGGTGATATTGTCCTTGCTTATATTTATGGAGTCTTATAGAATAAAATTTGCTAAATCTGCTACATAGTGGTGTTGTTTTGTACTTTTGATTAGTGTGTGTTGGGTATCTGTGTGTGACTTATATGCAATTACTGTGACAATCTATTATATAATCACGAATGGGATTTTTGCCCCTTTTGAGTCCGCTCACGCTGCGAGTCAATGTCGTCATGTGGATACGTCCGAAGCATTGGCCGCGCAGCGGCCATTGCGAGCAGTTCTAAGGCGACTCGCTATGCCCGCGCAGCGGGCATGGCGAGTCGCCTTAGCAGCGCGAAGCATTGGCCGCGAAGCGGCCTTAGCAGCGCGAAGCATTGGCTGCGAAGCAGCCATTGCGAGTCAGAGACTCGCTCTGCTAGAATCCCGATGCATCTGCATCGGGCACACAGCTAGTATGTCATATTCAACTCTGGTTTATTATTTCACATGAAAATATATGGTTAAGCGCGTAAATGTGAGTGTACATCGCTCCTCAAACGGTATCTCTGTATGTATCTGTGCCTAGTTAAGGTATATATTGTTCATCTTATGTCATATTTCTCTGGTCTATTATAGACCTTAGTGATAAGTTTGAGATATTATACTTAAGTGTGTGTTTGGATCTTGTGGTGTAGGGTTTTATAGTGATATTTCATTGTGCCTTGGTGTGTGTCAAACGTCAATATGTGGTTATGATTTTTTGACTAGTGTCATATTATTCTGGTCTTTTCTAGGCCTCATTAGTTGTGTTGCTGTGGGCTTATCCTCTGTATGTAGTACTGATTTTTTGTCATATTATTCTGGTTTCTGGTTGTTTACCCGCAATTTATTATATATAGCAACAAGCATTGTAGACATATGGTTTACAACAAAAGTTTAAGTTTTTAATAAAAATCCCAAAGAAGGGTCAACCATAGATTCCTGTGTCTACTCGTTACTCAATGCCATACTTAAAGAGCTTGCGCCCAACACACTATATATATATATATACATATATATATACATACATACGCACACATGTATGTATATATGTATAATCTAGTTTTTTCAGGATAAATATATACAGTGCCTACAAGTAGTATTCAACCCCCTGCAGATTTAGCTGGTTGACACATGCGGAATTAACTTGGCATTGTGACATTTGGACTGTAGATCAACCTGGAAGTGGGAAATGCAGTGCCACAAAAATTTTTTTTTTTTTTTAAAGCGTTAACCCCTTCAGGACCCAGCCTATTTTGACCCTAAAGACCTTGGCCTTTTTTGCAATTCTGACCAGTGTCCCTTTATGAGGTTATAACTTGGGAACGCTTCAACCGATCCTAGCGATTCTGAGATTGTTTTTTCGTGACATATTGGGCTTCATGTTAGTATTAAATTTAAGTCGATAATTTTTGCGTTTATTTGTGAAAAAATAAAAAATATGGCAAAAATTTTGAAAATTTCACAATTTTCACATTTTTAATTTTTTTTTTCTGATTAAACGAGAGATATGTGACAGAAAAAAGTTATTAAATAATATTTCCCACATGTCTACTTCACATCAGCACAATTTTGGAAAAAAAAAAATTTTTGTTAGGACGTTATAAGGGTTCAAAGTTCATGAGCAATTTTTCATTTTTCAACCAAAATTTACAAAACCATTTTTTTTAGTGACCACATCACATTTGAAGTCCTTTTGAGGGGTGTACATGACAGAAAACACCCAAAAGTGACACCATTCCAAAAACTGCACCCCTCAAGCTACTCAAAACTACATTCAAGAAGATTATTAACCCTTCAGGTGCTTCACAGGAACTAAAGCAAAGTGGAAACAAAAAATGGATATTTTAATTTTTTTATCAAAAATGTTCTTTTAGCCTCAATTCTTTCATTTTCACATGGGCAACAGGATAAAATGGATCTTAAAATGTGTTGTGCAAATTCTCCCGAGTACATCGATACCTCATATGTGGTCATAAACCACTGTTTGGGCGCACGGCAGGGCTCAGAAGTGAAGGAGCGCAATTTGACTTTTGGAGCTAATTTTACATTCAAAAAGTGAAATTGCGCTCCTTCCCTTCTGACCCCTGCCGTGCGCCCAAACAGTGGTTTATGACCACATATGAGGTATCTGTGTACTCAGGAGAAATTGGGGCTCTCCAAACGCGACATGGTGTCCACTAACAATTTGAATGCAAAATGAGCTCAAATTGTTAGCGGACACCATGTTGCGTTTGGAGAGCCCCTGTGCATCTCCACATAGGAGCTCCTCCACAAGTGACACCATTTTGGAAACTAGACCCCCAAGGGAACGTATCTAGATGCATAGTGAGCACTTTCAACCCCAAGTGCTTCACAAATTAATCTGTAAAAATGAAAAAGTACTTTTTTTTCCGCAAAAAAATTTTTTTTCATTAATTTGTGAAGCACCTGGGGGTTCAATATGCTCACTACCCATCTAGATATGTTCCCTGGGGGGTCTAGTTTCCAAAATGGGGTCACTTGTGGGGGAGCTCCAATGTTTAGGCACACAGGGGCTCTCCAAACGCGACATGGTGTCCGCTCACAATTTGAATAAAAATCAGCTCAAATTGTTAGCTGTCACCATGTTGCGTTTGGTGAGCCCCTGTGTGCCTAAACATTGGGGCTCCCCCACAAGTGACCCCATTTTGGAAACTAGACCCCCCAAGGAACGTATCTAGATGCATAGTGAGCACTTTGAACCCCCAGGTGCTTCACAAATTGATCCGTAAAAATGAAAAAATATTTTTTTTGTGGAAAAAAAAAAAGTACTTTTTTAATTTTATGGATCAATTTGTGAACCACTTGGGGGTTCAAGTGCTCACTATGCATCTAGATACGTTCCTTGGGGGGTGTAGTTTCCAAAATGTGGTCACTTGTGGTTGAGCTCCAATGCTTAGTCACACAGGGGCTCTCCATACGCGACATAGTGTCCGCTAATAATTGGAGCTAATTTTCCATTCAACTTGTTAGCGGACACCATGTCACGTATGGAGTGCTCCTGTGTGCCACCAGCACAAGGGCAACTGGAAGAGTTGGGGTACAGCACCAGAAAATGGCACCTCTAATGTGCTATTTTCTGGGGTGGCTGTGAGTTGCAATTTGCAGCGTGGGGGGCCACAACATTTGGGTCTCTCCACGATGAGGATTGCAGCCCCCAACTGCCAAGTTGTACCTAGCTGGCATCCAAAAATAAGGCAAAGCTCCTTGTCATTTTATTGGTAGAAGTAAAAAAAAAAAAATGGCGTGGGGCTCCGCCATATTTTTGGTCCAGCCAGGTACAACTTGGCAGCTACGGACTGCCAGCAACCCCCAGCTGCCTCGTTGTACCTGGCTGGTAACCAAAAATACAGCGAAGCCCATTTTTTTTTTTTCTAGGACTAATTCTAGAAAAAAAAATGGCGTGGGGCTCCGCCATATTTTTGGTCCAGCCAGGTACAACTTGGCAGCTACGGACTGCCAGCAACCCCCAGCTGCCTCGTTGTACCTGGCTGGTACCCAAAAATACAGCGAATCCCATTTTTTTTTTTTCTAGGACTAATTCTAGAAAAAAAAATGGCATAGGGCTCCGCCATATTTTTGGTCCAGCCAGGTACAACTAGGCAGCTGGGGGCTGGATTCCACAGCATGGAGAGGCCCAAACGTTCTGGGCCCCCCATGCTGCGAATTGCAGCCCGCAGCCGCCCCAAAAAATGGCGCATTCATTGAAGCGCCATTTTCTGGCGCTGTACCCAGACTCTTCCAGTTGCCCTGGTGGCGGTGGCAAACTGGGTAATAAAGGGTTAATGCCAGCTTGTTATTGGCAGCTGGCACCAAGCCCGAGATTCATAATATAGGGCCAATGTTAGACCCGCCATTAGGAATCTCTGGTAAATAGTCAGAAAATACACATAGAGAAAAATCTTTTTATTTGAAAAAAAAACAAACTAAATTTGGACTCCATCTTTATTATAAAGATCCGACGTAGTCCACAACGAAGGTCCCACGGCGCTCGACCGCCTCCGACGTAGTCCACGACGAAGGTCCCACACGCTCGATCGCCTCTGCTCAATCCTCTCCTACAGCATCTGGGTCAGAGTTAGGGTGCACTGTATGACAATGATCTGTCATACAGTGCACATGACTATGATCCCAGAGTATCAACAGAGGATACTTGATCCCTTCCATTCACTATGCACCCATCATCCATGCACACACCATCCGCCCGCAGACATCCACGCCCGCAGACATCCACGCCGCAGACATCCACAGCCCGCAGACATCCACGCATACTACACGCATGCATACTACACGCATGCCTTGTTGCACAACACGCATGCATACTAATCATGCATACTCATATGCATGCACTACATCATGCATCAACTACTGCATGCATGCATACTACATGCATGCATGCATACTACTCACATGCATCCATGCTGACATACATGCATCAGCATACTACAGCAGCATGCATACTACATGCATGCATACTACATGCAGCAGCATACACACATGCCTACTGCATGCATGCATACTACATGCATGCACTGCATACTGCATCATCATACTCATGCATGCATACTGCATGCATGCATACTGCATGCATCATACCATGCTGCATGCATACTGCAGCATGCATACTACATGCATGCATGCATACTACATGCATGCATGCATACTACATGCATGCATGCATACTACATGCATGCATGCATACTACATACATGCATACTACATGCATGCATGCATACTACATGCATGCATACAGTGGTGTTCAAAAGTCCTGCATAGGATAAATTGATTTTTCAAGTTTTAAACGTTTTCTGTCGAATATCTTCGATGCTAAAATGACATATTATATATGGTTTTGTTCAGAATATAATTTTGCATTCTCTCCTTGTAATATTTTTAGCATTTTGAAGCAGTTTTGCCTGAAATTATTGCAACAATATGGGAATTGAAAGCACAACTAAATATTGTACAGCTTCAGATCCAAAATTAGCCAATCACAGATGAAGTTCTTGTGACCAATCATAACCTGAATATGGCAGTCAATCACATTCCATTACATTGCATCACATCTGCTGCTTTGTTTGTTTGTTTTATCTGTTGGTCTATCTAGTGAATCATGCTGTAGAGCTTTATGATGGAGCCTTCAGAATTTTGTCAGCGGAGGATCTTGTGTGAGTTGTGGTGCTACATGAAGAGGGTTATACTGGCCCCCAGATCGCAAGGAAGGTCGGCTGTAATCAGAGTACAGTCGTAAGAATTTTGCAGAAACATAAGCAGCTTGGAATTACCCAGGACAGACCCAGATCTGGTCGGCCCAGAAAATCAACTAAAAGGGAGGATAGAGTACTGATAAGAACATCCCTTTACCAATGGAAAGCTCACCTCTCCTCAGCTTCTGCGAGAATGGCAAGAAAAGTGCAATAGTGAGGTAGCAACATCAATTGTTAGGAAGAGATGTTTGGAAGCAGGATTGAGAGGGTGCAAGGCCCGAAAGAAGCCATTGATGACAGCCATACAAAGACAAAGGTTAAAACTGTGGGCATTGAAATATTCAAAATGGAGGAAGGAGGAGTGGGAAAAAGTGCTATTTAGTGATGAAAGCACTTTTTGCATTTTAGGGAATGATGGCAAGTCTTATGCGAGAAGGTTTCCACATGAAGAGTACAAGCCAGAGTGTTTGAGCTTCTCTGTGAAACATCCGATGAAAGTAATGGTCTGGGGCTGTATGGCAGCCAATGGTGTTGGAAGGCTTCATATTGGGGAGGGTATGGTTAATGCAAAAGAATACATAGACATCCTTCATAAGAAAATGCTGCCTTCTGCTCAACACCTGTTTTCAGGGGATTATATCTTCCAGGATGATAATGCTCCTTGTTACAGAGCTAAGACAGTAACAGAATGGATAAAAAAGAACAAAGTGGCTACTATTGACTGGCCAGCCCAGTCCCCGGACCTCAATCCAATTGAAAACTTGTGGCACAAGGTATCAATAGAGATATCTAAAAAAAACAGCCAAGGACCAAGAAAGAGTTGATTGAGGCTCTGATACAGGCCTGGAACCACACCATCACTCGTGAACATCTGCAGAAGCTTGTTCACTCAATGCCACAGGGATGCACGTTGGTGCTCAAGAGCAAAGGCTGGCCAATAAAGTTATTAGAAGCTAAAGATGCGCTCAAAAGGCCCTTTTCAGGACTCTGAATTAAATAAAAAATAATAAATCTTAAAAAGTAAAATTTAAGTCTGTGTGAACTTGAATTGGAAGTTAATGAACTTAGAAACCTGTTCACCATTCTACACACTGTACTGGTGTAGGTATGGTGATGGTGTAAAAAAAATGATCAAAAATGCGCATACCATAACAATTTATACACTTGTGACATTCAAAAATGAGTATGGCAGACAATGAGGGATTACAAAAACATATATGTTCCACCAGTTTCACTGTAGAGATGCAGAAGTATGAAATATATAGTTTTCTTCACGCCTATGCAGGACTTTTGAACACCACTGTACATACATACATACATACATACTACATACATACATACTACATACATACATACATTCATTCATTCACACATACTTACATGATCCAGGAGGAGGAGCCCGGAAGAGGAGGAGCCCACACCGGAGCTGGACCGCGGCTGCACCGGCGGACCCGCCGGTAGGTGAGAGAGGGATGGGGTATAGGGATACGGGGCATGGGGGTGTTAGCTTCATCAGCCCCCTCCGTGATCGCACGGAGGGGGCTGTGGAAGCTGACAGGCGGCGGCGGTGATAGTCATGTACCGCCGGCGGGCATACCGCCGGCGTGATGACGGTTACCGCCGCCGGGAGGGGGGGGTAGGACGGCGATCGGGGGGGCCAGGAGGGCGATCGGGGGGCCCTGGAGTGAGGGGGGGCTAGGAGGGAGACGGCACATGCCATCCCGCCCCTCCAGATCTGATTGGAGAGCTCCAATCGGATCTGGAGGGGATTACTAGCACTGATTGGCAGTCTGAATTTCAACTGCCAATCAGAGGGGCCCTGGGCACGGGGGGGTTAATCCACCCCCCGTGGGGTGTACTACAGGTTGTCACTGTGCATTATGTACAGTGACACCTGAGTCACCCCCCTCACATGGGCCGCAGGAGCCCGATCATTCCATGGCCCACCCCTAGGGCCAAGGGTCGGGAGCGACTTTGTTTCCATGGCCCAAATGTAGGGCCAAGGGTCGGGAAGGGGTTAAAAGTTAATTCAGAGGGTCATTTATTATTCAACCCCTCAAACCACCAGAATTCTGTTTGGTCCCCCTAAAGTATTAAGAAGTAGTTCAGGCACAAATAACAATGAGCTTCACATGTGTGGATTAATTATCTCTTTTGCCAGCCTTTTCTGACTATTTAAGACCCTCCCCAAACTTGTGAACAGCACTCATACATGGTCAACATGGGAAAGACAAAGGAGCATTCCAAGGCCATCAGAGACAAGATCGTGGAGGGTCACAAGGCTGGCAAGGGGTACAAAACCCTTTCCAAGGAGTTGGGCCTACCTGTCTCCACTGTTGGGAGCATCATCCGGAAGTGGAAGGCTTATGAAACTACTGTTAGCCTTCCACGACCTGGACAGACTTTGAAAGTTTCCTCCCGTGCCGAGGCCAGGCTTGTCCGAAGAGTCAAGGCTAACCCAAGGACAACAAGGAAGGAGCTCCGGGAAGATCTCATGGCAGTGGGGACATTGGTTTCAGTCAATACCATAAGTAACGTACTCCACCGCAATGGTCTCCGTTCCAGACGAGCCCGTAAGGTTCCTTTACTTTCAAAGCGTCATGTCAAGGCTCGTCTACAGTTTGCTCATGATCACTTGGAGGACTCTGAGACAGACTGGTTCAAGGTTCTATGGTCTGATGAGACCAAGATCGAGATCTTTGGTGCCAACCACACACGTGACGTTTGGAGACTGGATGGCACTGCATACGACCCCAAGAATACCATCCCTACAGTCAAGCATGGTGGTGGCAGCATCATGCTGTGGGGCTGTTTCTCAGCCAAGGGGCCTGGCCATCTGGTCCGCATCCATGGGAAGATGGAAAGCACGGCCTACCTGGAGATTTTAGCCAAGAACCTCCGCTCCTCCATCAAGGATCTTAAGATGGGTCGTAATTTCATCTTCCAACAAGACAACGACCCAAAGCACACAGCCAAGAAAACCAAGGCCTGGTTCAAGAGGGAAAAAATCAAGGTGTTTGAGTGGCCTAGTCAGTCTCCTGACCTTAACCCAATTGAAAACTTGTGGAAGGAGCTCAAGATTAAAGTCCACATGAGACACCCAAAGAACCTAGATAACTTGGAGAAGATCTGCATGGAGGAGTGGGCCAAGATAACTCCAGAGACATGTGCCGGCCTGATCAGGTCTTATAAAAGACGATTATTAGCTGTAATTGCAAACAAGGGTTATTCCACAAAATATTAAACATAGGGGTTGAATAATAATTGACCCACACTTTTATGTTTAAAATTTATAAAAATTCAACTGAGCAACATAACTTTTTGGTTTGTAAGATTTATGCTTCTGTTAATAAATCGTACTCTCGTTTGCAGTTTGAAGGCTCTAACTTATTGGCATCTTATCAAAACAGCTAAATCTGCAGGGGGTTGAATACTACTTGTAGGCACTGTATATTATATATATATATATATATATATACTTAGATGTTTGGGCTTAGGCTACATGTGCGCACATTCAATATTTGGTGAAGAAATTTGCTGCATCTCCTGCCAGAAAAATGCAATGCATTTTTGGTGCGTTTTTACCTGCATTTTTTTCATAATAAAGTCAATGGATGGGAAGTGTGGAAAACGCAGGCAAAAACGCACCAAGAATTGAAATGCTGCAGAATATTTTTTGCACTAAATCTGCAAGGAAAAAATAAGCAACATACGAATAACACTTCAGAACTCTGACTTTACTGGCATAAGGATAGGCATGCAGATTAGTGCCAGAACACCAAAAAAGCACGTTGTGCACATTTTTAACCCTTCACGACCAAGGGCATATATATACACCCTGAAAGGAAGTTCATTCCCTACCAAGGGCGTATATACTGTGTTTCCCTGAAAATAAGATGTACTAGACGTATTGCCCTACTTAATATAAGGTACCCCCTGAAAGTAAGGCATACCAATTTATGGTAGTACTGCATGCCTGTTGATCAGAGCGGGGCATGCAGCTGTGAGTCATCCTCCAGCTCCCTGCCATTGTCCCAGTGCCGCCGATGCATGTATTCTGGCGTCTTTCATCTCCCTGCCTCAGATGCCGTAGGTGTACAGTGCACCGGGTGGCCTATCACAGGCCAGCTGCCTCGGCACATGACGTCAGCTGCTGACTTGTGAAAGGCCACCCGGTGGCTGCTTGGTAATTGGTGCATGGTGGCACCGTACACCTACAGCATCTGAGACAGATGAGAAATACGTGCACCGGGACAGTGGCGGGGGGCAGGGAGCTGAGAGCGGCGGCAGTCCGGTGAGAAGTGTCCGGTGTGTGTGTGTGTGTCTGTCTGTGTGGGTGTGTCCCTGTGTATGTGTTGATGCTGATACCGTATTGAGGGATGATGAAGATACCATATTGGGGGCTGCAAGGGGATGATGGGGATATTGTTTTGGGGTCTGCAAAAGAATGATGGGGATACTGTATTGGGGGCTGCAAGAGGATGATGGGGATACTGTATTGGGGGCTGCAAGAGGATGATGGGGATACCGTATTGGGGTCGGCAAGGGGATGAAAAATGTTAATTTTTTTGTACAGCAATAAATGTGAATCCTTCATTGACAAATAAGACACCCCCTGAAAATAAGACATGGCGCATCTTTGGGAGCAAAAATTAATATAAGACTGTCTTATTTTCGGGGAAATGGTATATGCGCCCTGGCTAAAATGTGGCTCCGGTGCCGCATGAACGCTGAAGGAACTCCATTATCTACCTCTTCTATAAGCAGGCTAACAGGGGGGATAACTCATGAAAGAATAAAGTTACTTTAAAACCAAGTACACCATTGTTTTTCTTGCGAAATTTTCAATATGTTTGATGTGTCACATGACCCTCTTCCCATTGAAAAAAATAAAGTTGGATCCAAAATGGCTGACATTAAAGTGGATGCCATGGTCACCACCCATCTGGAAACGTTTCCCCCTCCCATGTACTAATGGGCCACAAACAGGAAGTTGATATCACCAACCATTCCCATTTTATTTAGGTGCATCCATATAAATGGCCCACCCTGTACAGCGGAACCCCTCATCTTCATCGCAAAATCCCTGCTAAATACTCAACAAATACCCACTGTGTGAACAGTGTTGCAAATTTGCTGAGCACTCTTGAGCTGACATTAAAGGGAACCAACCACCTCAGATGACGACTATAAGCAGTTAATACATGTCCCTGCACCCTACCTACACCGTTCCAGCTATGTTTTTGCTAAGAATATTGATAAATGCAAACCGAAATATACACTTTGTAAACTTACATGCCTGCGTACTTGAGGGCGTCTCCCTGTGTGTGCTGGCACTTGTGAGCTGTGCTCGTCATGCCTGCTCTCCCCCTCCCTTATGCACGCCCCCTCTCAGCCTGCTATACTGTGTGAGGCTGATTGCGTCATAAAGGGGCGGGGCTACCGGGATGCCGCGATTTAGCCCCGCCCCTTTATGACGCAATCAGCCTCACATCACTATAGCAGGCTGAGAGGGGGCGTGCATAAGGGAGGGGGAGAGCAGACATGATGAGCACAGCCCTCTAGTACGAGAGCCCGAGGGAGACGCCCTCAAGTACGCAGGAATGTAAGTTTACAAAGTGTATATTTCGGTTTGCATTTATCAATATTCTTAGCAAAAACATAGCTGGAACGGTGTAGGTAGGGTGCAGGGACATGTATTAACTGCTTATAGTCGTCATCTAAGGTGGTTGGTTCCCTTTAAAGAGGACCTGTCGCCAAACCACACATAGTGATCTAATTACAGCACTGGATGCACACCCCCTGCATGTGTAATCTGCCCACCGCTGCCAATCATTCTCTCCCTGTCTGCATTATAACACAGTTTTTTTTCTCTTCTCTCCAAAATGTCTGTTTAGCTCCGCCCCTGCAGTGACATCACCGCCTTTCCCCGCCCTGCTCTATGGTTAACATAAGCGGTGATGTCACTGCAGGAGGCGTGGCACTATCCTCCTGCTCTGACATCACCACCTTTCCCCCGCCCTGCTCCATGTTAACCATAGAGCAGAGCAGGGAAAGGCGGTGACGTCACTGCAGGGGGCGGGGCTAAACACATTTTGGAGAGAAGAGAAAAAAAAACTCAGTTTAAATGCTGCAGACAGGGAGAGAATGATTGGCAGCGGTGGGCAGATTACACAGGCAGGGGGTGTGAACCTGCCCTTGGCTGCAGCCCCTAGCCACCTCCTTAGTGGCTGTAGCATGTAAGTTTTCTAAGTGTATTATCTCGGGGTACAGGGCTGTTCAAGTGCTGGGAGACCCCTTGAATGGATGCTGCAGACATGCTGCATCCAGTGCTGTAATTAGATCACTATGTGTGGTTTGGTGACAGGTCCTCTTTAAGTTCTATGGGTGAAAATCGTGGCAAAATATGCTGAAAGATTTGACATGCTGCAGATTTTTCTGCTGGAAACTACGCGCAATTTCCAGTGCAGGACATTTTTCTGCATGGGCACAGCACTTCTAACATCCAGTTCACTTTGCAGGGAGTGTGATGCAGAAGAAACATGGGAGAACAGCGGCAAAATATGCCGAAAATTTACATCGTCAGCACATTGCCTAATGGTGGGTTTACACACACCAATTTATCTGTTCAATCTCTGAACCAATCTCTGGTTGCAGTGAAATCATGGATACATTGCTCCATTTTGTGGCTGTGTACAACATGGAGCAATTATCCATGATTTCACTGCAACCAGAGATTGGTTCAGAGATTGAACAGATAAATTGGTGTGTGTAAACCCACCATAAAATTCTATGCCAGATCCGCTCAAACGCTCAGATCCCCGCTCCGGTAATTCACTCAAAAAATTGCTTTCCAATATAATATGGAGTATAAGCATACTGAGGAGAAATTGCCCAACAGATTGTGGAGTCCATTTTATCATATTGCCTGTGTGAAAATGAAAATATCCTTATTTCCCCCTCACAACAATGTTCTTTTCCTGATCGTCCTATGCAGCACAGTATGGGTTAAGCCCTTAGTCCAGTAATGGTCAACCTTTTGAGCATGGTGTGTCAAAATTCATCTAAAAACAGAGCATAACTCACGTGGTGTGTTCCGTTGAGAAAACCCATAATTTTCTGACATTTGTAGCTGTGATAAAAAAAAGTTATCCTGCACATGGCCCCCATACTGGTATATAGCACCTTATGCTGGATATAGCCCCCATCCTGGTCTATTACCTTCCATCCTGAATATGGCTCCCATCCTGGTGTATAGCCCCTTGTCCTGGATATAGTCTATCTCCCTTCCCCCCCCCATATTCTTGTATATAGCCCATTATGCTGGATATAGCCCCCACACTGGGAGATATAGCACCCCCTTCATCCTGGTAGATCAACCCCCCATCCTGGATATGGCCTGCATCCTGGTATATAGCCTTTTATCCTGGATATAGCCCCCACACTGGCATACAACACCCCCCAATCCTGGCACATTAGCATCCATCCTGGATATGGCCCCCATTCTGGGATATAGCATCCCCCATTCTGGATATGGCCCCCATCCTGGTATATAGCCCCTTTTCCTGGATATAGTCCCCACACTGGCATACAACACCCCCCAATCCTGGTACATTAGCATCCATCCTGGATATAACCCCCTCATACTGGGATATAGCACCCCCCATCCTGGATATGGCCCCCTTGTGGTATATAGCTCCTTATCCTGGACATGGCCCTCATCCTGGTACATTATCCCCCATCCTAGTGCACACAAAAAAATAAACAATAACTCACCTATCCCTCGTTCCTCTTCATCGCTCAAAGTGTCAGCAGCCCTCCGCTGATAACATAAATTAGCTCTGCTGCATTACTGTGCCCCCTTGTCCTGCCTTCGGATACTAAGCTGATAGTGATTGCATGCAGTCAGTGTCTATCAAAGCATCAGCATCTGGAGGCGGGATGCGGAGCTGACACAGTGATTGCATGCAGTCAGTGTCAATCAAAGCGTCAACATCTGGAGGCAGGATGCTGACACTTTGATTGTCAGCTTCATTAAGGTGCCACCTTGTTTTGTTTCTGGATGCTGACACTGTGATTGACACTGACTGCATGCAATCACAGTGTCAGCTCAGCTTCTGAAGGCGGGACAACGTGGCACGGTAATGCAGCAGAGCTAATTATGTTATCAGCGAAGGGGGGAACTGAGCCATGACATACGTGTCAGCAAAAACGCCTCGGCATGTCACTGCTGACACGTGTGTCATAGGTTAGCCATCACTGCCTTAATCCCTAGTCGGAACAGAAGACATGTTAATTAGCAATACCAAATAATTAACACCTCCTGTGCTCCCCACCCCCCACCCCTCCCTTATAAAGTGGGGAGAGACACCACACAACACGTATTTTTCCTTCTCATGGTTCAGAAGACTTCATCTTATGGGTCACCAGGGTTCTGTATATATCCCTATATATCACTCGGCTCCCAGCCATAAATCCCGATATACATCTAGACAGCAGGTCCAGTATATGCATCCCTACACATCACTCGGTTCCTGCACCAAGATGGGATGTCTAGATAGCGGGTTCTGCAAACATATTCTGTATGTCCCTCAGCCCACTGTGTATGTACATTCTGCCATGGATGGGAGGTCCTGTACATCCTTCCCTAGAGGTCATTTTCTTCCTAGCCTCGTGTATACACTTCCTCCTACATACCAGTTTGTTCCTGGTCCTTAGAGGTGGAAGACCCGATGGTGATGTGGTCATTGTACAGCTGCTGGACTCCGGGTGGGAAGAGGTGGCTGTGCCATCCATTCACCAGGTGTTCCCTTCCCTGTAGTTTCTGGGTCTGGTGCTGTGGTGTGCAGAGACTGCCCATGTACTCAGAGGCGTGGCTCCTGTGGTCAGATGAAAACTTGTCTAGATTGCTAGTCCTACTCAGGGCTGTATCTGAGTTCCTGCTGCCCTAGGCACTATCAGCGGTCGCCCCCCCATCACGGACAATCTCCCTCCACTGCCAGGTACATGACACAGAGGGGTACACGAAGCCCCAGAGTTACCCCTCCACTGCCAGGTACATGACATAGAGGGGTACACCAACTTAGTACCCCCCCCCCATCTCCCATGCACATCCCAGCACCCCCGTCTCCCATGCACATCTATCCCAGCACCCCCGTCTCCCATGCATATCCTAGCACTCTCCACCGTCCCCCATGCACATTCCAGCACCCCCTGTCTCCCATGCACATCCGTCCCTGCAACCCCCCCTCTGCCTGCCATGCGCATCCACTCTTTCACCCCCTCTGCCTGTCATGCACTTCCCAGCACCTACCCCCGCCTGCCATGCACTGTGATGCAGATCCCAGCACTCCTCCCTGTCATGTGCATCTCACAGTGCACACCGCTCTCCTCCCTTGGCCCCCCCGCTTCTTCGGCTCTAAAGCGCCTTACCTGCTCCCGCCTCCAGGCAGATCCAGCGACGTCTTCTCTTCTCTCCCGCGCTCTGCAGACGCCAGCATTGTGGTGAACTCATCACCTGCTGCCAGGTGCTGTGACGCTGCAGGAGCGGCCCCGGATGTCGGGGCGGGGAGCCGAATGGACTCCACTGACCCCAGAAGGGCAGGGGTGTTCACATTCATTTGCAATCGTGCCTTAAAGGCACGATTGCAAATGAATGCTGCGCCCTTGGGCCCCCTCCTCCCTCCAAAAGCACTCCGGGTTTAATAAGGAGTTTGGAGAAGGGAGGGGTATTAAAAAAAAAACAACTAACTTTTTTTCAATTTAGCCCCTGGTGCCGCCCCCTTTGACACCTGGCGCCTTAGGTACATGCCTACGGGTGCCTAATGATAAATACTGCCCTGGTCCTACTGGGTATTTCTGGACTCCCAAAGCTGTATTTAAGTGATACCTGGAGGTCTCCTGGACTATGGTCTCCTCAAGTGTTTAGAAATATCAGAGAAATAACACAGGGGTAACCAGAAGGTACCATCTGCTAACTGTCTTTGCTACTTTACTTTCAACTAACACTTTCACCATGCTTACCTATGCCCTTACAGTAACTGCTTCACAAATCCTTACCCTTTTCCACTACCCCCAAACTCCATCGCTCCCAACACAAATATTTATCTCCCCATCCTCTTCCCATCTGAGCTCCTCAGCTGACCTGCTCCTCAATCTCACACACCTCCTGCAGAAACACAAAACAAGCCGACCACTTTCATTCTCCTGCTTGCTCTCTCTTGCTTCTCCTATCAGCCGGTGACATCTCTCCCAACCCAGGACCTCCACAGCTAACATTTCCCACTATTTCTCCCATCCTATCACCCTACACCTACAAGAAACAGCCACAATCTTTTAAATTTAAAACCCATTCCCTAACCCCCTCTCCACCACCCTCTCTCTCTGGAGCGCTCTGGAATGCCCGTTCCATCTGTAATAAACTCCACTTCATTCACAACCTCTTTACCTCTCGCAGACTCTCCTTCCTGGGCCTCACAGAAACATGGCTGACACCCTCTGACACTGCCTCCCCTGCTGCGCTGTGCTATGGTGGACTTCATTTCTCCCACACACCTCGCACTGGCAACAAACATGGTGAAGGAGTGGGTCTTCTCCTTTCTAGCAATTGCACCTTCAACCCAATTTCTCCTCCTACCTTCCTTATCCTCTTATCCTTTGAAATGCACTCTATCCGTATCTACTCTCCGTCAAACCTTTAAGTGGCCATCATATATCGACCACCAGGCTCTACCACTGTGTTCTTTGACCAATTCTCCATCCGGCTTCTTCACTTTCTCTCTGTTGACATTCCCACCATCATAATGGGTGACTTCAACATCCCAATTGATACCAACCAGTCAACAGCCTCCACACTCATGTCACTTGCTTAATCCTTGGCCTCTCTCAATGGTCCTCCACAGCCACACACACAGATGGACATACACTAGACCTCATCTTTACCTGCCTCAACCCCCTAACTAACCCCACAACCTCCCCTCTCCCCCTATCTGACCACCATCTACTTACCTTCTCATCCTTGTCCTCCTCACCTGCCACCCATGTCCACCAACTCACACACATTGACACACACACACTCTCTGACACTATTCTACCACTTTACTCCATGTCCTCATTCCATGACAGATAATGCCACATCTTTCTACAACTCTACACTCACAGTAGCGATTGATGCAGTTGCCCCTCTCATTCATGGCAGAACACGAATCAACAGACAACCCTCGGTTGCTGAGCGGCACTGGAAGAAAACATTCACAAGACGTCTACACAGCATTCAAACAAGCACTTCTCAAATTCAAGTCAGCACTCCTCACCACTAAACAGGCTTACTTCATTACCCTCATATCCTCTTTGTCCCACAACCTCAGGCAGTTATTCAACACATTTAACTCCCTTCTCCACCCCCACTGCCCCCTTCTACTTCTTGTATCTCTGCAGAAGACTTTGCAACACACTTCAACAAGATCGATCAGATCAGACAAGTCTTTGCTACCCAACCATCACAACCCCCTCTGTATATCAGTCTACTCCCCCCACACTAACCCTCTCCCCCTCCTTCACTGAAGGAGAACTTGCACACCTCCTCTTTAAATCGCACCTCACCACTTGTGCTCTGGACCCCACCCCATCCCACTTCCTCCCCAACCTCACCACTACACTTATCTCAGCCCTAACCCACCTCTTCAATCTATCACTAACCTCCGGTACGTTTCCTTCTGCTTTCAAACATGCAACAATTACACCTGTCTTGAAGAAGCCATCTCTCGACCTGACCTCCACATCCAGTTCCCGTTCGCCTCCAAACTTCTTGAAAACCATGTCCACACCATGTACTTTCATCCAACTCTATCTTTGACAACCTTCAATCTGGCTTCTGCCCCCACCACTCCACTGAAACCGTCTCAACCAAAATTACTAATGACCTACTTACCACCAAAGCTAACGGACACCTCTCCATCCTCCTCCTGCTTGACCTGTCCTCTGCATTCGACACAGTTGACCACTGCCTCCTATTACTGATCCTCTCTTCCGTTGGTATTACTGACCTTGCCCTCTCCTGGATCACTTCCTATCTTTCCAACAGCACATTTAGTGTCTCCCACTCTAATACTACCTCCTCACCCTATCCCCTCTCTGTTGGGGGTCCCTCAAAGCTCTGTCCTGGGACCCCATCTTTCCATCTATACCCTTGGCCTAGGACAACTCATAAAATCCCATGGATTCCAGTACCAACTGTACGCTGATGACACTCAGATATATCTCTCTGGCACTGATGTCACCTCTCTCCTGTCCAGAATCCCGGAGTATCTATCAGCCATATCCTCCTCCTTCTCCTCTCGCTTACTTAAACTAAATGTAGACAAAATTTAACTCCTCATCTTTCACCCATCTCGCGTACCTCCCTTACCTGATCTATCTATCACAATTAATGATACCACACTTTGCCCTGTACCTGAAGTCCGCTGCCTTGGAGAGATCCTTGACTCTGCCTTATCCTTCAGACCAAACATTCAAGCTCTTGCCACCTCCAACTCAAAAATATTTCCAGAATCCGTCCTTTCTTCCACCCTCAATCTACTAAACTATTACTGAATGCCCTCATCATCTCCCATTACCTCCTCTCTGTGGCCTCCCTGCTAACACTCTTGCACCTCTCCAATGTGTCCTTAACTCTGCTGCCTGACTAATCCACCTCTCTCCTTCACTTTTCCCCTCTGCAAATCCCTCCTCTGGCTCACAGTTCCCCAGCATATCCAATTCAAACTACTAACACTGACTTACAAAGCCATCCACAATCTGTCCCCCTCATATATCTCTGAACTAATCTTCCAATATCATCCAACTTGTAATCTTCGTACCTCCCAAGACCACCTCCTTTCCTCCACACTTGTACGTTCCTCATCTAACCGCCTGCAAGACTTCGCTCGAGCAGCCCCCATCCTCTGGAATTCTGCACCTCAAAACGTCCGACTGTCCCCTACACTCGCAACCTGAAAACCCATCTCTTCGAAACAGCTTACAGCCTGCAATGACCACAGTGCCGCCTCACCATCACTGGACCCGGTGCTCCACCACCACCCGAGCAGACCCAACCTACTGTTCCCCTTCCCATTGCCCTGTAGAATGTAAGTCCGCAAGGGCAGGGTCCTCTTTCCCCTCTGTGCCAGTCTGTCACTGTTAGTTTGTTCATTGTATTTTTAACTTGTTTGTAACCCCTTCTCATGTACAGCACCATGGAACCAATGGTGCTCTATAAATAAATAATTATATATATTTTGGTGTTGCACATACTGAGGGGACTGCTTGGCAGCGGAAAACAGTGCAGACAACCGTGTTTTAAAGTGACACAAAGTCCAGCAGTTTATTTAAATGCCTCAAACTGCATATAGTACATAACTATGTCTCTTCAGACTGTCCCAATGGCTGGTATAACAAACCCATAACCCGATCAGTCCATAGGAGGGAATTGCTGACCTTCGGCCCAGGTGAGAGACCTCCTCCTTGAGGTTCACAGATTTGTCTGCCCGGGCTCCGACCAGGATTGGGCTCCCTGAGCCATGGGATGAACCTGGCTTCCCAAGGTCTCCTCACCTACCGGAGACTCTGGCAAACATCTCCTTCTGATCATAAGGCTCTTCACTTCCTGTGTGAAGGACCTGTTCTGATGTCACAGCCCATGTGACCAGGAAGGAGTCTGCTTAAGCCTGATGTGTCACACCCACAGGCGCATCCAGGCTTGCAGACACTCCCTGAGCTTTCAAACCTGCATCATAGCACATGTAATGCCTTACCCGAAGTTGTGGAACCACAAGTCCCAGCACTGACACCAGCAAGGCAGCCAATCGCTGCACCACATATCCTCCCCCCTCATGTTGAAGCCCATAGGATTGAACAAATGAAACCCAGGGGCAGTACCACACACAGCGCTACAGGGCCCCAGCACAGCTCCCGGAATACAAGACATCCACAATAGCCCCTCCCTCAGGGGCCTGTCAGCGTCACTGACTGACAGCGAGGTCCACACAATGAGACAGACATCTCCTTGTCACTTGTCTGCGTCAACCCCATAGCGGGTCTACCCAGCCCCCAGCGGTCATTACTGTAGGTAGACTCATGTACTTTGGTATCTGCAACCAGGTCTGACTCCATCCTAACCTGTACCCTGTCAGGTCTGTTGCGTGGGCCTGTCTGACTTGAGGCACTTGAGAATACACTACCTCCAACCAAACTACACCCACTACTCTCAGGTTGTCTATGGAGGTCTCTTCGTGGGCGACTTTCGTCTTCGTCTGTTACCCCAGGAGAGCCATTACTCCCTGTATGTCTACTGGCTTTAGGTTCTGCTGTGGCTATGTTGGTATTTGAAGGACCCCTTAGTTGTCTGGTACCACCATTCCCAGATAGCTGCCACCTTCTGCTGCTCAGATGTCGCTCTCTCTGCTCTCCGTCCTGTGAGATTCAGTGGTTCCACTTGTCTCAGGTGGGTCACACGGTACTCCATCAGCATCCACAGTATCCGAGAGTTTCTTCCGTGCCTATAGCAGAGAATGACACCATACCATCTGTATCAGGTATCCAGTCCTGGTGATCACGTGGACAGCTTACTTTCATCATCCCGGACTACTTTACCATGTTTTGCATGGCCTGGCCTTTTTTTCCAATGAGCTTTTTCACCAGAGTATGAGGCACCCGGATGACTTCTTCCTGCAGGCTTTGATCTCTACTCACAAGTTGCAGCTGTCACATGGCTTCTTCTGTCTTCAATCGAACTATCCGCTTCGTGCAAGCACATCGCCAGGTCATGTCACTTAGGATAGCCACCCTCTTCACCGTGACTTCTGTTGTGGACAGGACCACCAGCTGGTTAGCTTCTGGGGTCAAGTACACTGAATAGGCTCCCACAGCCTTCTTAAAGTCTCTCATGCATTCTTCCCTCAGGTCTTCTGGTACCTCCACAAGGCACATGTAGAGAGATGTTTCTGACATACTACAGGTCCCCTCTTGCTCACCCGGCTCAGGTTTCAGGGCCAATGGACTTTCGGCTTCTTCAGCGTGTTTGACTGGAAGGAACATTGGAAACACTACCTTGTCCAAGGGGGCCTCGTTCCTCATCTGGCATACGGCCAGATGACCCTTTAGCTCTGAGACATCATCCTCTAGCTCAGCTACTCACCTCTCAGCAGCTCGTCTCCACAGCCCTTCCTGCTTCAACTGCTCTTCCAGCAGAATTCTCTGAGACCTCTCCATCTCCAAAGCACCCACTCAATTCTCGACAGCCTGTCTCCACAGCTTCTGTTGTCTCAAGTGAGTATGGAGCATCTCCGTGAGCTCCCTTATCTTGGCTCAGACATCCACCGGATCAGGCGAGCTCACAATATCCAAGGAGGTATTCACTTCACCCCACACTTTCTCAGTGGCTTCTTCCACTTCTGCAGTTACCGCCCCCTCTTGGGGTCCGGCAACAAGCCTGGCAACCTCAACCAGATCACCTTGTGTCTGTGCAGAGGTCTCCAGTTCTGCATTTACCACCCCCTCTTGGGGTCCGGCAACACCCCTGGCAACCTCGACCAGATCACCTTGTGCCTGTCCAGGGGTCTCCAGTTCTTCACCTGTGACCTCTGCCATGTCATGCAACTCTTGGGCATCGGCAGCCCCATCTGTTGCCCTCACCATGGTTTCAATGGTATCAGCTTCATCCTTCTCGTGGGTCTCAACAGCGACACCTTCAGCCCTCTCTTGGTTTTCAGCAGTGTCACCTTCGGCACTTTCTTGGGTCTCTGTAGTGTCATCTTCAGAGGTTTTCTCACCCTCCATCTCTTCATTCTCCTGGAGGTTCACAGACTCTTGTCTGTCCGGGCTCTGACCAGGATTGGTCTCCCTGAGCCCCGGGATGAACCTGTCTTCCTAAGGTCTCCTCACCTAACAGAGACTCTGGGAACATCTCCTTCTGATCATAAGGCTCTCCACTTCCTGTGTGAAGGACCTGTTCTGATGTCACAGCCCATGTAACCAGGAGGAAGTCTACTTAAGCCTGATGTGTCACGCCCACAGGCGGATCAAGTTTTGACAGACACTCCCTGGGCTTTCTAACCTGCATCATAGCACATGTAACGCCTTACCCAAGTTGTGGAACCACAAGTCTCAGCACCAACACCAGCAAGGCAGCCAGTTGCTGCACCACAATATATTGTGACGCGGTCACTGGCAGTGTAGTTGAGGGGAGGTATGTGTCACGCAGGTTACTAACCTGTGTGACCTAAAACCTGTAAAAGCTACCCAGCATGTTATGTGTTGTGGGGTTAATCTCAAAAGGGTGTGTGGTTTTAGGGGAATGACTAAGAGGGCGGGAAGTCATTCCCCCTACCTCCCCTGAGGGTGTGGCTAAGCCACAGTAAGGGTAAGTGCACACTTACCCGGCGGTTTCGTCGGCGGCAGCTTGCGGAACCCGCCAGGAAGCTCCGGCGCCGTCCACCGGCTTCCTGGCGGGTATGTGCGGCGGGAGCCGGGCGGTATCCGGCGGCTGCCCAGCGGGTTCTCGGCGGCGATTCTGCAGCGGCTGGAAGCAGCACATGATTCTGCTTGCAGCCGCTGCAGAACCGCCGTTTTTTAGAACATGGTCATTCTTTGCTAACCCGCTGGGAAACCTGCGGGTTAGCAACGGATGACGCTGGGTAACCGCCGGTGTGTGCACTGCCTTGGGCTGTTTACATTAGTTTTAATGTTAATCCAAACGCCGGTTTGGATTAACATAAATTAACATAAAACTAATGTAAACAAAACGGCGGTTTACACAGGTAAACCGCCGAAAACCCGGCCAGTGTGCACTTACCCTAAAAGCACAAAGCTGTTTTTTTTTCTTGTGGTTAGAGAGACTGATGTGGAGAGTCTCCAGACTGCAGCCAGTCAGTACAGACGGACCTGTACACATACGGACTGTGTTTACTCGTTTTGTTTTTTTTTATTTTTGATTTACCTTGCAAGCCAGTGACGCTCCTTTGTTTTTGTGCCCAATTCTGCTGGGTTTATGAGGTTTTAATAAACCTGCAGCCAAACACACTCCTGTGTCCACGTCTGAATGCAGCCGAGTGAGTCGTCTTGCCACAATATATATATATATATATATATATATATATCCAATAAGGTAGATAAAAAAGCCAGTGGCACTCACCAAAATTGATCTTCAATTCTTTTTAATTCCACATTACATGTGCGGAGTACAAAGAGAGGGGGAGGGAGGTGCTGCAACGAGGACGACGGTAACCGTTTCGCGGTTGATCTGCCGCTTCTACGGGTCCTGTCATTGCAGCACCTCCCTCCCCCCTCTCTTTGTACTCCGCACATGTAATGTGGAATTAAAAAGAATTGAAGATCAATTTTGGTGAGTGCCACTGGCTTTTTTATCTACCTTATTGGATTGATTATTCTCACTTATAGTGAGCACCCCAAAGTGCTGGATTCCTTCAGTCAGTCATAATGTATGGAGCTGCACAAACCTCTATGCACGGATAGTGCCCAGTTTTCCTCTCTGCATACAGACTGAATATATATATATATATATATATATATATATGATGTCTCCTGCCCTATATAGATGGTTGATTCTGTAGCTAAGTGTGGATGTCCTGGAAGTAAATCTCAAGCTGGTCTTGCGGTCATCCCCAGGAAATCATGCTGCCAAGATACCTAAGGTAAGCCTGGTGCCTGCCAGAGTTTGAAATATTGTATGTTTAATCAGTCTCTCTACTTACAGTTGAAGCGCGGGCATGGTGGCTTTCCGGCAGTGTGATTGTACCCGGAAGTAAGGCAGACTTCACTATGCACGTGCTGCGACTGAGGGAATCCCGACGGGAAGTTTTAAAAATGGAAGCACGCTGTAGTCCTTGCATTTGCCAGGCTGCCGAGCTGTGGTAGTCTGAGGTATTGTACACTCCCTGGACTAACTAAGGCTGGCTTCACACTTGCAGATGGATCTGCAGCGTTTTGCAGATGCATCTGCAAGTGTGAGCATGCTGACCGCGGCCCCTATGTTTATAATAGGGCGCACGCGGTGTGAAAGCTCTCATTCACTCCTATATGTGTACTGTCAGCAGGCGTATGCCTGCTTACAGATCACACACTCCCGTCCGCACTGTGGACGCGAGATGTAGCGTCCATGCTGCGGGCGGGAGAGTGTGATCTGTAAGCAGGCATACGCCTGCTGACAGTACACATATAGGAGTGAATGAGAGCTTTCACACCGCGTGCGCCCTATTATAAACATAGGGGCCGCGGTCAGCATGCTCACACTTGCAGATGCATCTGCAAAACGCTGCAGATCCATCTGCAAGTGTGAAGGCAGCCTAAGCTTGCATGAGGTCATTAGACTGATGTCTCTTTTACTATTTCAGATGTCTGTTTCCATTTCTTCTCTTACTTGTGCCATATAGGAAAGCTGGCAGCATCCCGGCGATGAGGTTCACCACCACAGGCAGGGACTCTTTGCGCCTGCTTGCATTGCGCGAGCGCACTTGTTCACTAGCTAATACCAGTTTGTAAAATACATAAATAAACAGTCACTACCTGTCAAGACTTGGTGTGAAGACATGGACTTGTTTAATGTATAGCATAGGATAAGTTCATGTATTAGCCAGACTATTGAAAGGTTTGCTTATAAACTCATGTTTGCTGGGACATTGTTTCTGCCAGACTCTTTGGAGTCCCTCTATTGTCCAAAGGTGGTGTTTACTCATGTGTTTATCTCGCCCCTTTGTCAGAGAAGGTCAGAGGCTCAAAGACAATTAAGTAGGGGCGTGGCTTGGAAGCTGATGGCACTGGCCGCACTGTGCTGAGCTCCCGACCTTGCCCTGAGACAGCAGCAAATGAAAGCACATCACCCGACCTGAGAACCTATTTCTGTGACCGGAGGAGGCTGGAGACCATAGGGATGCCTAGGCAGTCCTCCCGGAGACGTGGAGAACCCACCAGGCTCACGGACTTTTTCCGCCAGAGCGGCACCAAACTCTGAATACTAACATGGCGCCTTCCCCCTCCCGCTCCTCTCCACATGCTGCTGAACAACACGCTCCCCGCAGCCCAGAAGAGCGCGCGCTGAGCACAGGAGGTGAAGCCCAGGTGACCCGCAGTTTCCTGATGGAGGTGGTCGGCTCGCTGCACCAATCGATCCAGGAAGATACGAGGGCCATACTACAGGAACTGAGAGGTGAAATGGTGGTACTGGGGGAGCGGACGACAAGGCTGGAGGAAAAAATGCGGGAATATGCAGCAGCTCATAACAACCTAGCAGATGATTATTCTGTTGTTTCCGGTTTATATAAAACTCATGAAATTAAAACTGTGGGACTTAGAGGACAAACACAGAGCCAACAATTTACGTCTCAGAGGATTTCCTGAAGAGGGAGCAGAGGAGGATTTGGGACAAACAGTGGAGCATTTTCTGCAGGCTCTCCTTCCAGAGACCCCAAGGCTGAACTGCTCATTGACAGAGTGTACCGTATTCCAAAGCCTCCCCATATTAATAAGACCCTACGACGAGACACCCTGGTCTCGTTTGCTTCCATAAAAGCTAAGGAACTGATAATGCAGACCATGAGACACTTGGGTGCCCACTCAGCTCCTTATGCTGCTATCCATGCTTTCTCAGACCTCTCTCCTGGGACTTTGGCCCAACGAAGAGAGTTCGCTCCGCACTGTAAGGTACTCAGAGACAGAGGAATTGCTTACAGTTGGGGACCCCTGTTAGAGTCAAGTTCCGCTATAAAGGAACGACGCAACTTTTCTTGTCCGCCAGCGAGGTGGGGAAAGCCCTTAAACAATGGAACCTCACTGGAGATACGAGAACGTCTCCTTAACGCTCGCCTGCCTCATCAGGGGACCACCCTCTGTCTCCCCTACCTCGTCGCTCACCAACTAGAAGAGAGGACTCCTCCCCCACCACTGCCTGAATTGACCCGTTTGGTTGATGTTGATGATGACAGTTTGTCTTAGAGCAAGATCTGGACCCAGACAGGGACTTTACTAATTGACTAAGACTTCTCTTTTTCTCCGTTAAAGAGACTCTCAAATTTTGACCACGGCTGCTGAGACTACTGCCGTAGGTATTCTGCAAGGAAATTTGTTCCTCCGCCCTGCACCTTCCCCCCGAACGGAGGGGCCCCTTTGGGGGCCTGTGCTTGAAATATGTCTACCTCTATGTTACTTATGTTCTTAATGTTATGTCTCCTCTGCCTATTCTGGATCTCTGATGGCCTCTATCTTTCTCTCTTCTCTCTCTCTCCAACAAACTTCGCTTTCCCCCCCACCCTTACTTTCCTTCCCCTAGACCCCCCTTCCCCCCTCTTGCTCCCCCCCCCCTCCATTCCTCCCTAACCCTTACTCCTCTGTTCATGCGTTCGGCTCCTGCCCCCCGAGGTCTGGACCCTCCAACAGGTACTGCTTTTACAGTTAATTATGTCTACCATGAGAATTGTCTCCTTTAACGTAAAGGGGCTAAATTCCCCCTTTAAACGTTCTCTCCTATGGAGAGACGTCTTGAAGGCGAGGGCGGATATTGTGTGTGTCCAGGAGACTCATCTCCTACAGGCAGATAATCATAGGCTGTGTCACCATCTGTTCCCCACGGCGTATTATGCTAATGCAGCAAGCAAGAGGGCAAGGGTCTGCATCTTTGTCAAACATACGCTGCAATTCACCCTAATAGACGTTTGCATTGACCCGGCTGGTAGATTCATTGTACTCTCGTGCACGGTCTCAGGAGTACCCATGACCCTTGTGACTGCATATGCCCCTAACGAAGCCCAGGTGAAGTTCCTCAGGACACTCTTTGATAAAGTGGGTGCTCCCACAAGCGGCTATAAGGTTCTCTGTGGAGACTTTAACATGGCCCCTGATAAGATCCTGGACAGGTCTCAGGGGGCACCGGGGTCTAGTAGGGAGTCAGGACCCATGTGCCGAGAATATCGCCTCCATGACCCGTGGCGATACCTGCACACTACAGAACGGGATTACTCCTTTTATTCACATAGACACAAATCGTACTCCAGATTGGATTACTTTCTGGTAGACGATAGTACATTAACAGCATGTACTAGAGCTGACATGGGCCTGATTATATGGTCGGACCATGCCCCGGTGTCCCTCGACCTGAACCTGCATTTCCGCCCTCCCACCCCGGGCTCCTGGAGACTGAACTGCGCTCTCTTGTCTGATTCAGGAATCGTGGAGGACATTAAGACCCACCTGGTGGAATATTTCCACCTTAATGACAACGGTTGTGTGTCGGATGAGACATTGTGGCCCTCACACAAGGCATATGTAAGAGGTATATTCCTCCAGAACTCCTCACAGCTCAAGAGGGCGCGTGAGAAAGAACGTACTGAGTTGCTCTCCTTGCTCTCCAAGCTGGAAGCTGAAAATAAACATAACCCTACTTCGGCTCTGTCGTCCCGACTAACCGCAACCAGAATGCAGCTGCAAACTTGCCCGTCATGAACGGGCCTTACGTCTTTCGAAATTGGCATTCTATGAATCGGGGGATAAAGCGGGCGCTATTCTAGCAAAACGACTAAAAAAGAAGTCTGTGCGCTCTAGGATAGATCACATTAAAAATAGCCAGGGTGAGGAACCCTGCTGATATAGCTAAAGTGTTTAGCCAATACTATTCTGACCTTTTATAACTTGAAAAATGATTCCGCGACTCCCCAGCCCACCCCCAACTTGATTGGAACCTTCCTTGAGGGACTGAGCCTGCCTTCTCTCTCGGCCTCAGATCTAGAACACTTAAACAGACCTATAGACAAAGGGGAGGTTCTGCGAGCCATCAAAGATACTAAGCTCCACTCGGCCCCAGGACCAGATGGGCTGCCTAATGAATATTTAAGGGCCTTTGATGGGACGCTGGCTCCTTTCCTTCAACGACCATTCCAATATTGGACTGACACAGGCTCGATCACCCCGCTGCAACTCCAAGCCACAATAGTCACGATCCCTAAGACTGGCAAGGCCCCTAATCTCCCCGGGAGCTATCGACCTATCTCCCTCTTGAACTGTGATCCTAAGATCTTTGCCGCAGTTCTTGCATACAGGTTGAGGGGTGTGGTGCCCCCGCCTAATAAACCCGGATCAGGTAGGCTTTGTGGCTGGGAGGCAGGCGAAGGATGGGACACAAAGGATGTTGAACCTTATTAGGTCCTTGGAGCTGAAGGGGGCCCCTGGTGCATTCCTGCCTCTTGATGCCGAAAATGTGTTTGACAGGGTGCACTGGGGATACCTGGAGGCAGTCCTTTGCAAGTTTGGCTTCACGGCCTCCTTTCTTTCAGCAGTCCTGTCTCTTTACTCCCATCCTAACGCCAGAGTTTTTACGTCTGGCTTTCTCTCGCCTGCCTTCCCAATCACAAATGGAACATGACAGGGATGTCCACTGTCCCCAGTGATATTCACTCTGGCGGTGGAACCCCTGGCGGAAAAAATACGATCTGCCCAGGACGTGTCCGGGATCCGGGTGGGTGGGGAGGTCCATACCATCGGCCTGTACGCTGATGATATTATCATCACCTGCACAGAGGTGGCTCGGTCCCTCCCGGCGATCATGCATATTCTTCAAGACTATACATTAATTTCCTACTATAAGCTGAACGCGGATAAATCAGTACTTCTCCCGATCAACATATCAGAGCGGGAGACTTCGGACCTCTCTAAAGATCTGCCATTCCAATGGTCCAGGGACGGCATCCCTTATCTAGGTATTATTCTAGCACCATCTCGTCTCATAATGCGATTAAACTATGAAGCTCTGCTCTCTAAAGTCCACTTAGATGTGGCCGCTTTTGATTCTAAAAATCTGTCCTGGACTGCACGCCAAAGATTATCTATATTTTTTGGTGTCTCCCTATTAGGATACCAAGGACCCTCCTGGCTAAACCACAGGGAGCAATTAATACATATATTTGGGCACATAAAACACCTCGGGTGGCGAGGGAGGTTATGTACCTGCCAATGGGGGCGGGAGGCATGGGCATGCCTGACGTGTCGGCATACCACAAAGCTGTTTTGGAGGAGGCAGGGTCCTGGTGGCGCAGCCCTGATCACCTCAGGTGGATCTCTATCGAGACCACCTTTTTAGGTGATGGCTTACTGCGGGACCTCCTGGCGGCAGAGTCCGTTCGCCTGGTCAGTCGGGCTCACCGCCTTGAGACGATCCAGACCCTCTTACATTATTGGAGGTGTATCCCGCGGGCCCGGACCCGGCTCCCCCCCAGGAGACATCCCCATCCAAGCATTACGCCTTCTTATTCCATCCCTGCAGACATGGGCCTGGGAAGACGCGGGATTGCGGTTTTTGGGAGACTTCTGTCCGGAGGGACGGTGGCCTTCATTTGAGACCTTCTGTGATCAGTTCCCGGAATGCCGTCCTGCCTTCCTGCAATTTTTTCAGTTAGACCATTTGCTCCGCAGTTCCGCATATGTCCCCTTGGCTTTCTTCCCGATCCCCCCCCCCGCCCGTCGACTCTACTAAGTTTGTCTATAGCAGATCCTCCAAAACCCTGGACTCTGTCTGGAATATATAGAGACCTGGTGTTGGGAGACGGGGGGTCAAAGCTACCTTATATGAGGAGATGGGAGACTGACCTGGGCTTTACCGCTGATGTAGAAGATTCGCACTTGGTGACTAGGGAGGTGAGGAGGGCCACCAGATGTGTGAACCACCTGGAGAACATTAAAAAAATCCATCTCCGGTGGTATTTATCTCCGGTCTGACTTACCCGCTTCACCACAGGACAGTCCTCGTTATGTTGGAGGCTGTGTGGGGAGCGAGGTGATCTGGCACACATGTGGTGGTCTTGCCCGAACATACGCCCCTTCTGGACATTAGTGCAAAGTCTGATTCATTCTGTTACGGGATTGTGAAAAGACATGACGCCACAATTGGCAGTACTAAACATTGGCATGCACGACTTCCCTCTGCCCTTGCACGGTACAGTTGCATATATATTCATAGCTGCTCAACTATGCCTGGCTGCGAAGTGGAAGGCCCCCTCACCTCCCACTTTGTCTCAGCTAATTCAAAAGATTAACTGGATCTTTCACCAAGAGTATTTTTTAGCTTTGACTAAACCTATCAGACAAGATGTTCAGGAGAAATGGGAGGTTTGGGCCTCCCACCCACAGGCCTCTCCAATCCCCCTTGGGCTCCTTCCTACACCCTGTCCCTCTCGCCTTGCTTGCCCTGCTGGATGTTATGATGACGACTCGGGCCCTCTATAGCGGATATCCTAAGCGATCTCTGCCTGCCCACACATTTGTCCGCCTGAACTTTAAACTTTAAACTCTTACCAGACCTGGAAGATTGTGGGGTTTTTGCCCCGGTTGGGGCAGATAGTGGAACGCATGTCCCCCCCCCCCCCCCACTTCCCTCCGCGTCCCTACTCACCCCCCCCCCCCCATTTCCTCTCCACCACTATCCTCTTCAATACCTATTGCCCCTTCCCTCCCCCCTTCTTTTGGTCACCCATTTCTCACTTTCATTTCTTTCTTCTTTCTTTCTTTGTCTGTCTCACAGTTTGTACATTGTTCTTTACGTCTGTTATTTGGTCGATTTGCCAGTTTGTTTCTGGCTGAGACCAATTGTTGTTCCTTTTCTCTATGCCAAACCTGAATAAAAACTTATTGACGAAAAAGACAATTAAGTATGTGAGCCTTCTATTGTCCAAGGGATGTGTATAATTTAATGTACATCCCACTCCACTCTCTCCACCTTGTCCCCCTCATACCCTCTGCCAGAGAGTCATGACTCATAGGGATATTATGTATGCCACATGAAATCTAGCCAATAAGAGCACAGTCTTATTCCACCAATCGTGAAGACCCCAATGTCCTCAAATCAGTGCTCAGGGGTATATAAGGAGGTCTCTTCATTGACCAAGAATTCATCTGCTTGGTGGCCTAAGTTTAGGTACTTTGGCCCTGACTGAAGGTTGACATCGAGGCTCATTTAGATGGCTCCAATCTAGGGTCTGCACATCCAGTTGGCAGGCCATAAACCCAGGTCTAGGCTCTTCAGCGCTGACTAAGGGGATCAGAACCTGGAGTATATTATTACATGGACCTCAGTGTAGGGCCCGACTAGAGAAGCACCATAGACTACTTAAGGAAGATACCCAGTTTGGGACATTTCGGTCACCTAGCTACGGCAGAACCTTGTAAACCCTGGTGAGCCAGCGCAAGGTGTTGCCTGTTATATTCTGTGTTTTGCTTGGTTATGTGTTATATCCCATTAACTGTTTGGGGATCCAATAAAGGTTAATATTGTGGTTCCCTCACTATGCGTTGTCTGGGTAGTGTTGTGCCCATGGGTAAGGAGTTTGGGCGTTCATTTCAGATGAGCCCTGGTCCATGTGGTCTTTCTAAAGGCGGCCGGGCCAGTGAACGAGAACACCCACTGACCCCCGTGTCTCCACACTAGGCACTTTTGCTAAGCAGCTGTGCTATCTAGGATCTAAAGTGTTGGTGCGCTCCTGTGACAGATTACTTCTATAGACATTATGGTTTTAAGCTGCTTACCTTTCAGATAACTGTACCCCAAAAGGGAAAGAAAGCCACAGAAGATTTGCTGCTCTTGACTGTTCTCTGATGAATGCATGCAGGATGTGTTCCTGTACAGATGGATCTTGCTCTGCAAAGGCTGCAGCCCTCCTAACTTGTTATGGGTCAGATGACAGCCATTTACCAGGAGTTAAAGGGATGCATCTCTACAAACATGGTGTTTTGTCTGTGCAGCCTGTCCTAGTGAAGGAAGGAATAGAAAAAAAATAAGCAGAGCTTATTCTGTGCCTTAAATTAGAAGGCATTCTCAGTGCACCTACTACTGAGGTTAACTCTCTGGTCACTAAAAACACTTCCAAAAAGGCGCTATGGATAGAACAATGGGCCAGTGATGATGCATTTCTGCAGTCCACCATTTCAACCTTTAAGTTTGTTTGGTTCCCAACTAGAAGATATCCTTAAAGGTACCATCACACATGGAGATATTGCCATGAGATTTGCTAAGCAATCTTCGAATGCGGCGATCTCGCTACCACATCGCCTGTGCGTTGCAGTGTGTGATAGGGTGATTTTACGGCGAGAAATCGCCGGTGGTGCGTCGCCTGATCGCCCTACTCTGCTGAGAAATCAGGCGATTTCCACCAGGCAATTTCAGCGCATCATGGCGTATGACTGAGCGATAGCGATGTAGAAAACGAGCTTAGACAATCTGGAAGAAATTCCAGAGGCATGCCTGAGCGTTCTGTTTGGCGCGCCCCATCTGCCGTGATTGGTGGCAGCTCCTGCGTTCCCATTGGCTGCCCGTGGCAAAGACGCCATATTTGATGATCTTTGCATTCTTCACCAGACTCATCTTCTTCATCTTCTTCTTCACAAGTGTATGGAAAGGCAAAGTACGAGCGTCATGGAGTACTGCATCAGAGTTGTACGTCCTCAATAAATTCGTAATAGGGCAAAAATGTACATTGGTGCATGCAAATATACACAGAAAAATATGTTTAATAATACAAGTGTCAGTGTTGTTTGGCGAAATGTGTCAACCAACAATGTTCACCAAACACAAATATAAAACCATATGTCACCCCCAAATAAAATGGTCACACATGTACGTTCTCCAGTTGCCACGCACGCACATCACCCTGTGGTTCGTTCTTGATGTATTGAGGTGACATGACGGCGTCCCTGAAAGGCACACTACTCTGTAGCACCAAAAGTTGTGTAGTCCCTCAAGTGTCCTCTGCGTAATGAGCATGCGCAATGACGTCATGTCGTTGTCACGTTGGGCCTTGCCTTCCAGGTACTTTCCCTTCCCCTGCAGAGGTAGCCATGGCATCAGGACAGAGAGCTGCAGCATGGGGCAAGCCAGAGCTGCTCGTTCTGATCGACATCCTGGACAGCTGGGATTATTGGTGCCACCAGCACCCACGTCTCCGCAAGCAGGCCATCCTGCATAAAGTGAAGAGGGCCCTGCTGAGGAGACTGGGTGTGGAGCGCACCACCCAGCAGATACAGAAGAAGGTGGCAGACCCCAAATACAAGTGTCCAGCCTGCATTGACACCATCCAGGCACGGATTAGGAGGCTGCGTGGTGAGTATTTGTGATACATACCTCATCCAAAAAAAAAAAAACATGCAGCACCACATGGAAGATAGGTACCCTGATCACCTGATGTTGTGTCTTCATCCCTCTGCATCTGCTGGTTAGTCAAAAAGCAACAGGAAAGTGCACACTACACTACTATGTGTTGCCATTTCTGATGTGAACATACTCTTCATATCACTATATCAACACACGTAGCTGGATAGTAAGGCTGAAGTTAACATGTACGTCATGTCTTCAGCACCATGACACATACAGTCAATATTACCATGCTATGTGACATATAGCCTGTCACACAATGTTGTTGGGAATGCCAATATATCCATTACCAAGTTTTTATTTTAATGTTGCCACAGGAGCAGTAAACCACCTTAGCCCTGTGTGGTCGTGTGCATCTGTACATCACTACTCATGGATATGGATGTGTCAGTATACAGTAGTTGTTATCATTTGTCACAACAATTTGTGCGGCCCAATATTCCATCATGTAGGCCCATCATCAACAGCATATCTCTGCACACACAACATTAATGGCCCAATTGTGTGTGTCAAAGTGTCTGTCATGGGCATCAGTAAATTTTTGTTTGTGCTGCATGTCCCCAAAAATGTGTTTTTGGCCATGTAGAGATGGCCACAGTCTGATCACAGCATATCACTATGGGCAAAGCAAAAAGCATGTACATGTGTACTGCAGTCATTACACAAATGTCATGTTTTTGTCCTAGGAGTTGTGGGTGGTGTACATGTGTACATAATTGCAATGCCTAATCTTACAGAGGATGCTGACAGCTCTGAAGGCCACCCATCACCAGCCGCCAGCCCATCACCCCCCAGACCTCCTTCCCCGCCACAAGCACCATCTGGGACCCCACCACCACCTTACCCTGGAAGGGCTGGGTCCTCACCTGCTGGGAGCTCGGACTCTGTAGCCCCTCCGAGGCCCCCCTCTGCATGTGGCAGCCCAGCCTCAGGGCCGCACAGCCCTATGGTGACACCACCAGGAAGCCAGTCAAGAGGGCCAACACCTGACCACGTGCCTACACAGCATTGGCTGCAGACACCATCCCCTGTAGCCACCCCTCCAACCGATGTAGGCAGCCCAGGTGGCAGCCCTGCTGGGGAATGGGCCCCACAGGGTGAATGTGAGCCTGGTGGAGGTGGCCCTGATGGTACGTATTCACCATATTAAATTTGTTTGTGTTCCCACATGTACCCTATGTGAGCCAGTGTTAATGGCTTCCTGTTTTTGTTGTATCCCTTTGATTAATGCAGATGTCATACCAGCTGAGCCATGTTGGCAGGGACATCATCACTCCCAGCACCAAGGGAAGTGGCTGATGATGTTCTTAAGTTCATTAACACAGTCACATAACATTGGTCTGCACAGAACTTCATTGTAGTAATGTTTAACATTTTCTGAACAGGGCAACAAACCATCGAGGAGCTGCTAGCTGTCCACCGTGAGGCGCAGGCCAATTTTGATAGGATGTGGGTCCTCATCCAGCGTCTCACTGGTGGCCAGGCTCGGGAGCATCCTGCGGTTGGGGCCCAGACCTAATGTTTTTACAATGTGCCCCTTTAGCCATAGCCCTTGTGTGTGAATTGTTTGGCATGTTGCCATCCTGTTGTGATTGTTTTTTGAACATTTTGGTTTAGAATTTTAAAAATAGTGTTTTTTAAAAAAAACAATAGGGGCCAAAAAATGGTTGGTTAAAGCAAAAAAAATATTTGGTTTAACATATGGTTAGAAACCAAAAAAAAACAAGAACAAAAAAAACAACTAAGGCCCCTTTCACACCAGCGGTAAACGCTAATCGCGGCAGTTGCGGCAAGCCCCATACAATGTCTATGGGGTTTGCGGTAAGTATGTGGCAGGTGCGGCAAGTGCGGTTTCGGCACTTGCAGCAGGTGCGGCTGCGAAAAAAATGCGGCATACCGCGGTTTTTTTCGTGGCCGCACCTGCCGCAAGTGCCAAAACCGCACTTGCCGCACACTTACCGCCAGCCCCTTAGACATTGTATGAGGCTTGCCGCAAATGCGGTAATCGCAGCAGTTGCGTTTTTTCACCGCAACTGCCGCGATCAGCGTTTACCGCTGATGTGAAAGCAGCCTAAGATGGTACCAAGATAAATTTGGTTACCAAACAGATTTGAACAAAATAGCCTCACCTTGGCCAACCTAATGGAAAAAAAACCCAAAAAACCCCAAAATATACATGGGATTTTGGACAATAACCAAATGAAGCAAATCCCACTACTGTGTTTTGCCTCATTACTATATACACAGAGGTCCATGAGTCTGTAGCTGACACCTCTTTCACAACACAACATCATAATGGCCGTTATAACTGTTTGAGAGGTCACATCTTCAGTTAAGGTGCAAAATTTAACGACAACATAGGTGTTTGGTGCATTAATGAACACCTTCAATGTTTGTAGCATTACACTACATTACTGACCCAATTTATACCAACGGGCAAACCCAAAAATGGGTGACACCACTACTCATTAACATTGTATGGCAAATAACACAAACATTAGGTGGGTGACGACTACACAATTGTACAGCCATGTTGTTGTTGTTTTTTAACAAAACCAACATTGTGACAACTAGTGGAGCAAGGGATGCATGATATGTGCAAATATGTTCCATATAACATGTATGCTTGGTTATGTGGCCTAAACAGGTGACACACAGCCTTTCACTCTCAAACTACATCACAATACACATCTAGACATAAATGAGACATAAAAATCAAACATTGCCCAAACTAAAATTTATTATTCAGCAACACAAAATTAAACACACATACTGTGTGTAAAAATGTGACATAAGGGGGGCGTGTCCTGCTGCTAATGGCGCCGGTCACATACTAGGAGAGCTCTACAGAGGAGATCTACAAAACGGCATACAAACGATCGGTGCAGACAGCAAAAAGGCTGAAATACGTGGATGAATACCCCCAACATCGGAAAAATGCCCCGTGCAGCCTCCAAACGCCGACAAACGGACAATAAGCTAACAGATTATTACACGGCGGGAACCAGGAGAGCTTCCCCTCCTAAAATGGCGACGGAGCAGGAGAGAGAGGGCCAGCATGACACAGCGCGGGCCGCGAACTCGCCGCGAGCGGCGATGCACACTCCTCAGGAAAAGGGAGGCTACACACCGGGACCTGGAGCTGCAGAAGGCGATGATGCACTGGTGACACAGGGGATGCTGCGATCACTCCTGGGCTCCTTGCGACACTCCATCATGGAAGATATGAAGGTATTGGTGGGTTCCATGAGGGAGGAACTGGGAGTGCTGGGGGAGAGAGCTGACAACATGGAGGGACAACTAACTGACTTTGCCAAGGCACATAATGGACTTGCAGATAGTCATGATATGTTGGAAAGGGAAGTGGGCTCGCTCCATGCCAAACTTCACCACCTTGAAGATAAACTACGTAGTAACAATTTCAAGCTACGGGGGGTCCCTGAATCAGACACTGAGAGAGATGTCCCAGAGCTGGTGAGCAAATTCCTGGCAGTGGTGCTCCCTGAAGCCCCTCCACCAGAACTGGGGATCATCCAGGCATTCAGGATCCCTAAACCTAAACACCTTCCTGACAAAGTCCCTAGAGACATACTAGTCCACATGCGTAGCCCTGGAATAGTTGACAAAATTCTGGCACAAATGAGACGAGGCCTGGAGCTGCCAGAACAGTATAAGGGACTCACAACGTATCCAGATCTATCGCCGGGCACCCTGGCTAAACGCCGAGAATTCGCTTCCAGCTGCAAAACCCTCCGGGACAATGGGATACAATATGCTTGGGGTTCGCCAGTGTCCCTGAACTTCAGGTATCAGAGCAAAAGATACATGTTTTCGTCCCCGACACTGATGCGAAGAACCCTGAGGGGATGGCACCTTACCTCACCGCCCACCAGAAAATCACCAGGAGCGGAGGGTGGTGTGGAGATCACCAATCCTCAGGATACGACGGCTATGTAAAAGCTGAAAGCTTCTTGTTTACCTCTTGTTTACCACTACCACAGATCTCCTCTGGAAAGTTCCTGTTATTTTGATATATTTATATCGAAACTAACCCAGTTAGTTCTTTTTTTTTTTTTTCTTTTTGGATAACTGGGCGTGCGGTCAGTTAATTCTTCTCTTTTAGGTGGACTGGTAACAGTGTAAGGGGAGAACACTGACTGCTTCCCCCCAACTCAGTACCTCTATTAAAGAGAGGATACCTTATTCTGTTTACATACATGTTTAACGTATTGTTATAAAATATTATCTCTCCTTCCTTTTCTTTTCCTCTTTTCTCACCGTTTTCCTTTCCTGCCCTTACTTTAACTTTAACTCTTCCTCATCCCTTTTGCTATCTCTCCTATTTCTCCCCACCTCTTCCAAACCTTACCACTCCCTTGTGGAGAAATTGAAGTACTGGTGCTGCTTACGGTACCCTGAAGGGACCCCTGGGGGACGGTTCGGGAGTGGAGGTGGAGGTGGGGAAAGCACTTGATAGTCATGGCGCTCAATTGTTTCTCCTTGAATGTAAGGGGACTTAATTCCCCAGCTAAGCGATCTTTCATTTGGAAAGAGATCAGATTGGCACGTGCAGAGGTGATATACTTACAGGAGACACACCTCCTAGCAGCTGACAGGGAAAGGTTGAAAAACGCAGACTTTCCCCACATTTTCCACGCCAACGCACAAAATAAAAAGGCGGGTATTTGCATAATGATTAAACACACCATACAATTCCGCCTTAAGGAAGTAATAGCAGACCCAGAGGGCCGTTACGTTGTGGTCATCTGCGAAATTGGAGATGTTCTATTTACACTGGCCAGCGTCTATGCACCAAATAGGGGTCAGCTAAGATTTGCAAGGGGACTCTTCAAAACCCTGAGTCACCTCTCTGTAGGTAATCTAGTGATCGGAGGTGACTTCAACTCCCTCATGGACATACGATTGGACTCATCTTCCTCGGGAAGAGATAGAGGAGGATCCATGGGACAGATGTGTCGGGAACGCCACCTCCACGACGTCTGGAGATACCACCATGCTGAAGAGAAGGATTTCTCCTTCTTTTCTCATGTGCATAAAACCTACTCCAGAATAGATTATTTTCTGGTCAATGACTTGGCGCTGGAGAGGTGTAAGTCATCGGGGCTTGGTGTGATCACTTGGTCGGACCATGCCCCGATCACTTTAGAGGTGTCTCTGGACAGTGGGGGGAGCGCAACCAAACGTTGGAGGCTTAACCCAGGCCTCTTATTAGAGAGTGGAGTTGAAGAAACAGTGAGAAGCTCCTTAAAACACTACTTTGAAATAAATGATAATGGAGAAATAACGGATGAGACACTTTGGGATGCAAAAAAGGCAGTCATGAGAGGTCTTTTATTGCAAAAAGCTTCACAATTAAAAAAAAAAAGGGGCAGATTGCTGGAAGAATGGACAGCTGAAATAGCAAATTTGGAGAAGCAGAACAGGGCCTCCCCCTCCCCGAATCTCCTCTCACGCATTTTAACAGTACGAAACAAATTAAGAGCCCTGTTGCTGCGTCAACATGAGACGAGCCTCAGGAAGCTCAAGGTTAAATATTATGAGGCGGGAGATCGGGCAGGGAAACTCCTTGCAAGAAGGATAAAAAAGAGAGCAGCACGATCCATGATCACAGAATTAAAAATGGCGGGGGGAGAAACAGTGAGAGACCCGTCGGACATAGTGGAGGTATTTGCGTCCTATTATGAAGCCCTGTATAATTTAAAAAATAACAGCAACACTCCTCAACCCACCGAGGAGGGAATCAGATCATTTCTGGAAAACTTAAACCTCCCGAGGGTCCCCCAGGAGAGGTTAGAAGAACTAAATTCCCCCATCTCTTTGGAAGAGGTAAAAAAAGTTATTGGGGGACTAAAAGCCAACTCGGCCCCGGGGCCGGATGGTTTTGTGGGAGAGTACTATAAGACATTTTTGGAAGAGCTGGCTCCGTTCCTTCTCAGGCTATTTAGGTCATGGCAAGACAAAGGGCAGATTCCGGCCTCCTCACTTGAAGCAATAATAACAACAATACCTAAACCTGGGAAGGAACGAGACCGCCCCGAAAATTATAGGCCGATATCTTTGTTAAATGTCGACCTCAAGATTTTCTCTAGGCTCCTGGGGGACAGATTGGGAGAAGTGGTCCCCTTGTTGGTAGACTCCGATCAGGTGGGGTTTGTGCAGAAGAGACAAGCCAAAGATGGTACTAGGAGGATGCTAGATCTGATTGAGGTGGTGGAGAGGAGGGGTGCCCCCAGTGTATTTCTGTCGCTTGATGCTGAGAAAGCATTTGACAGGGTACACTGGGGATACCTTAGGGGAGTCCTCTCCACCTTTGGATTTTCAGGCCTAATCGTTTCAAGCATCCTCAGTTTGTATTCCAATCCGTGTGCTAGGGTGTTCTCAGCGGGTTACACCTCGAGGGCCTTTCAGATATCGAATGGTACTCGTCAAGGGTGCCCCCTCTCCCCCCTGGTATTTGCTCTGGTTATGGAGCCCCTAGCGGCCCGACTGAGAGCGGACCCGGGAATCAGGGGTATCACAGTAGGGGAGAAGAAACATGTGGTGGGCCTCTACGCTGATGACGTCATTATAGCCACAACCAACCCATTGTCCTCTCTCCCCAGGATAATGGAGGTTCTTGATCTCTTCTCGCGAACCTCATTCTACAAACTGAATGCATCCAAGTCCATGATCTTCCCGGTGGGGATTTCGGAGGGTGTTGCGGCTCGATTGAGAAGCCTTGTCCCCTTTAAATGGTGTCCAACAGGAATACCCTATCTAGGAGTCCTACTGTGTGGGACGAGAGAAATTGCCACTCGAAACATTGAGCGCCTCTTATCTGCCTTGAGTTCGGCGATGGGAGACTTCCCACTATCAACATTGTCATGGATTGCAAGAGTACAAACGGTGAGAATGATGTGGCAACCAAAAATACTTTATCTCTTCCGATGCTTACCAATCTTATACACACAAGGCCAAATGAAACGACTGCAATCCATGATCAATAAATGCGTGTGGGCAGGGAAACCATCGAGAGTACGGGGCAAAACTATGTACCGACGGATCACTAGAGGTGGAATGGGAGTGCCAGACGTAGCGACCTATCACAGAGCGGTGATACTGGAAGTGGCAAAAGCCTGGTGGAAGGATGAGGAAGCGTCCGGTTGGCTTCAGATAGAGAGGGCTGAGGCCCGGAAGGGCTCACTTAGATCTCTTATGATAGCAGAGACCCTGGGAATAGTGCGAAGGGAGGGCTTGCTGGGAACAGCTCGTGCTTTCTTGACAGTTTGGAGATCGATTGCATCGGTTAAAGCCATCCTGCCTTTGGAGGAGTTGCAACTGGAGGCGCTTAAATGGCATATCCCACGTTAAACCTCTCCTTGTGGAGGGAAACAGGCCCCACCATAGTGGGAGACTTGATTTCCCAGGGAGGACTCATTTCACTAGGAGACTTTCTCGCAAGGTACCCTGAAATGGCCGGCTCTTACTTGCAATTCCTCCAAGTTTCGCACTTCCTCAAATCCAGAAAAGGATACTTGAAACTGGGCCCTCCATACGAGCCCTCAGCATTGAGGAGAATGATTTTATCAGACAGGGATCAACCAGGCAGCTTATCCCTGCTATATGCAGAATTAGCGGATCGGGATTCCCCTCCGAAACTAGGCCATATGGAAAAATGGGAAAGAGACCTAGGATTCCAGGCAGATAGTGACGACTGGGAAGACGCAATCCACTGCGTCCTAGCGGCATCCAAGTGTATTAATCACCTGGAACTATTAAAAAAAATTCATCTCCGTTGGCACATCTCCCCAGCTAAAATGGCTAAATTTGGACGAGGAGCGTCGGCTCAGTGCTGGAGACAATGTGGACAAGAGGGGGACTTAGCTCATATGTGGTGGTCGTGCCCCAAAATAACACCCTTCTGGCATCTGGTGGGGCGCCTAATGGGATCCGTTACGGACACTGAGATCCCCCTCTCTCCACAAACAGCCATACTGAACATAGGACTAATGATGAATCCACCTGTGGTCCGGCACATAGCAACGTATATTTTCACAGCTGCAAGGTCATGTATAGCCGCGAGATGGAAGAGTGATACCCCCCCCTCCATGAGTGACTTGACGAATAAGATAAACGAACTTTTCTGTAACGAATATTATCTTGCCTTAGATAGGGGTACAAAAAGATATGTGGCAGAGGCGTGGAAGATGTGGGCAGAACACCCGTTGGCTATGCAGATCCCCCTGTGAGGATCTGCGAAGTTAGTGAACCATTGAGGTGCTTGGGTGCTTGAGTGTATAGCGATACATGAATGACATTCAACTACGCCGCACACATCGTGCCTATCACCTCTCGGGCGTCCCCTGGGGTGCTTGATGCCTGATGACATTTCCACTTTAAACACAGCTCTGGTCTTTAATGGAAAGATTGCATTTTTCTAATTTCCTTTCTATCTCTCTTTTATTTATTATCTTCTTCATAGAACTGTTATATTCTAAATGTAGACAAATATATATTTGGACGAGACAAGTTTTTTTTTTTTTTTATTTACTGATTAAGGAATAACCACTAAAACTTATTGGTGATCTACAACACACGTTGTACAAACCGTACCCTAACAGTGTCTACCACTATGGATGTTGAGTCCATACTGTTAGCGTTGGACTTCCTTCCTCAGCTTGGTTCCTAGATATTGACTTGACTTCTGTTCTTTACGATGTAAACCCTCTGTCTTGTCTTGATTCTGAAATGTTGTTAAATTTTGATTTTGAAACTTCTAATAAAAACCTATTTAAGGAAAAAAAAAAAAATGTGACATAAATAATATAATACAAAGCCAAAAATGTTAATCATTAGTAGCGTCTCTCCACATAGGTGTACTCATCTACTGGTTCAGACGTGGTTGGAGTCCCCGAGTCCCCATATGCCCTACCAGTTGGCCAACTTGGGGGTTGGGGGTGTCTGGGGCCCCTGGACAAATCAGGATTTTGTCCGGGACCATGCAATGGCGGATGAGGACCCTGTGACCCTGTCTTCCACGCCCACCCTCCAGGGCACGAATGATGATCCATCCGCTCACAAATCTGCCGCTGCTGTGTTGACATTTGGACCACCCGCTCATTAACTAGGTGCCCAATCCCAGTATTTGGCTGATTTTTGGTGTTGACCAGCACCCGCTTAGCCCACGCTCCCAGCTCAGTATTGGGTGGTGTGAGACATGCCGGCGCTATAGCACGTGGCTGGCATGACTCACGTGACCGGCGGTAATGTGGGATTGCTAAACCCTGCAGCATGCACAGGGTAAGTGCAGGTTGGCTCGGTAGCAGCACACACGGGGTTAACTGCTGCTGCTGAAAGCTGAGGTTTGTGTGAAGGAGTAATTACAAAACTCACTGGATTGCACCTGTGAGGAGAGCCAGTCTTCCACAAGCCTGCAAAGGTGCAGGACCATGAGATGGGTCTGAGAGCCTGGATGAGACACTGCAGAGCCGCAGTGTGAGAGGTACTGTTTGAACCTCTCTGTGTGAGGTTGCTGGGAGCAGCAGAGGAGTTCTATGTGAACACAGCTCACATCACAGTGAGTAATGAGACATGTGTGAATACTGCCCTGGGACACTTTAGGGAGAAGTGTACCTCAACCTGTACAGGAATCTATTCATTGTTATATACGGTCTATGGAAGATATATGGACATTTATGTTGAAGCTGAAGGAAAGCCTCATGTTTGTGTTATGGAGCACGGTTTAAGAAGTTTAGAATAAACCGGATACACTTTTGTAAAGAATCCATTGCCGTGTGCGTCAATTCTCCTGCCAAGCGTGTCCCCCAGGGTACGCTACCTCACAGTGGTGTCAGGGCCCGTCTTCTAGAGACACCTGAGCTGGGACGAGCGTGCTGGTCCGCCAAACTGGGACCAGGCACAGCCTCCCCTGCAGATGTGCTCGGAGGAGAATCCTGAGCGGGTGACCCCTCCGGCCTTGGCTCCTGCTCCAGCGGCTCCTGTAACAAAAGGAAAAAAAAACAATAATCAAAGGCCATGTTTCACCAATAGACTATTAGCATCACAGATGTACTGCAACGGCACCAGTCCAAATACATTGTATTCCCTGCACACAAACATGTAACAGATAGCAGCAAAGCAATTATACTGGGCAAAATGTCCACCCTACTTACCTGCATGTGAAGTTGCAATGGGGATATGGGAAAATATGTGTAAGTGGGTTAAGAACTGGTTTAGTGATGGGAAACAAAGGGTGGTCATTAATGGAACACACTCAGAATGGGTCACTGTTAACAATGGGGTACCACAGGGGTCAGTGTTGGGCCCGCTTCCTTTTTTTTTTTTTTTATAATTCTTTATTTTGAGAAAATATGAGTATAAACAGAAAAATCAGAGCAAGCCCTCAAAAATCACCAGTTCCATGTAGTGATACAAGTATGTCGGGCTCGCTTCCTTTTAATATATTTATTAATGACCTTGTAGGGGGCATACAGAGTAGAATCTCAATATTTGCAGATGACACTAAACTCTGCAGGGTAATCAATACAGAGGAGGACAATTTTATATTACAGGAGGATTTATGTAAACTAGAAGCTAGGGCTGATAAATGGCAAATGAGCTTTAATGGGGATAAATGTAAGGTCATGCACTTGGACAGAGGAAACAAAAGGTATAATTATGTGCTTAATTGTAAAACACTGGGCAAAACTGTCACTGAAAAAGACCTGGGTGTATGGGTAGATGACAAACTTACATTTAGTGGCCAGTTTCAGGCAGCTGCTGCAAAGGCAAATAAAATAATGGGATGCATTAAAAGAGGCATAGATGCTCATGAGGAGAACATAATTTAACTTCTATACAAGTCTCTAGTGCGACCACACTTAGAATACTGTGTACAATTCTGGTCTCCGGTGTATAAGAAAGACATAGCTGAACTAGAGCGGGTGCAGAGAAGAGCGACCAAGGTTATTAGAGGACTAAGGGGTCTGCAATACCAAGACAGGTTATTAAACTTGGGGTTATTTAGCTTGGAAAAACGAAGGCTTAGGGGTGATCTTATAATAATGTATAAATATATGAGGGGACAGTACAGAGACCTTTCTAATGATCTCTTTACTCTTAGGCCTGAGACGGGGACAAGGGGGCATCCTCTACGTCTGGAGGAAAGAACGTTTAATCATAATCACAGATGTGGATTCTTTACTGTAAGACCAGTGAGACTATGGAACACTCTGCCACATGATGTTGTAATGAGTGACTCACTACTAACATTTAAGAAGGGCCTGGATGCCTTTCTTGAAAACTATAATATTACCAGTTATATATACTAGATTCTTTGATAGGGCGTTGATCCAGGGAACTAGTCTGATTGCCGTATCTGGAGTCAGGAAGGAATTTTTTTCCCCAATGTGGGGCTTAGTGTTGCCACATGTGTTTTTTTTTTGCCTTCCTCTGGATCAACATGTTAGGCTATGGGTTGAACTAGATGGACTTAGTCTTACTTCAACCTTAAAAACTATGTTACTATGTAAAGTGCTGTGTATTACATCCAATCAATCTAACAACAGAGGAGGCAAGTGTGTAACCCATCACCAGGACACCCAGAGTAGAATTTAAGGACCCACAGGATTGTGGCAGAAGGACCTTGACAACACACCATGTGAGAATTACCACCAAGGGATGCAGATACACTAGTAAATTACAATAACCTACCTCCTGTGACGGAGCTGTGGCTTCGGATGTGGCCCTGGTGTCTGCAAACTCCCTGACTCACCGTAAACCTCGAGGAACCTCCTGGTCCAGAGTGAAAATGAGGAGGTCATAGTACCACAGTTGTGGCACATGTACCTCCTCACTTCCCATCCCAGAATGCTGGGAACTCTGGACCCGCTTGTGTTCCCTTTGGAATACGGTGCTCAGGTGCTTGATTTTATTCTTGACCATCGCCTTGTCCCACCTCGCACCAGGGCAACAAGGCGGCCATAGACCACATCCTTCACCTGATTGTTCTTATAATCAGGCGCTTGCAGCCGCCACAGGCATTCGTGCTCCTGGTACATGGCCAATAATGCCCGGATAAAATCCTGATTGTCCGCCATCTGCAACATAAGCACAAAGCACATCAGAAACCACACATACAGTCATATGAAAAAGTTTGGGCACCCCTCTTATTCTTACTCTTTTTTTTTTTTTTTAAATTGAGTTTTTGCAACAGCTATTTCAGTGTGATATATGTAATAACTGATGGACACAGTAATATTTCAGGTTTGAAATGAGGTTTATTGCACTAACCAAAAATGTGAAATATGCATTATTTCAAAATTTGACAGGTGCCAAAGTATGGGCACCCTTCTGATTTTCATGATTTGAATACTCCTAACTACTTTTTACTGACTTACTGAAGCACTAAATTAGTTTGGTAGCCTCATTGAGCTTTGTACTTCATAGCCCGGTGTATCCAATCATGAGAACAGCTATTTCAGGTGTCCACTTGCAAGTTGTTCTCCTATTTGCATCTTCTCTGAGGAGCTGTATGGGAGAGTGATGCGAAAGAAGCCGTTTCTGCATGCACGCCACAAACAGAGTCGCCTGAGGTATGCAAAAGCACATATGGACAAGCCAGTTTCATTTTGGAAGAAGGCCCTGAGGACTGATGAAACAAAAATTGAGTTGTTTGGTCATACAACAAGGCGTTATGCATGGCGCCACAAAAACACAGCATTCCAAGAAAAACACTTGCTACCCAGTGTCAAATTTGGGGGACGGTCCATCATGCTTTGGGGCTGTGTGGCCAAAGACGGCATCGAGAATCTTGATAAAGTTGAGGGTCGCATGGATTCCACTCAATATCAGCAGATTCTTGAGAATAATGTTCAAGAATCAGTGTCAAAGTTGAAGTTATGCCAGGGATGGATCTTTCCTCAAGACAATGATCCAAAACACCACTCCAAATCTACTCAGGCATTCATGCAGAGGAACAATTACAATGTTCTGGAATGGCCATCCCAGTCCCCAGACCTGAATATCATTGAACATCTGTGGGATGTTTTGAAGCGGGCTGTCCATACTCGGCGACCATCAAACTTAACTGAACTGGAATTGTTTTGTAAAGAGGAATGGTCAAAAATACCTTCATCCAGGATCCAGGAACTCATTAACAGCTACAGGAAGCGACTAGAGGCTGTTATTTTTGCAAAAGTGGATCTACTAAATATTAATGTCACTTTCTCTAGTCACCTTCCACGACAGCATAGGAGGTAGCCTCGCCACGCCCTAATGGGGACAGGAACACAAGAGAGGTTAAAAGGCCCCTCCCACCTCCCATTAGCCAGTGTTTTTCCTGTCCCCATGGGGCATGGAGAGGTTTCCCTGTGCTGTGGGGCCGGCGACTGCAGCATACCTGATGTTTAGCCGGGCAGCGTTGGTCGGTGCTGCGGTTCTCCTCCTCCGGCTGCTCCTACCGCACGTTTTTCGCGGTAGGACCGTGCCCTGGTCCTCCGGATCCTCCTTGGAGGTGATGCGGGCTTTGGGCACCCCGCCGGTGGCCTCTCGGTGCTCCCTGACCCGCCGGCTTCCCCCTGTGCGCGCGCTGTCGCGCCGACCGGATGTGACGTCACGCGCGTCACTTCCGGGTCACGTGCTTCCCCGGGGGAGCGGCGCTTCCGGTTCCGGCGGTCGGAATCCGGAGGGACAGCGTGCAGGGCACGCCTCTGCTGCTACTGCAGGCCTGCCTGGGCCCCTGCGTGGGGGGAAGGGGCACCTTGTTTGGAGCGGTGGGGCAGGCTTACATCATATAAGCTGCCCTGAAAACGTCAGTAAAGGTGAGCTGTACTATTGTCAGGATGGCTGATCTTGCTGCTGAGACCAGCTCTACCCCAGCCACAGTGAGTCTGTGCCGAGGGGGGGTCCATGTGTCTGTGTGCAGGCAGATTCTTATGGCGCCCTCTCTATTTTTTATAGGGAGAGAAGCCAGCTGTTAAAAAGCCCGGTGGGAAGCGATGCCCTGTCTGTAATAAGAGGTTTTCTTCCCCCTGGGACAAGAAACTCTGCCAGGAGTGTACAGATCATGTAGTTCGGGCCGAACACCCCTCCTTAGTGGAGGAATTACGCTCCATGGTGAAACAGGAGATCCAGGCATCTTTGGCTTCCCTGACTCCGGCAGCTCCCGCCCTGGTCTCAGGTCCTCCGTCTCCAAAGAAACGGAAACGGCAGCAGGACCTGTCTGACTCTGACGCCCAGTTAGACTCAGACTCGGATAATTGGGATGATGGTTCTTCCCCCATGACCTCTGACCCTAGCAGATTCCTGTTCTCTTGAGAGGATTTGGCTGGGCTCATTAGTGCTGTCCGTAGCACTATGGGTCTGGAGGAGGAACCGGTCCTCCACTCTGTCCAGGATGCTATGTTTGCTGGGCTTCGTCCGGTCAAACCGGTGGGATTTCCTGTTCATCCCAACATTCAGGATCTCATTGTTCAGGAGTGGGAATTTCCTGAAAAAAGGGTTAAAGGTACTCTGAAAAACAGGTTTCCCCTGGAGGACACCCCATTTTCTTGGGATGTCCCCAAGGTGGATGTCCAGGTCACTCGGGTGGCTAAAAAGACCTCGCTCCCTTTCGAGGATACGTCCCAGCTGAGAGATCAGATGGATAGAAAAATTGAGGGGCTGATGAAGCGCTCGTGGGAGGCATCAACATCTACCTTGCAGGCGAATGTTGCTTCCACCTGTGTTTCCAGGTCAATCCTCAGATGGTTGGATCAGCTTGAGTGTCATATCTCCCAGGGTACTCCGAGGGAGGAAATTCTGGAATCCTTGCCTTTGTTAAAAAAGGTGACTGGATTTCTGGCTGACGCCTCTGCAGAATCGGTGCGCATGGCCGCCCGTACTTCCGTCCTTTCCAACTCGGCGCGGCGTGCACTCTGGTTAAAGATGTGGACAGGGGATTCCACATCTAAGACGCGCCTTTGTTCCATTCCCTTTAAGGGGGATTTGGTTTTTGGGCCTGCGCTGGATGACATCCTGGCCAAGGCCTCAGATAAGAAGGCTCTCCCTGAACAACGTATAGCGAAAAAGTCGTTTTTTCGTCCCCAGGTGCCTCAGGCCTCCCAGCCCAGAGGTAAAGGGAAGGGGGGTCGTTGGTCCTACCCGAAAGGTAGAGGGAGGAACATCTTTGTTCCCCCCCAACAACGTCCTCAACAGGACAAACAGTGAATCGGTGCGGGTAGGGGGAAGACTCTCCGCCTTTCTTCCCATCTGGCGAGGCATTACCAATTGCCAGTGGGTGCTCAACATCTTAGCGGAAGGTCTCTTAATCGAGTTTGTGTCTCCTCCCCCTCCGGTTCTTCGAGTCACTACCCTGCCCTCGAGGGGATCTCAGGATCTCCTGTTTTCCAACCTGCTGGAACTACTGGCTTCCAATGTCATTTCCAGAGTTCCGGAGTCGGAAGGCGGCAGTGGACATTACTCCCGGCTCTTCATGGTGAAGAAGCCGTCAGGGGCTGCCCGGATTATAATCAATCTGAAGCAGCTCAACCAATATGTACGCTACCGCAGATTCAAAATGGAATCAATCAGGTCAGTGATCCCCTTGATAGGGCCCCACTTCCAGATGGCCACAATAGATTTGAAGGATGCGTATTTTCATGTGCCGATTCATCCTCGGCACAGGAAATACCTGCGGTTTGCGGTGTCTTACCGGGGGGAGATCCACCACTTCCAGTTCGACGTTTTGCCTTTCGGCATCTCCTCTGCTCCCCGGATTTTTACAAAAATCATGGGGGAGGTGGTGGCCTTCCTCAGGTTCCAAGACATCTGTCTGATACCATACTTGGACGATCTTCTTCTGATCGCGCCTTCAGAGGAGATCCTCAGGTCGGACGTGGACAGAGTGTTGGGCATTCTTCGGTCGTTGGGGTGGCTCCCCAACCTGTTGAAGTCTCAGCTTCTCCCCTCCTCGGTCAGAAGATTCCTGGGGGTGCTTCTGGACTCGGACAAACAGGTGTCCTTTTTGCCGGAAGATCACAAAACGTCCCTTATGTCACGAATCTCTTCCCTGAGAGCTCAATGGTCCCCCACGCTCCGGGAATCCATGTCGGTCCTGGGGTCTATGACAGCATGCATCCCTTCAGTCATGTGGGCCCAGGCACATTCCAGGTGCCTTCAGGACCACATTCTGGGGCATTGGAATCGCCTCCCCTCCTCCCTCAACAAGAGAGTTTGCTTGTCGGGGAGGGTGGTGTCCTCCCTCAGGTGGTGGTTGTCCCCGGCGAATCTGGCCAACGGAGTCTCTTGGTCTCGGACTCCTCTGGTTACGGTGACGACGGAAGCCAGCCAGCGGGGCTGGGGGGCGGTGGTATCGGGGTCCCCGTTTCAAGGTATCTGGGGTCCTCTGATAAGCTCTCGCTCCTCCAACTTCCGCGAACTCAAAGCGGTAGAGGAAGCTCTTCTGGCTGCGCAAGATTTGGTCCAGGGGTCACATGTGTTGGTGTATTCGGACAATGTGACCACTGTGGCCCATCTTCGTCATCAAGGCAGCACCCGGTTTCGCGACCTAAAGGTGATCTCCAGCCGCATCTTCCTCTGGGCCGAGAGGTCTCTCCTGTCTCTCTCGGCAGTCCATCTCAAGGGAGACTTGAACTCTCAGGCGGATTATTTAAGCCGCCGAGATCTCCACCCAGGGAGTGGAGCCTAGACCAGGCAGTTTTTTGCAGCCTGGTGGTGCGCTGGGGAGTTCCAGAGGTGGATTTATTCGCCTCAAGGCTCAATTGCAAAGTAAGAACGTTCTTCTCCCTCAACCCCAAGGACGGAGCTGTTGGGGTGGATGCCTTCTCCCACGCTTGGCCGTTTCATCTAGCCTACGCGTTTCCTCCGCTCCCTCTGCTAGCCAGGGTTCTGCGGAAGATCAGGGACGAGCGGGTTCCGACTATCCTAATTGCCCCGGTCTGGCCAAAGAGAAGCTGGTTCAATCTGATCAGGTCTCTCCGGGTGGACGGTCCTGTGCATCTGGGGGAGGACCCGAGCCTCCTCTCACAGGGTCCGTTCTTCCATCCGGCTCCGCAGCGTCTCAGTTTGGCTGCCTGGCTTCTGAGGCCCGAGTACTGAAGGCCCAGGGCCTTTCCGAGAAAGTTATCGCAACCTTGCAGGATTGCCGTAAGCCAGTCACTAATTCCATCTACAATAAGATTTGGAAGAAGTTCTCCTCCTGGTGTGGGGCCCGGGTTCCGGATCCCTTTGCTCCAAATGTTTCTCAGATTTTGGACTTCTTGCAGCAAGGGTTGGATCTGGGTCTTAAACCTAGCACCCTTAAGGTCCAGGTGGCTGCCTTGAGTTCTGTGTTTGATGTGAGACTGGCTGATCATCGTTGGGTCAAACGTTTCATGGTGGCAGCTTCCAGACGGTGTCCCTGTCGGAGGAGTGTCTTCCCCTCGTGGGATCTGAATATTGTGCTTACGGGCCTGACTCGTTCTCCTTATGAGCCCTGAAGGATTGCTCCATGAGGTCCTTGTCTCATAAGCTCGCTTTCCTGGTGGCTATTACTTCTGCAAGGAGAATTGGTGAACTTCAGGCCTTGTCCATCCGTGAGCCCTATTTGACGGTGCGGGATGACAGCATTGTTTTTCAGTTGGATCCGTCATTTCTGCCGAAAGTGGTGTCGGAGTTTCATCGATCTCAGTCAATCGTTCTACCATCCTACTGTCAACATCCTAGATCTGAGAAGGAGGTGGAATTCCACTCGCTGGATGTCCGTCGCCTGGTGCTACACTACCTAGAGGTCACGGCTCCCTGGCGTATTGACCAGAATTTATTCATTCAGCATTTTGGTCGCAGCAAGGGCCGGAAGGTGGCTAAAGGCACTATCGCCAATTGGATAAAGAGAGCTATCACGGATGCCTATCTCGGTCAAGGCCTCTCGGCTCCTACTGGTTTTACGGCCCATTCTACCCGGGCCACTTCGGTCTCCTGGGTTGAGCGTGCTGGGGCTTCTCCGGAGCAGCTCTGTACGGCGGCTACGTGGTCTTCGCTACATACCTTCACCAAACACTATCGTTTGGATGTGATGGCTGGCAGGGACTTGGCCTTTGGCCGGAAGGTCCTGCAAGCTGTTGTCCCTCCCTAGGTAAGGATTCGTGGGCATTCCTCCTATGCTGTCGTGGAAGGTGACTAGAGAAAATAGAATTATTCTTACCGTTAATTCGGTTTCTAGGAAACCTTCCACGACAGCACTTATTTCCCTCCCTAATTTCCTGGTTTATGGATTTTATGCTTGTTTCTTATGCGTTCTGGGTTCGTTGTAAGACACTGGCTAATGGGAGGTGGGAGGGGCCTTTTAACCTCTCTTGTGTTCCTGTCCCCATTAGGGCGTGGCGAGGCTACCTCCTATGCTGTCGTGGAAGGTTTCCTAGAAACCGAATTAACGGTAAGAATAATTCTATTTTTCTGTTGAGGTGCCCATACTTTTGCACCTGTCAAATTTTGAAATAATGCATATGTCACATTTTCGGTTAGTACAATAAACCTCATTTCAATCCTGAAATGTTACTGTGACCTTCAGTTATTACATATATCACACTGAAATAGCTGTTGCAAAAAAACAATTTTAAACAAAAAAATGAGTAAGATTAAGAGGGGTGCCCAAACTTTTTCATATGAGTGTAGATGTATATATACAGTTAGGGCCAGAAATATTTGGACAGTGACACAATTTTCGCGAGTTGGGCTCTGCATGCCACCACATTGGATTTGAAATGAAACCTCTACAACAGAATTCAAGTGCAGATTGTAACGTTTAATTTGAAGGGTTGAACAAAAATATCTGATAGAAAATGTAGGAATTGTACACATTTCTTTACAAACACTCCACATTTTAGGAGGTCAAAAGTAATTGGACAAATAAACATAACCCAAACAAAATATTTTTATTTTCAATATTTTGTTGCGAATCCTTTGGAGGCAATCACTGCCTTAAGTCTGGAACCCATGGACATCACCAAACGCTGGGTTTCCTCCTTCTTAATGCTTTGCCAGGCCTTTACAGCCGCAGCCTTCAGGTCTTGCTTGTTTGTGGGTCTTTCCGTCTTAAGTCTGGATTTGAGCAAGTGAAATGCATGCTCAATTGGGTTAAGATCTGGTGATTGACTTGGCCATTGCAGAATGTTCCACTTTTTTGCACTCATGAACTCCTGGGTAGCTTTGGCTGTATGCTTGGGGTCATTGTCCATCTGTATTATGAAGCGCCGTCCAATCAACTTTGCAGCATTTGGCTGAATCTGGGCTGAAAATATATCCAGGTACACTTCAGAATTCATCCCGCTACTCTTGTCTGCTGTTATGTCATCAATAAACACAAGTGACCCAGTGCCATTGAAAGCCATGCATGCCCATGCCATCACGTTGCCTCCACCATGTTTTACAGAGGATATGGTGTGCCTTGGATCATGTGCCGTTCCCTTCTTCTTCTCCAAACTTTTTTCTTCCCATCATTCTGGTACAGGTTGATCTTTGTCTCATCTGTCCATAGAATACCTTTCCAGAACTGAGCTGGCTTCTTGAGTGTTTTTAAGCAAATTTAACTCTGGCCTGTCTATTTTTGGAATTGATGAATGGTTTGCATCTAGATGTGAACCCTTTTTATTTACTGTCATGGAGTCTTCTCTTTACTGTTGACTTAGAGACAGATACACCTACTTCACTGAGAGTGTTCTGGACTTCAGTTGATGTTTGTGAACGGGTTCTTCTTTACCAAATAAAGTATGCGCCGATCATCATCACTGTTGTCATCCGTGGACAGCCAGGCCTTTTAGAGTTCCCAAGCTCTCCAGTTAATTCCTTTTTTCTCAGAATGTACCCAACTGTTGATTTGCTACTCAAGCATGTCTGCTATCTCTCTGATGGATTTTTCTTTTTTTTAAGCCTCAGGATGTTCTGCTTCACCTCAATTGAGAGTTCCTTTGACCGCATGTTGTCTGGTCACAGCAACAGCTTCCAAATGCAAAACCACACACCTGGAATCCACCCTGACCTTTTAACTACTTCATTGATTACAGGTTAACGAGGGAGACGCCTTCAGAGTTAATTGCAGCCCTTAGAGTCCATTGTCCAATTACTTTTGGTCCCTTGAAAAGAGGAAGCTATGCATTACAGAGCTATGATTCCTAAACCCTTTCTCCGATTTGGATGTGGAAACTCTCATATTGCAGCTGGAGTGTGCACTTTCATCCCATATTTATATATAATTGTATTTCTGAACATGTTTTTGTAAACAGCTAAAATAAAAAAACTTGTGTCACTGTCCAAATATTTCTGGCCCTAACTGTATTCACAGAATGTCCCAGATTATTGGACACATAATCACAACCGGTCATTAATATGACATAAATTGGGCCAAACATTGCCCTGAAGCCTGACTTAGTAAAATGTCAATACGTGGCCTAACCCTGGCGAAAACTACTACCACCTGTCGTTATGATGAATGGCTACAAAAACCACTATTCTACATATGTTAGGGTACACATAAATTTATTAGCAAAGGCACTATGTTTTAACAGCGCAACAGTTGTATGGCACTCTTATTTGTTGTATGGCAACAGTACAGTTTAGCCATTCTTTGCAGAATAATGTAGACACAACACAACCACAGTAGATGAGGGCGCTGAAATGTGTAGACCCACATGATGTGTCACACATGACATTGACATCCAGAACATGGCTGCATAAACCAGAAAATCAACATTCATGTTCCGCTACATAGCCATTATTATTATTATTGTTATTACATAACATTATTGTATAAAACATTTCATATGGCCCACTAGGTGGTGGTAGGAGCCAAATACACAGACATGTGGAGTTGATGAAGGCATGGACAGCGCTATACCTACCGTCTGACCAGCAGAGTGTGCTTGAAGAGACGCTACCAAGATGTTGCACATGACTTTGCAACACACAAGTGCTTTCAACACTGCCCTTTTTCAATGGAGCAGCAACCAATCAAAACGCACCTGAGTAAGCAAATCATATGACTCGGGCGTCGCTACGCCGAGGCAGGTGCGTGTATTGGATGATGCCACTGCGTTGTGATTGCATCCGTTGCATATGAAAAAAAAAACGCCAGTGCCTGCTCAAGCTAGCTGGCCAGAGTGATTGGGTAAGTTGCGCTGTTCAGACATCTCATCTACGATGCTTGAGTGTGTTTGGTTGTGAGCCTTCTAATTTAACATACATGTATACTCTCTGGACAAGCACAAAAACAACTCCAGGTGTGTGCAGGCCAGACTCCAGATGTGGGACCTTGTCTTAATAGTTCCAAACAAGTGTATGCATGATTACACAATGCTGCATGTCTGATACTCATTGTGCTTAGATGTTATTTGTATTGTGTAATGTATACAGTAGTGTCAATGATGTTGTGTGGCCAACATTTACAGTCATGCTGAATGTATCCGGACTTGGCCACACAAAATGGATGTTGTAGTGTTGATGCACCACCTTGACTGTGTTTGCACTATTGTGCATGTGTGAGGGCCATTAACCAGTGTATTTAAATTGAACAGGGATGTAGTTTGGTTATGGTGACGCATGCAGTGTGTAATGTTGCCTTGACATGTCTCTGTTTATACACCATGCATGTTGAAGGTGGTGGCATTATGGATTTGGTTGTGGTGTCCTACAAATGTACATGTATGGGCCATAATTGGTAGTATGATGAATGTAGTAATGTAATTTCCACACATGATGGTCTACAATATGTTTGTGGTGTTATTGACAATCTTCATTTGGTATGGTAAGGTATTTTATGTGGATTGTATTTTTTGTGACCATATTGTTTGTGTGTGTTTTTGTTGGCCTAACTATGGTATTGTATGTTGTGTAATAAAAAAGAAATCAGAGGCGCAATGAGTGTACCCGTATGAGTATGTTTAGCCTGACTATTGTGGTAGCGCTCACCTTACAGGGTTGTGCAGTCCTTGCACAACCCAGGTGTTCACGCTGGTGGTGGGGAGCTTCACTCCTTACAGGCTATGATGGCCGCCGGCTTCCTTATTCCCAGCGTGGCACCGCTCTTCCTCGGCTCCAGCCGCGATCACGTGACCGGCCCAGCCAGAAATACGTCACCACAGGTCCTATTCAGTTATATCCAGATAAGAACAGGATTTCTGCAGGAATCAGATTTTTTTAAAGTATTTTTATAGAACGATATTTTTATAGAAAGAAATTTTATAAACTTTTAAAAATAATTTAGGGTTTTATTAACGTTTATATTTTACATATTTTTTATATATCCATTATTGTAACTGTACAGTATTTTAGGTAATGAATTCAGTGTAATAATGCAGGGATTGATTGTCTGGATAGGAACATTTTATATCAGGGTTGAAATAGTTAATTGTGGATCTGGGAAGGAAGATAAAAAAGGTGGGGGAGTTTGAGGGTTGATCTAATCATGGCCACTATGTTCCTATATAAACTTTGTTAATAATTCATCTTCTATCCACCTGAGAAAGACAGATTACCATGGAAACGCGTTGTGGGATACGGAGGAAGAATAAAGTTGTTATATATCCAATTAAGATTCCTGGTCCTCCTTTAGCGCTCCTACAGACCCCTTTCTTGTGCTGCTTTCCATTGTATGTTGTATGACTGTTGGGTATTTCAGAGGGGTCTGGCCACTACTTTGGAACCTTGTATTTGATCCTTGTATGTGTAGCATGTATGTAGGCAAGTCAATATTGTATGGTTTAGATGAGTTGTGACATGTAAGTTAGGACTTACCTTTATTTTTTCTACATTTTCCCAGCAGTTGGTTCATCTGCTCATCATGGATACTGAATTGAGGCTTCTCGTGGCTCTTGCCTTGGTGGATGAGGACTCGTGGCTGGAGGAGAGCGCTGAGAGATTGCGGGCTCATAGACCACGCTGTGTGTGGTCACGGGAGTATCTTTTGCAAAGAGACTACCTGAGCCACATGCGGCTGCTCCATCAGCTGGAGGACAGGAATCCGCATGACTTCAGGAATTATCTCCATTCAAGTTCCTATTGGATTGCATTCGGCCATGGATAGGCCTGGAGGATACTGTGATGCGTAGAGCTGTGCCACCTGAGGAGCGGTTGGCTGTAACTTTGAGGTTCCTGGCAACAGGTCGATAGATGATGGACCTGCAATACTCTGCAGCTGTGTCGCGACCACTGCTGAGTCGCCTCTCACCCGAGACGTGTGAGGTCATCCTGGGGTGCCTGGTGCCAGCCTTTTTGCATTTACCAACCACCCCTGCAGAATGGATGAACGTTGCCAGTGGTTTTACTGATCGCTGGCAATTTCCAAACTGCGGTGGGGCATTGAATGGTAAGCATGTGAGGATCACTCAACCCCCCAACAGCTGGTCTTTTTTTTTATAACTATAAAGGCTATTTTAGTGTGATCCTCATGGCCATTGTGGATGCTAAATATGAGTTCCCCTACGTGGATGTTGGCATGAACTGGCGTGTCTCACATGGGGGTGTGTTTGGGCACAGCTCCTTTGGCCAAGAGCTGAGGAGAGGTGCTCTCAACTTGCCCTCAAATGATGACACAACCGGTCATCTCAACTTTGTTTTTGTGGGGGATGAAGCCTTTCCACTTCATGCTCCCTACTGGCCATATCCCCAGAGGACTGTTACTTCTGAGCAGCGCATTTTCAATTACCGGCTATCACGGGCATGCTGTGTGGTTAAAAATGCGTTCGGGATCATGGCCAATAGATTCCGCATCTTTCATAAGCCTTTGAATATGAAACTGGAATCTATGGATATAGTAGTGCTGGCATGCTGTGTGCTACATAACTTCCTGCGTCGTAGAGATACTGCATCCTACACGCCGGCAGGTTATGTGGATTCAGTGGACTCCACAACAGGGGAGATCCGTCCCCGTGCGTGGCGTGCAACCGACAGTGGTCTGGCACCACTCCAGCCGCTGAGCCAGGGTGTGAGTCCGCAGGATGCCAGGAGCAGCAAGGCCAGCTACTGCTCCTACTTCAATGGCCCTGGGGCAGTGGCCTGGCAGCAAGAACAGGTGTAGTGTGGCTGGGTTTGTCACCCAGCACCAGCAGGAGGAGGGTGTAGTTAGCAGTGTGTCTGCACCATGAATTTGTTTGTTTTTTTGTATGTTTTCACCTTTTTTTTTTTTAACATTTCATATCAAAACATGAAATGTTAAAAGTATGGACATTGTTTAAGCTGCCTTTCACTTATGTATGTGATGTTAAACACTTCTGATTTTGAACAGTATGTTGTGGTATTTTATGTTAATGTGCACAAAAGCGAAAGAAAAAAAATCTGATCAGAACTACCTGTGTCTGTCTTTACTTTTCACTACAGGGCAGTTGCACATAGCATTATGCTATGCAGAGAGGTATGTGGCACCACAATGGTGGTTATGGGCAGGGCCGCACCATCCGTTGGTCAGTGTGAGCCCTGAGTCTCCGGCGGCAAGCAGGCAGGGGGAGGGGCTTTGCAGAAGGGGGCGGAGCCTGCACCACACCGCAGCTTCCTGTGTGATGGTTGCCGCCGGCTGCAGCATGGGGTAAGCCGCACACACTTTCCCCCCGCTCCTCACCGCGGGCTATTAGCATCCCCCCGCTCCTAACTCGCGGCTAATAGCAAACCCCCTCCCCCCCGCTCCTCACCCACGGCTACTAGCTTCTAGCACCCCCTCTGCTCCTCACCCGCGGCTCAGGCGGCGTGAGGGCTTGATGCACCCCTGGTTATGGGTCCCAGCAGCATTGTCTGCTAATGTCCAGTACACAGGTCCAGGCCATTGGCCAACACTGCATGCTCAGACTGTGTCTCCTTCACCATATTATATGGATTTACACATGGGTATGTGTCAACACACATGAACTTTTGTATTGTGTTTGTTGAGGATGGAGGTAGTCATCTGTCTCCACACACACATGTCTGCACACACATAGTTCAGCCAGGACCACACACAATCCATGCACATAATTCCAGAGTGTTGTTTTGAGCTTACCTACGTAAACAACAGATGCACACATAGCCAATTCATGGTGTACTCCACAGTGCAACAGACAAACCGTCCTGTGTGGCATTTTTGCAAAGGCAAAGTGTATTTTGGAACCCACAACACATGACAGGAGCGTGCAGTATCGAGATAGTATAAAGGGCAAATGCATCATGTAGTGGGCAGACTTCCTGACAAGGCTGACCAATGGCGACGCAGTTGTCTTGGCCAATCGGAGTGGTAGGGGCGCGGTGTACCAGAGTACACCTGTCTCCTCGCAACGCTCACACTCTACGCTCACATCGCTGATGAGGTGGTGGTGTGTGACGCGGCGATTTGGTGGCGAGGTAGGAATGTGAATTTGCTTCCGGTCTGCGCCAGGCGATTTCCGGAACGCAGGATCGCGGAACATCGCATACGAGATGTCTATGTGTGACAGGGCGACGGCGATGTGCAAAAAAGTGCCCAGGACGTGCGCGCTCACGTCAAATTGCCAGCCATATGAAGGTGATATTGCTACGCGTGACAGCACCTTACACTCTGGTGACGAATCAAGACAGGAATACGACAGTTTGGAATCTAGTACAAGAATTCCTACCGGAAGGGACACTAGAAAAGGTGCCACATCATCAAGGAGGGCTGGGAGTATGCTCCCTCTGTCTCCAGTTCCCAAGTCTGGAGTGAGATGATGTCTAGTAATAGATCTCACTTGAACACTTTCCTCCTCCAGACGAAATTCAAAAAGAGAGTCTGCGATCTGTCCTGTCGATTCTGTGCATAGGCAGTTGGTTGCCAACCATAGAGTTGCAAGATACTTATCTGCATATCCCAATTCTTACGTCCCATTTCAGGCTCCTATGAGTTGCAGTACTGTAAGGTGGTTATCTTCACCACTTTAAATTTACTTGTCTACAGTTCAGGATCTCAGTGGCCCTGAGAGTCTTTGCCAAGATAGCAGTAGTCCTGGTAGCCTCCCTCAGACGTCAGGGCATTTATATCATGCCCTACCTAGACAATTGGTTACTAAGAGCCTCCTTTAAGGCTCAGTTACTGGATCATCTACAGACAACCCTGACTCTGCTGATGTCCCACGATTCCTGATTAACAGAGAAAAATCACAGCTATCACCATCCAAAGAGAAGAAATTTCTTGGATGCGTGATCAACTCCCAAGACATGATGGTGATATTGACCAGCGAGAGAATCCGAAGTCTTCAAGACAGCGTATATCATCTTTTCAGAGCTCCTCCTTACGTATCAAGCAGAGCGTCAATGAGTATCTTAGAAAGCTTACTTCAACTATAAAAGCAGTTCCATGGGCTAAACATCATTTTCGAATGCTGCACACAGACACCCTTCATATAGTGTCAAATCCATTGGCCACTAACATATCTAATCTCGTTACCCGGGTCACCAAACAGGACCTACGCTGGTGGCTGGTTCCAGCTCATCTCAGTTTAAGCAGGTCGCTTGCACAACATCAAGCGGTCACTCTGATGGGTGCCTCAGAACATGCATGGGGTACTCTTATAGGAAAACTCTGGGTCCAGAGACCCATGCGAAGTTGGAAGCCTAGATGTCGTCCAATCTCAGGATCTGAGAGCGATAGGTCTCGCTAGTTGTCACTTCCAGAAGTTGCTGTTCCAGCAAGCAGTGATAGTCTGATTAAACAACTTGGCAGCAGTGTTATACCTCAACAAACAAAGTGGGAAACGCAATCATTCTCTTGCTTCAGGGTGCCGCAAGATATTTGTTTGAGCAGAGAGCAGTCTTCGCAGTTTGACAGTAGTCCACATACCAGGAGTCTTCAACACCATGGCCAATTGGCTCAGCTGCAATCAAGTCCTACCAGCAGATTGGAGCCTCAATATCAAAGTGTTTCATCAAATCACTGAGATTAGGGAAAACCCCACTTGGATGCGATGGCTGCCCCTCTTACCATGAAGTATCGCTGCTTCACCTCCCTTCAGAGTCACAATCAGCCTTTGCCCCTGGACGGTCTAACCCCTCTCATGGAAGAGATTGCTGGTGTATATCTTTCCGCCAGTTTCGATGATCCTCACGGTACTCTGCAAGATTCGGGATGAACAGGCGGGGGCAATTACAGTCACATTGTGGCTTCGAAGAAATTCGTTTCAGCTTGTGTGGCAACTTTTGAGAGGAAAATTCTGGAAGGGAGAATTTAATCTCCTACAGGCTCCCAGATAGCATCATTACTACGCTTCCTGCCGCTCGAAGACCGGCTATGTGAGGGGTACTCCAGATTATGGAAGATCTACAACTCGTGGTGCTCCTCACAAGGTCATGATAGGTGTACTGTCGCCTCTATTCTACAGTTTCTACAAGCGGGGTTTGATAAAGGTCTGAAGCTGAACACTGTGAAGACTCTGTTTCTGGCGATCAATGCCAGCTTGGATGGAACAATGTCTAGATATCCGCTGACAGCTTGATTCTTTAAAACAGTGAAGAATTTGGAACTTCCATATTGTTTCATGGGTACCTTCCTGGGGGGACCTCTTGCTCCTTCTTAAAGCTCTTCAAGGCCCTCCGTTCGTGGCAGCAAGGCTCAAGGATCAAGCACATCTCCTGGAAGGCTCTGTTCCTGGTAGTACTTACATCAGCTAGGAGAATTGGAGAATTCCAGGCTTTATCTTCCAGGGAAACATATCTCCGCATTGTGTTGATCATATAGCCTTGAGACTCATGCCAGGGTTCTTGCCAAAAAGGGGTTCTGCATTGAATATCATTCAAGAGGTTATTCTTCCAGTGCTCGGCGATGATTGTAAAGAACAAGGTCTCGCCTTATTGGAGGTACAGAGGATAGTCCTAATCTATCTCCAGAACACTCTTGCGTTCAGGAAGGAAGAAAAACTGGTTTGTCAGTTTACAGGGCCGAATCACGGCTGAAAAGCTAGAAAGAGCACTCTAGCTAGATGGATCAGACCATATAGTCTGCGAAACCTATGTGACAAATCAACTGGAAACACCATTGTCAGTTAGAGCTCATTCTACTTGCGCTCTGTTCGCCTCATGGGCTGAAAGGGCACACGTTCCGATGGATCACATCTGTAGAGTTGCAACATAATCATCATCACCTCCGTGTGCCATTTCTTTGAAGCCCGCACCACCGACATTTTTACATACAATCACTAGGGATGGGTCCTGCCGCACAGTGCCCACTGCTTCGCCAGGATACCTGTCACACCTCCCACTCCTGCCTCACAATGTCTGCTGCTTCACCACGATGCCTCCTGCATCATCTCAACACCTGCCGCACTGCCCGCAGCATCGCTGTATTCCTGCCATTTCCATGCAGTGGGGACAATTTCTCCTATGACCCCGGTAAGCTACAACTGGATTAAAAGATGCTCCCCCCCATTTTTTTCCCAAATGTTTATGAAAGTCCATTTTAGAATCCGAAAAATATGATAGCTTGCTGAAATGTAGCCTTTCTAATCTGCTTATGTACTAGTTCTCTAAACACTGAGAAAGCAAAAACAACTAAAATGCAGCTAATAACCACCCCTATTTTAGCCAGCATGCTCTTCCACCCACTCAACCATCCAAACCATGTGCCAGAGTTCTTCAACCCAAAAATTGTGTGCTAATTCTTGTGATAGTTTGTTGTGATGATGCATATAAATTGTGGCTTTATATGTAGTTGATTACTTTCCTTACCATAGCAAATTCAGGTCAGATGACCATTTGTCACGCTGGGAGTGGGGAAGACACCCAGCGTAGGATAACGACGGGGGGGGGGATCAGGAGTCCCTAATGCTAAGGGCACAAGAAGGAGACGGTGACCCCTAGACTTCCTAGAGCTGACCCTGTCTGCCCTAACGTCCCTATACAGTCTCCTCAACTGTCGCCGACCACGAACCTCGTCCCTCTCTGATCCTAGATCTATCTTATCTAAGGATCAGATGGAGAGGTTCACTAGACCCCTCCACTATCAACTAAAGACAAACACCAGGGAAGACAGACATTTGGGAAAAGGAAACACTTATCTGACAGCAGAACACAGCAACCTCCACAAACTCAGCTTCTGCTGGAGCAAGGATAAAGTGTGCACAAGGAACTATCACCTGCACCGAGGAAGGGTAATGAACCTCCTTATAAAGGTGGAAGGAGTCTGCTGGGTCCTAGTGACCTACAACATTGGTGAATAAAACCAGACCGAGCGCAAGACCTCCACAGCCGTCTCCCCATAATAGAGAGATCTCATCACACCTTCTTTCCATCAACACAGAAGGTAAATGCTCCTGAAAGAGACGGACCATCCTCCACCATTATGGCTGGTGGGCCAAACGCTGGGATCGTCTGCGCGTGGCCTCCACCCTGTCATCCGTGCCACCCGTGACACCATTACACTCAGTGCTGTGTGCAGCTTTGCCCAGGTTATAAAGAAAGGCATCATAAATGCAGGACACCAGCCCAAATCACTAGCAACCTCCTTTCTTACAGAGGGAGTGACCACTGGTTGTCCTGCAAACAGAATGGGATTCATATAGGGTGCAGTTCACACAGGTTTGCACATTAGCCCCTATTTCAGTAGGCGGGCTGTTATGGCATTCAACACTGCTACTTGCCGGAACAAACGCACTACAGCACTGAGTGTAATGGTCGTCTGACCTGAATTTGCTATGGTAAGGAAAGTAATTTTCTATTTGTGTCCTTGGCTCACTTTAGATATGAATTTAGTGGATAGGACTTGTGACATGTGGGGAGCCGTGTAGTAGCTCACAAGCTTAAGTGTTTTGGACCAAAAGACAAACCAATACCCCACAATTTGCTATATGATATATACTTTATATGTAGTTGGATACTTGAGATTTGTGAGAGTGATGTGTTAAACCAAAAAGTCTATTTTCCCATTTTGCTTAGTGATGTATTCTCTCAGCCCTGTAACCCCCAACAGCATGCAAAGGATATGTATCAGGTAGATGTAGGCTGGCAATCTGTCTTTGGCACCTACTTGTAGTGGGATGCATGGATCCATATGATCCATGCTTCCTATTCACTTTAAATGCTGTGGTTGTGGCTGTCATCAGCAGGACTTGGAGCCGTCGTATCTGGGCTCAAGGGTTTGTCTGTTGAAACCTTTTATGAGGACTCGGACTCCTGATAGGATCTAATGGGTTTCTCCTGGATCTCACGTATCTGAGATGGAGACAACTTGAAAATGTATAATAGTTAAACATTTAGCATTCTTTTTCATGGACACCTGTTGTGGGAAATATACTAGTCTGAAAATATTTCCAAACAAGGTCAAGGTCTCACAAGAATTTGTACCATTTTATTTCTAGTGAAGAGCAAAATCTCATTTCATGTGTTGTCTTGTACGTCTCCTTCCCCCCCCCCTTTCTTTGAGCACCTTATTATACACGCTTACTAGAAATTCATAGTGGCTGGGTCTAATATTGTCCTAACATTATGAACTTTGGGCTTAGTGCCAGCTGCCAATACAAAGCTGGCATTATCTCTTTATTACCCAGCGTGTCACCACCACCTGGGCCGATAGAAAATATGGGTAAAGCACCTGAAAATGCCGCTATGAAAGAATGCGCCTTACCACGCTGAGAATCCCAGCACCCAGCTGCCTGGGTTGTACCTTGGTTGGCGATTAAAAATAGGGTGAAGCCCACACATTTTTTAATTTGTTTATTTACATAATAAAAAAAATAATGGGCTTCTCTGTATGTTGATTGCCAGCCAAGGTAAAGCCAGGCCTTCTAAGCAGAGACACCAGTAGGGAAAATGTTTATTTTATGTGTGATGTCGCAACCGTTAAGCCCAGTACCTACAGAGACTTTCCTGTAAGAACTTTTGCATAGTCTTGAACTATCACCTTTAAATATGGACCATTATACCACTGGACTGGTTTTGGTAGAGACTGCTTTGTAAATAAACACCAGCCCCGGAGGGAAAGGAATAATCACCGGAAAGACTGCTTTTTGAACTCTTTTTCAATTTTTACATTTTATTGTTTTTTGTCATTTTTATATTTTAAGACTCTGTACATTTACAATTGTTAGTGTTTACCTTTTGAAAAGTTGTCACAGTTATGGAGTACTGTCTTTCACTAAGGGGGAATGTGTCACCCCTGGGTCAAAGTGCCACAGTGTCATCACTGCCCACGGGTGGTGTCATCACAAGAGAACAACGAAAGGGTCTGCTCATCAGGTAAACCACACACAACACTTACACCTCCAGGCCAAACGGGGAAGACCAAGCCCGGGTTCAGGGTGAGCGCCCCTATAAATTCTGGTCTGGGGAGGGTCTAGTTAGTGCAGTTCCTGAGAGGACTGTGAAGAGGACCTGGGTGTAAAAGAGCCATGCTAAGCTCATCTCAAGGTCGCTAACTAAGTTCCAGGCCTAAGGTTAGGGTCTGAGGAGAGAAGCAAGAACACACCTAGGAGGCTGAGCAACCCTGTGCTCACCCCACTGGAAAGGCGCAAAGAACGGACACTGGCATCTGAGACTGTGCAGGGTCTCACATACTAGCAGTCAGTACTGGAAGGTGGGGGGGATTCCAGATTCCTCAGCCACATTGTACCCACAGACGCAGCAACATAGAAAGTTCAGGAGTTGACACCCGTGAACAGGGTGGAAAGAAAGGACTCGAGACTGCAGAAGCCAATACACTAGGCACAGTAAGGGAGCTAAAGACCCAACTGGATGGGAAGAAACCCCGAGTTGCTCTTAAAGAAGACCTGTCACCAACCATACATGGTGATCTAATTACAGCACTGAATGCAGCATGTCTGTGTCTGTGTGTGGCTGGCTGTGTGTCTGGCTGTGGCTCAGGCTGGCTGTATGGCTAGTGGCTGTCTGTGTGTGGCTGGCTTTGGCTGTGTGTGTGGCTGGCTTTGACTGTGTGTGTGGCTGGCTTCGGCTGTGTGTGGCTGGCTGCGTGTATGTGGCTGGCTGTGTGTGTGTAACTGGCTATGGCTGTCTATGTTGCTGGCTCTGTGGCTGTGTGCGTGGCTGTCTATGTGGCTGATGCGTGTGGCTAGTTTTGGCCGTGTGTGGCTGTCGATGTGGCTGGCTGAGTTTGTGTGTGGCTGGCTATGTGGCTAGCTGTTTGGGTGTATGTGTGTGGCTGGCTGTGTGTGTTGTGTAGATGTGTGTCTCGCTGTGTATCTGTGTGTGGCTGGCTATGGCTGTCTATGTTGCTGGCTCTGTAGTTGTGTGTGTGTGGCTGGCTGTGTGGTTGGCCTGCTATGGCTGTCTATGTTGCTGGCTCTATGGTTGTGTGTGTGGCTGTCTATGTGGCTGACTGTTTGTGTGTGGCTGGCTGTATCTGTGGCTGGCTTTGGCTGTGTGTGTGGCTGTTTATGTGGCTATGTGTGTGGCTGGCTGTGACTGTGTGGCTGGCTGTCTATGTGGCTGGCTGTGTGTGTGGCTGTTTATGTGGCTATGTGTGTGGCTGGCTGTGACTGTGTGGCTGGCTGTCTATGTGGCTGGCTGTGTGTGTGGCTGTCTATGTGGCTATATGTTTGTGGCTGGCTGTGGCTGTATGTGTGTGGTTGTCTATGTGGCTGGCTGTTTGTGTATGGCTGTCTATGTGGCCAGCTGTTTGTGGCTAGCTGTGGCTGGCTGTGTGTCTAGCTGTGGCTGTCTATATGGCTAGTGGCTGTCTATGTGGCTGGCTGTTTGTGTGTGGCTGTCTATGTGGCTAGCTGTGGCTGTGTGTGGCTTGCTCTGGCTGTGGTGGCTTGCTCTGGCTGTCTATGTGTATGGCTGTCTATGTGGCTGTCCGAGTGTGTGTGGCTGGCAATGTGGCTAGATGTTGCTGTATGTGTGTGGCTGTCTGTCTGTCTGTGTGTGTGGCTGTGTATCTGTTGTGGCTGGTTATGTTGCTGGTTCTATGGTTGTGTGTGTGGTTGGCTGTTTGTGTGTGGTTGGCTGTATCTGTGGCTGTGTGTGTGGTTGGCTTTGGCTGTGAGTGTGGCTGTGTATGTGGCTGGCTGTTTGAGGCTAGCTGTGGTTGTGTGTGGCTGGCTGTGTGTCTGGCTGTCTATGTGGCTGGCTGTGTTTGTGTTTGGCTGACTTTGGCTGTGTGTGTTTGTGGCTGGCTGTATGTTTTTGGCTGGCTGTCTATGTTGCTGGCTGTGTGTCTGGCTATGGATGGTTGTGTTGCCGACTGCGTCGCTATGTGGCTGGCTGGCTGTATGTGTGTGTGGCTGGCTGTATGTGTGTGTGGCTGGCTGTGTGTGGCTGGCTGAGGGTCTATGTGGCTGACCGCTGCGACCCCACAATCCTGAGAAATGGAGCTTTGAAAATCACCATGTAAATGGATCTGTGGTTGATTATTCCCTTTGCTGCACCATTCACATTTGGTTCTTCTAATAACAGCTTAAGAAAATGGTGAGGGCCACGGCAACGTAAAATTAACATTTACGGATTGGGGCTGATGGCTGATCTAGTTTTCCAGGGCTGCTTCTTGGTCCCAGTCCGGCCCTGGTATACATATTAAACGTGTATATAAATGTGGATTAGCTTTACATGTATATAAGCATATAAACAAAATATATGAGTGTGTATATATATATCCATATAACAGATCCTGCCGATAATACACACCAGTGGCACCTCCTAAGAAGCATCACCTGCTCCATGTTCCCCGCCCACAACATGACAGAAGGTTGATGAAAGCTTGTGCAGCTGATCGTCCCCCTGACGTGCTATACATTGCATTACACAACAGACAAGGTGAAGGTGTCCGCAGTGTATGGGATGATATTACGGTGCCGCTCTCCTTTATCCAGCCTACATGCTGCCAGTGCTCACAGTTCCTGTATAATTATGCTACGCTAAAAGTCCATGCTAATTAGAAAAAAGGCCACGACAAAATGGCCGCTGTCATACGCTTCCGATGTAAAAGGCCGCCATCTTTAATTTGGGCATTTTCTGAATTGTCAGATCAGCGGTCAGCAGGTAGTGAAGAACCTGAGCCTTGACACAACGACAGTCACAGGTACTGACCGGAAATGGTCCTGGAGAGGGACAATTACTTCCGGGGCGAAGTGAGGGCAACACAGTGAAGAAGTAGATGTCAGGTCAGTGGGGATCAGCTGTGCAGACTGTCACTGTGTCCTGGAGCAGTGGGAATGTACACACAATGTACACATATGTATCACACTGAATTGAATCCATACATGACACTTTATCCATCAGTGCACCTGTCAGGATACAGCCATCTATACTGTGGGAGCTGTGTCTGGCATTATATGGTCCTATGACAGTTACCCTGGAGTCACTTCTGTTATTATCAGTGCGGACACCACATTATTTCCATATTCATTATTGCTGTTAATTATTATATTTTAATACCTGTTCAGATACCGCTGCTGTCATTAATGTTATGGCTCCTAGTGTTGTCACGATGTATATAATCCCATATATCTCTATATACTGTAGCTGAAATGATGCATGTGTATTGTGGGTAGGGTCCATTGTGATGGGTGCCGTAGAAATTGTAGCAATCAGACTGATTTTCCTACAAGGGTTAATGGAATTTTTATGTGGCAGAGAACCTTTGTTGAACAGTGGTGTCCAACTCCCACCAATACCGTGAACAGTGGTGTCCAACCCCACCAATACCGTGAACAGTGGTGTCCAAACTACCCATCCAACTACCATACCGTGAACAGTGGTGTCCAACTCCCACCATACCGTGAACAGTGGTGTCCAACTCCCACCAATACCATCAACAGTGGTGTCCAACTCCCACATCCCAATCACCATACCGTGAACAGTGGTGTCCAACTCCCACCAATACCGACAGGTGAACCCTGTGAACAGTGGTGTCCAACTCCCACCATACCGTGAACAGTGGTGTCCAACTCCCTACCAATACCGTGAACAGTGGTGTCCAACTCCCACCATACCGTGACAGGAAACAGTGAGTGGTGTCCAACTCCCACCATACCGTGAACAGTGTTGGTTCTGACTAGTGATGAGCGAGCACTAAAATGCTCGGGTGCTCGATGCTCTGGTCGAGCATCTCGAGATGCTCAGGTGCTCGACCGAGCCCCGAGCCCAATGTAAGTCAATGAGTGACTGGCTTCGCCCACAGACTTCTGGCTATAAAACGAGTGCTTCTGGGAAAGGGTGGGCTTTTTCAAATTGTCGCAGCATAAAACACCTTGCTGTTCCCCCAGAGGGACACTAACAATCAATCCGCTCTCTGTGAGGTGCCAGATCACTGTGTGCACTGAAGGGAGCAGTGTATTTGTCTCAAATCGATTATTAGTGAAGAGTCCGAGCATCTCGAGTACCGGGATACTCGTGTGAGTAACGAGTAGTGCCGAGCATGCTCGCTCATCCCTAGTTCTGACACATTTCATTCTCAGGACACTCTGTCTTGCTATCTTTCCTTGTACTGCTGCTCATGCATGTCCTTTCCTATAATGTGGACACTAATTGCCTATGTATTAGCGGAGGTGTCCCTATCCTTTGGCTCCTGGCTGTCTGCCAGCTTGATTCATTAATGCCAGGTCTAGAAAACCGCTAAGAAGAGTAGGTCTTCAGATTGTGACTTTTTGTGATCAGTGCTTCACAGGAGAGTAGACATGGATGCCCGTATATGCCCGTGGGGGGTATTAGGATGATACTGCCAGTTAAGGTAGTGTCACTGTATGCATCTGATGCTCTCTTGATGCGATATGCTAATAACACTCGTCTCAGGCTCCACTGCAAGCGTGAGCCGAGTGTCATGCAACTGTGAGCCAATCCTGCAATTGGATCACAGGAGGGAGAGATTAATCCATTGCCTGGCCCTGCGTCTATCACACTACATTTGGATGACATCCAAGTGTAGTTCAATGTTTCACAGTATGGAAAGTAAGGGATAGGGGTGTTGTGCAGTATGGAGTATAGGGGGGCGCAGTATGTAAAATGAGGGGATGAATAGTATGGAGAATGATGGGATGCAGTATGGAAAATGAGTATGCACACAGTATAGAGAATGGAGGCCGCAGTATAGTAAGTGATCAGAGGTCACAGTATGCATAATGGAGGGAGCAGTATGGAAAATGAAGGGTTGGTTTGCAGAATGGAGAATGTGGGGGCATAGTATGGAACATAAGGGGGTACGCAGTGTGGAGAATGGGGGGAGCAATATGGAAAAAGTGATGGTGCGCAGTATGGAAAATATGGCAAATGGTACGGAGAATGGGGGTCACAGTATTGAATATGAGGGGAATGGTATGGAGAATTGGGGTTGCAGCATGGAAAATGATGGGGGGGGGTGATGTGCAGTATAGAAAATGGTGGTCTTGATATGGACAATGGGGGGGTGCAGTATGGAAAATGAAGGGTGGGGTGGTGTATAGTATAGAAATTGGGGGGCTTGATATGAAGAATGGGGGAGCACAGTATGGAAAATGAGGGGGTGCGCAGTATGGAGAATGGAAGGCTCGGTATGCAGAAGAGGTAGGATGAGGGAGTACGTTACGGAGAATGGGATAGCACATTATGGAGAATGGGGTAGCCTGGAGGGCACAGTATGAAGAATGTGGTAACATGGGAATGGTACAGTATACAGAAGGGGTTGCATGGGAGGGGCACGATTTGGAGAATGGGGTAGTATGGGAGGGGCACAAGGTGGAGAAATGGTAGCATGGGAGGGGCACGGTATGGAGCAAGGTAGCTTGAGCAGGGCATGATATGGAGCAAGGGGGGCATGGGAGGGGCACACTATGGAACAGGGTAGCATGGGAGGGGCACGATATGAAGAAGGGTTGGCATGGTGGGACTTGGCTCAATATGGAGAAGGGGTAGTATGGGGAGGATATGTTATATGGAAGGGGTAGCATGGGGGGCTTGGTGTGAAGAAGGGGCAGCATGGGTGGGCTCAATATGGCAATGGAGGAGCATAGGAGAGCACAGTATTAGGAAGGATTAGCATGCAGGGGCTCAGTATAGAGAATGGGGTAGCCTGGGGGTGCTAGGTATGTCGATTGTGATAACATGGGAGGGGCACGGTATGCAGAAGGGGTAGCATGTGGGGAGCTCGGCATAGTGAAGAGGTAGCATGGGGAACTGTTCAGTATGGAGAAGGGGTGCTTGTACTTTAGTCAGGAGCATTATAATGACATTGTTATTTTTAAGGGCACTGTTTCGGGATCTGCTGCTGAAGACCAGAAAAGATGGAAGTCTTGGGAAACACAGGATCATGAATTGGTAAGAATAGTGATATTTAAAAGGAGTCTTTCAACCCCAAAATACCAATTAATCTGCATACACATTTACGTGGGGGACATAGCCCAAACATATACAGTTTTAACTTATAATTTTATTTTTTATATACATACGCTTTTGTGCATTCTTGATATGGCCTGTGTCTTGGTGTATCTTTTCACTCTCCTATTTGCATTATAAAGCCTATCCCCTGTCTTAATTGAAAGAGGTCTTTTGGTAAGGCTGCCTTCACATAGCGGGTCTCATCCGATCCGAGGCTGTCCGTGAAAACCGGACAGCCCCGGACCGGATTTTGGCCCCATAGCATACTATAGGGCCGGATAGAAGCTGGATGGCAGCTCTCTGCCATCCGGTTTCCATCTGTCCGGGACAATCCGGGAGAATTCAGTATTCTCTCACGGACACAAAAACGTTGCTTGCACCGTTTTTGTGTTTGAGAGGAAAATATCTCCTCTAATTGCCTACTCCCGTTTTGCCCCGGATTCTCCCGAATCCTCCTGCATCCGGGGCAATCCGCCGCTCCCTAACATGGGAGCCTATGGGGCCAGATTGGCCAGACGATTCGGGAACTGGACACCTGCGGCTGCACACCACTGTTATTTCAGGACCGCGGCTAGCTCCCTGTGAGCCGCGCTCCTGATTCATCAGCAGCTGCAGCTGCGTCCGGGTGCACACCGGACCGGAGGGCATATTAGCCCTCCGGTTCTGTGTGCTGATCCGATCCGGGGCTGTCAGGTTCCCTCCTAACATGGGAGCCTATGGGGCCGGATTGGCCGGGACAATTCGGGAACCGGACACCTGCGGCTGCACGCCGCTGTTATTTCAGGACCGCGGCTAGCTCCCTGTGAACCGCGGTCCTGATTCATCAGCTGCTGCAGCTGCATCCGGGTGCACACCGGACCGGAGGGCATATTAGCCCTCCGGTTCTGTGTGCTGATCCGATCCAGGGCTGTCAGGTTCCCCTGACAGCCTCGGATCGAATCTGACCCGCAATGTGAAGCCAGCCTTAGAGTAAAGGCCCCGTTACACGGCACGGCGTTGGAACGATGTTGGCAACGATCTCGTGGGCGCGCAGTCGTTTCAGACATCGTTTTGATATAGTTGATGAGATGTCACACGTCTAGATATTGTGGACGACTCAACAACGATGTTGTGAGCAGGTATCGTTCGCACAACCCAGCGTACGATCCCCACTTATTGGTGTGAATGGGCTAAGTCGTAAACGACATCGTTATCATGGTGTCAAACACAACGATATACCAAGTTGGCATGTTCTCAAACCTGTGATTAGTGATCCAATGATTTATCGCTACAACTTGGCAGAGTCACACGCAATTAGGTATTAACGATGTCACTGGAACGACTCCAAACCCGTGACGTATCAGCGATGTCGTTAATGATGTTGTGCTGTGTAACGGGGCCTTTAGTGCTGTCTAAAATCACTTTGCATTTCAGTTCTTGTGTCCTGACACTGGAAGGGAGCACAGTAGTACTTCAAGTGTCAGTGTAGGTGCACACACAATGTGACTGCAGGCACATTTTGAAGCCTGGTTGATGAAGAGGAAGGGTGTTGAGGTGAGCAGACAGCACATCACAATGCCTCGTCCCCCTCCTCACTGAATCCACTCGCTCCCTACTTCCAGGTGCATTAAGTGGCAGCTGCAGACAGACGGGATCCAGGCATCAGAACGCATCCACATTGTGTGCACACCTGCATTGACACTTGGAGTGTGCTGCTGTGCTCCTCCAGTGTGGGTGCGCTAGTGCAGAAAGGAGATCAGTGCTGCTAAGGTAAACATCTGGTTTCTTTGGGGCCCCGCAGAGCAGCGCATAGCTGGCTTGATAACATGGCAATCGAATAAATTCTGTGCTTGGCCACTGCCCCTCAATTGCCTGGGCATGCGCACGGAATTTAGGTGTACATCTACAAATTCATTTCATATGTGCGAAAGTTCTGGGCTTTATCACATCTCCTTGGGAGGAGGGCACACGCTAAGCGTGTACCTGTGTACATGCCATTCTTCTGGAGACAAAAAAAGAGGTACGTGCAGAGTGCATGCTTGGGAAGATGAGGGGAAGTGTGCAAGCGTGGGATATAATAGGAGATTGCTATAATGTCAGGCCAGTCACCATAGTCAATCACAATGCAGGGGTCTCATAATTTGAACAAGACCATGACTTATCCGAAGGAATGTGCCACCACTGTGACTGATAGAAAAGGTGTGTAATGCACTCACCTGACATTAAAAAATGTTTTTTTTAAGATAAATACAGGGAACTTTTTTGGGGGGCAAAATCATGTAAGGCTGGGGTCACACTGGCATGCAAACGCAGTGCGAACGCAGACATTCTGATGTGAGCGCAGCGATGATTGTCCTCATGCGTTCACAAAGTTTGTCATTCTAAATGTGCCCGGCCACCCAATCAGTGATCTCGGCAGCTGGGAGAAGGAGATCAGCGGCGGCCAGGAGGAGGAGATCAGCGTCAGTGGCCGGGAGGCAGAGATCCCGGCTGCCGCCGCTTACGTCCCCCTCCCGGCCACCGCCGTTGATGTCCTCCTCCCAGCCGCCGCCGCTGACATCCCCTCCCGGCCGCCACTGCTGACGTCCTCCTCCTGGCCTCCGCTGGAGATCAGTGGCGTCAAAGAACAAGAGATCAGCAGCAGCCGAGAAGAAGAATCCGCTGCGTTTGGCTGCACTGACATGCAGATGGCAGTGTGGCTCTGTTCACCTCCATGCATTATTTGTGCGCTTCAGGACGCTTGTGTAAAAAGCAATGTCTATGGGGCTTGCGGCAGGTGCGGCTGACCGCAAGTGCCGAAACCGCACTTGCCGCAAGCCCCATAGGCGTTATGCGGTAATCGCGGCAGTTGCGTTTTTTTTCACCTCAACTGCCGTGATCAGCACAAAACGCTGATGTGAAAGCAGCCTTAGGGCCCTTTCACATCAGCGTTTTTTGTAATTCGCGGCAGATGCGGTGAAAAAACCGCATCTGCCGCGTTTGCCGCATAACCGTTCCACTTGCGGCGCGGTTGCGGTTTTTCCCATAGGAAGTATAGGGGGACTTGCGGCAGATGCGGCAAGTGCGGTTTTGCACTTGCGGCAGGTGCGGCAGCGAAAAAAACCACAGCTGACCACGGTTTTTTTCGCTGCCGCACCTGCCGCAAGTGCAAAACCGCACTTGCCGCATCTGCCGCAAGTCCCCCTATACTTCCTATGGGAAAAACCGCAACCGTGCCGCAAGTGGAACGGTTATGCGGCAAACGCGGCAGATGCGGTTTTTTCACCGCATTTGCCGCGAATTACGAAAAACGCTGATGTGAAAGGGCCCTTAGTGATGCACATTGCATCGCTAACAAGACATTGAAGGTGGTTTAATATTGAAAAAGGATGTGGCAGGTTCCCTTTAACCCCTAACCATTGAGGATTTTCCATTTTTTGTTTTTCCCTCACCTTCTTCCAAGAGCCATAACTTTATTTTTCCATCAGTATAGACATATGAGGACTTGTTTTTGCAGGACGATTTGTACTTTTAAATGCCATCATTTATTTTACCATATAGTGTGCAGGAAAATGGGAAAAAATTCAAGATGCGGTGAAATTGAAAAAAGTACAATTTCACAAGTGTTTTGGGGTTTTTAATTAACCATGTTCACTATATGGTAAAACTGACCTGACATTATTTTAATTAAGTGAAAAATACTATGGAGTTACTGTTTCTTAAAAAGTTAAAACTATGTTACATATAAAAGCCCATAGACAATACACCATTTTAACCATGAACTATTAGTAGGAGATCCCAGTAATGATCACTCCAGGTAGTCACACTACAGAGGATGTCATGGGGAGAGCAACAGGAATCACAATAATTACACCATAGCTGTCCATACATATGGATGATATTTATAGTGGGGAACTACACATTCATCCATTCACCACTCACCCATAGTAAGATTCTGTGGCCCGCCATCAACGCTCTCTGTGGTGGCGGGCCACAGGATCTCTACAGACCTTCCTCAGTCCACTGGTTCCCTGCATCTCACGCTTTTCTCCTGCTCAACCACTGGTTTCTGTGAGGATTTAAGAACATTAGGAGTGACAGGGGCCCCTGGTGCCTAGGTCAGTACTGGTGTCCAGGTCTTAGACTCTCGACTCTAGGCCTCTCCACAGCTTCTGTCAGCTGCATCTGTGCGAGCATTACCTCATACACTCTTTGTGGTCTCTATAGGTCTTTATGTTACTTTAGGAAAGATCTGCAGACTATATACACATTCGGCCATCTTATCTTTTGCGCTCTACACATGTTAGTGATTGAGGTCTTCATCTGCCTCCTGTGCCGATAGGTGAGGAGGGACTGGTTCAGCTTTTATTACCTTCTGTTGTGTAATCACAGTATATCCAGTGGTAGAATCCACCAACATCTTGGGCTGGATTCACACTGCAGTTTTTTTCCTGATCAGGTTTCATCCAGATTGTGTGCCTAAACCAGGAGTGTCTCCAAAACTCAGAACAGGTATGAATCTTTCAATTCCAGTTTTTCCAGTTCCTCTTCTGGTTTTGGCACACAAACTGGATAGAACCTGATCAGGGAAAAAACTGCAGTGTGAAACCAGCCTTAAGCCCCCATTACACACTACGATGTCCCAACAATCCCACCAATGATGTGGATCGCTGGGACATCGTTATCTGATCGCTGGTGAGCTGTCAAACAGGCAGACTCACCAGCGATCAGGACCAGCGAGAACGCTGGTATCCAGGGTCCACATCGGGTAACTAAGCGCAGCGCTTTGCTTAGTTACCCAATGTTTACCCTGGTTACCAGCATAGCAAGCGCTGGAAGCTCATTCATCGTTAGTCTTCCACTGTCACACTCGCCGATGCTGGCCGCCCAGCGGGAGACCAACGATAAATTTATGGTCCAGGTCATTTACCAACGATGAACGACCTCATCGTTGGTCGTTGGTAAATGTCACACGCAACGATGTCGTTTCCACATTGCTGCAACGTCACCAAACCGGTGACGTTGCAACGATATCATTAACGATATCGTAGTGTGTGACAGGGCCTTTAGAATCTTGTTCCATCTATAAAATAACTCAAAATGTGTATTAAGGTACCGTCACACGGTACAACGTTTCAGTGATGTCGGAAGCGATTCCGCGGGTGCGCTGCTTTAGGTGTCACACGGGGAGATATTGCCAGCGCCGCCGCAATGTTGCAGCAGCTATTGCTTGCTGGGTTGTGCACAACCCAGCGAGCGATACGCATCAAATTTGTTAATAGGCGAACTCGCTGGCAACATCGCTATCGTCGTGTCACACGGAGCGATGCTTGCAGATCGCTGCAGCAACATCAGGTTTACCAACATGTTGGTAAACCTGTCAACTGCGATCCAGTGATTTTTCGCAGTTGCATTGTGCTGTTACACGGCACAATGCACCTGTGATGTTGTTGCAACATCGCTGGACCTGGGACTTTTCAGCGATGTTGCAGGCAACATCGCCCCGTGTGAGGGTACCTTTAGTAAAGAGCTCATCTGAGACATGTTCAAACCCCACAGATTCTTTGTGTACAGCCCCTGGTAAAAATTTTGGAATCACCTGGCTCAGAGGATGTTCATTCAGTTGTTTAATGTTGTAGAAAAAAAGCAGATCACAGACATGGCACAAAACTAAAGTCATTTCAAATGGCAGCTCTCTGCCTTAAAGAAACACTAAAAGAAATCTTGAAAAAGAAATGGGCTAGCAAGTAACGGTTACTTTTTTAGACCAAGCAGGGGGAAAATTGTGGAATCACTCAATTCTGAGGTAAAAATTATGGTAACACCCTGTAAATTTTCTTTCCCAAAACTAACACCTGCATCAAATTAGATCTTCTCGTTAGTCTGCATCTAAAAAGGAGTGATCACACCTTGGAGAGCTGTTGCACCAAGTGGACTGACATGAATCATGGCTCCAACTCGAGGGATGTCAATTGAAACAAAGGAGAGGATTATCAAAAAATCAACACGCAATGTTGTAAAAGATGTTGGTTGTTCACAGTCAGCTGTGTCTAAAATCTGGTCCAAATACAAACAACATGGGAAGGTTGTTAAAGGGAAACTGAATGGGCATCCTCCGAGCCAGGTGATTGCATAATTTTTGCCAGGGGTTGTATGCTAAGAATCAGCAGGGTTTGAACATGTCTCAGATGAGCTCAATACTAATACAGAGGTTGTATCAGAGCAATGCAATCACGAGGTGTACAGTGCCTTGTGAAAGTATTCGGCCCCCTTGAACTTTTCAACCTTTTGCCACATTTCAGGCTTCAAACATAAAGATATAAATTCTAATTTTTTTGTGAAGAATCAACAAGTGGGACACAATCGTGAAGTGGAACGAAATTTATTGGATATTTTAAACTTTTTTAACAAATAAAAAAACTGAAAATTGGGGCATGCAATATTATTCGGCCCTCTTGAGTTAATACTTTGTAGTGCCACCTTTTGCTGCGATTACAGCTGCAAGTCGTTTGGGTTATATCTCTATCAGTTTTGCACATTGAGAGACTGAAATTCTTGCCCATTCTTCCTTGCAAAACAGCTTGAGCTCAGTGAGGTTGGATGGAGAGCGTTTGTGAACAGCAGTTTTCAGCTTTTTCCACAATTCTCGATTGGATTCAGGTCTAGACTGTGACTTGGCCATTCTAACACCTGGATACGTTTATTTTTGAACCATTCCATTGTAGATTTTGCTTTATGTTTGGGATCATTGTCTTGTTGGAAGATAAATCTCCGTCTCAGTCTCAGGTCTTTTGCAGACTCCAACAGGTTTTCTTCCAGAATGGTCCTGTATTTGGCTCCATCCATCTTACCATCAATTTTAACCATCTTCCTTGTCCCTGCTGAAGAAAAGCAGGCCCAAACCATGATTGACAGTGAGGATAGTGTTTTGAGGGTGATGAGCTGTGTTGCTTTTATGCCAAACATATCGTTTTGCATTGTGGCCAAAAAGTTCGATTTTGGTTTCATCTGACCAGAGCACCTTATTCCTGAATGTTTGGTGTGTCTCCCATGTGGCTTGTGGCAAACTTCAAACAAGCCTTTTTATGGATATCTTTGAGAAATGGCTTTCTTCTTGCACTTCTCCATAAAGGCCAGATTTGTGCAGTGCTACGACTGATTGTTGTCCTATGGACAGACTCTCCCACCTCAGCTGTAGATCTCTGCAGTTCATCCAGATGATCATGGGCCTTTTGGCTGCATCTCTGATCAGTCTTGTCCTTGTTCGAGATGAAAGTTTAGAGGGACGGCCGGTCTTGGTAGATTTGCAGTGGTCTGATACTCCTTCCATTTCAATATGATCTCTTGCACAGTGCTCCTTGAGATGTTTAAAATGTGGGAAATCTTTTTGTATCCAAATCCGGCTTTAAACTTCGCCACAACAGTATCTCGGACCTGCCTGGTGTGTTCCTTGGTCTTCATAATGCTCTCTGCACTTGAAACAGAACCCTGAGACTATCACAGAGCAGGTGCACTTATACGGAGACTTGATTACACACAGGTGGATTCTATTTATCATTACCAGTCATTTAGGACAACATTGGATCATTTAGAGATCTACACTAAAAGGGCCAAATAATATTGCATGCTCCACTTTTCAGTTTTTTATTTGTTAAAAAAGTTTAAAATAACCAATAAATTTCATTCCACTTCATGATTGTGTCCCACTTGTTGATTCTTCACAAAAAAATTAAATTTTTATCTTTATGTTTGAAGCCTGAAATGTGGCAAAAGGTTGAAAGGTTCAAGGGGGCTGAATACTTAAACAAGGCACTGTATGTATGTTTTTAAGGTTAAAAATATAAAGAAAACATTAAGAAATTCACTGGCGAATCCCCAATGTATATATAAAATCTTCAATCTTTATTTTTCCATTAAAAATCAGATAGGTCGGGGGTAGATCTCATACGCATTTCTGGCATATACGCCCTTACTCATCGAGATACAAGTCCCTACTGATACATGGTTTAAAAACATTTAGTAAACAACCACTGATCGTATAACACACCTGTGTATAATCAATTACATCTGAAGACAAATTCTTTTTGCAATCACAAGAATTTCACAACCTAAAATGATTCAAATCAATATACGGTAGATACAAAGTATCACTCCTATAGTTCATACCATTTGGATGTTTAGTGTTTAATTTTATTATCCAGAACAGTTCACTTAGGAGGAGATTTTTCTTTAAATCTCCCCCTCTCACTGAACTGTCAATTTTATCTATACCATAGAAGGAAAAATTATTTAAGCTCCCATCATGTTTACTGTAAAGAAAACACTTACGGTAACATTTAAAAAGACATTACTATGGGTGAGTGGTGAATGGATGAATGTGTAGTTCCCCACTATAAATATCATCCATATGTATATGGACAGCTATGGTGTAATTCCTGTTGCTCTCCCCATGGCATCCTCTGTAGTGTGACCACCTGGAGTGGTCATGACTGGGATCTCCTACTAATAGTTCATTGTTAAAATGGTGTATTGTCTATGTGCTTTTATATGTAACTAGATGGTGGCCCGATTCTAACACATCGGGTATTCTAGTGTCGGTGTACAGCAGTATCAGTGTTGTGGGCGGTGTCGGTGTGCGGTGATGTCAGTGTGTGGCAGTGTTGGTGTACAGCAGTGTTAGTGTACAGCAGTGTCGGTGTACAGAAGTATCAGTGTTCTCCGGTGGTGTCGGTGTGCGGGGGGGTTGGTCTGCAGTGGAGTCGGTGTACAGCACTATCAGTGCTGTGCGGTGATGTCGGTGTGTGGCGGTGTCGGTACGGTGTGCAGCAGTGTGGGTGTACAGCGGTATCAGTGTTGTGCGGTGGTGTTGGTGTTCAGTCGCCGGGCGAGACTAATCAGCGGGGGCAGAATGGTGCGGGACAGGATGGAGCCAGCAGTGCCGGTGTAGCACGGGTGTCGGTTGTGAAGCGGTGTGGTGGCGGTGTGGCGTGGCAGGTGTGGGCTGGGTGTCGGTTGTGTGCAGCAGTGTCAGTGTGCAGCAGGTATCAGTGTTGTGCGGCGGTGTCGTTGTGCGGCAGTGTCTGTGTTCAGTCGCCGGGCAAGACTAATCACGGGGGCAGAAAGGAGCGGGACAGGATGGAGCGAGCGGGGCAGGATGGAGCAGTTTGGCAGGTTGGAGCCAGTGGGGCAGGATGGAGCCAGCAGTGTCAGTGTGCACGTGCGGTGTCACGGTGTCAGTATTGTGTGGCGGTGTCTGTGTGCAGCGGTGTCGTGTGTTCCATGGCTTGGCACGACTAATCAGTGGGGGCAGGATGGAGCCGGGGGGGTGCAGGATGGGGCCGGGGAGGCAGGATGGATGTGGGGGAGCAGGATGGAGGCGAGGGGCAGGATGGAGGTGGGAGGTTAGGATGGAGGCGGGAGGGCAGGATGGAAGCGGAGGGGCACGATGGATGCGGAGGGGCAGGATGGAGGCGGGGGCAGGATGGATACGGAAGGCAGAATAAGGTGGGGGGCAGGATGTATGCGGGGGAGCAGGATGGATGCGGTGGGGCAGAATGGAGGCGGGAGGGCAGGATCCCCCTCGCCCCCCTCTGTGCTCACCCGTCTTCTCCAGCTACAGAGTCGCATTCTGTACAGCGGTCATGTGACAGGACGGGCTGATGTTACGTCACACAGCCCGCCCTGTCACATGACCGCTGTACAGAGTGCGACTCTGTAGCTGGGGGAGGCGAGGAGGGAGGCGAGGGGGGGGGGCAGGCAAGGACGGAGCGACGGGTACCGGTGATGGGGGTCACCGTAGCCGGACGCATGTATCCTGGCGATAGCGACGCCGATGCGTCGCTGTCGCCAGGTTACAGCTTGGCGCAAGTTTTGAATGCGCGCGGCTGTTATGCATACGCTGCGCTCATTGGTTGCTGTGGCTGGTGGCGATCAATGAGCGCTGGCGCGTGATTTCGGCCTCAGACGGAAGTGGCCACAAGGCAACTATATAGTAGACTAGATGTGGACCTGATGCTATCGCATCGGGAGGGTGGTTGCTGTCTCTCGTCTATGTGTCTCTGCCTCCCCCTTTGCCCCTGTGTCGCCCTGTGCCTCTGTGTCGCCCTGTGCCTCTGTGTCGCCCTGTGCCTCTGTGTCGCCCTGTGCCTCTGTGTCGCCCTGTGCCTCTGTGTCCCCCTGTGCCTCTGTGTCTCCCTGCCACCCCTTGTGCCTTTGTGTCCCCCTGCTTCCCCCTGTGCCTCTGTTCCCCTGCGCCTGTGTCCTCCTGCCTCGCCCTGTGCCTCTGTCTGCCTGTGCCTCTGTGCCCCCCTGCCTCCCCCTGTGCTTCTGTGTCCCCTGTGCCTCTGTGTCCCCCCTGCCTTCCCCTATGCCTCTTTGTCCCCCTGCCTCCTCCTGTGCCTCTGTGTCACCCTGCTTCCCCCTTTGCCTCTGTCGCCCTGTGCCTCTGTGTCTCCCTTGCCTCTGTGTCTCCCTGCCTCCCCCTGTGCTTCGTCCTCCCCCTTGCCTGGCGTTAACGATGTCTGTTGAAGGCTCCAGGACTGTGTGTGGAGTAGGTCATGTGACAGGGCGGGTTGATGTGACATCACACAGGCTGTCACATGAGCTGCTCCACACAACCTTCAGCTTGGAGCCTTCAGCAGACATCGGTAACGGCAGGTGAGGGTGAGAATGGAGGGGGGCGAGGGGGATGAACGAAGCACAGGGGGAGACAGAGCATCTACTTAAATCATTGCCTTGTGGCTACTTCGGCGGGGATTGCACCCTTCGCCATACTGAAAGACCCATTACTTGGGTGTTCCAATATGGGGGTCGGCGCACTTCCGGCTGTCGCCGTGGATTGTGGGATAGCGACACAATCCCCGGAAATTGTGACAGAGCCAATTGACAATTATGTAAGTAAAGGTATAACTGTTTATGAAACAGTAACTCCATAGTGTTTTGCACTTATTTAAATTGATGTAAGGAGGGTTTCTCATGTGTAGTCTATATACTCATACCATGATGGTAAACTACAAGTGACCATGAAAATAAGGACGTATTCATGGTGTGATATGTCTTTGAACTACTTTTTGATTTTTGACCTGACATTATGATGCCTCAGATCAGTACAAGGTTGTAGATACCAAACGTGTAGTTTTACTTTTATCTAAGTGATTTAAAAAAATTGCGCTTTTCTTGACATTTTCCAAGACCCATAATATTCTAATTTTGTTGGCTTCTAGGGCTGTGTGACGGGCTTAGGTTTTGCGTCTTGAGCTGACGTTTTTAATTATACCATTTTGGCGTAGATGGGATGCTTGATTGCCTGTTATGGCATTTTATTGCAATGTTG